>CM033649.1:17339657-17814657 GCA_019512145.1 Engystomops pustulosus | reverse complement strand
ATAGAATAGGTGTAAGGGGGGTAGAGAGACGATTGCAAATCACAAGGATAATGCCACATAGTCCTAATAGTGAGGCCTACGCAAGGTCAAGTCTAGGATTGGGCTCCAGGGGGTCGGCACGGCGTATATAAAAATAACTCAAAGTAGACCATAGGCGCCTCCATAACCTGCCACCCGCAATAGCGCCGTCGCTTAGTTGCCTGCATCTCTCCCTTAATACCGCCGCCTTGTTTCTCGCTTTAATGCTGACATCAGCGTGATTATTCTTTGAGCTCACACAAATAAGATGAACAACAGGAGAGATGATAGGTAATTGTATCCTAAAGATGCATCTATAAATCGACCAATTACTTACCTATAAAGCCGAAGGAAGGAAAATAGTGTAAATGAAAACACCGGTCCCAAATCATGATGATTTACATAAGAAACTCCAAATTAGGAGGTTAGAGCGCGGGCGCAGTCGCCTCTTAGCAGTAAATTTCAATACATTACGTTCATCATACGGTTAATTCTCCAGCTGTTTTGCCATCCGGAGAAAGTTTCTCTCTGAAGGACACTTTTGGACAAAAACAGTTGGCTCTAAAAAAACAAATTGATATTCATGAAGTATTTGAACACTGCATATTAAGAAGAGAAGGATGTTATCTAATTTCGGTTGAATGATTCTGAGGAAGCGTATACATAGTTTACAAAGAAAGCGTAGCATTTACTTTTCATCAGGTGGGAAAAGAGACACTTTTACTGTTTAGTGCAGTTTAGTGACCTGGAGACGGTTGATCCCAAATATAACCAGTTTTGTCATTAGGTACTATAATCTATGTTGTTAAGGATTGATTGTGTCTAGCTCTACTGACAAATCCTATTTAGATTATACAGATACAGAACAAGGGAACCTGGTTGAACTAAAATCAACAATATCATTGAGATACAGTGTAGCCTCCTCTGGGGTGACTTGATCAGAGAAGTTCGCTATCTACTAAATGAATCTCTATAACTGGAAACGGAGATCTAGAGGCATATAATATAAAAAGGGCCTGTACATCTAGGTCAGCTTGTTCTTATGCTCCATGCATAGGATGAGAAGTCTCTAATTCTCCTCAATTCTTCTCGATTGAACATGGTTCATTTTCGGGCTGCTGATGTACAATCTCCTCTGCAGCTTTGCTGTACCTGAAACATATCTTGTTGTGACTAGACAAAGCTCTCCCTAAAATGCTGGCGCAGATGTTACGACCTGCACAAAAATATCCCCTCTGCAGTGGATCTGCTGAGTTAAGATTATCTTTGCGTCAATACCCTGCTATGCAATTGTCTATGTTTTGGTATTTGATCTTGGTTTTGTTTTTGACATCTCATGTATACCAACTCTTACTCGATGTATCTGGTTAGTGACCAGAATTGTGACAAGTTGTGTTGTATTTGCCGCCGTTCGCGTTTCACGTTGCCGTAGGAGAAGAACAATATACTGGTCATGGATAGGCACTCAGTAAGCAGGAAGAAACAGATTTAACATAGAACCAAATTTTGATAAATCAATGAAGTGCAATATGTGATGATTTGCTCTTTCGTAATGCAGAGAATTTTGTTGAAAATCTTAACCTAAACAATTGACTCTGTGGAAATCTTTATCTGATGGTAGACAGGGCCAGTGCCGGCATGGCCTACCCTGGCCAGTGTAGAGGCGCCACGCTGCTAGGGGGCCAATTACATAAGGCTGTACATAAAATCCTAGCGGTGAGGAGGGCTTTATATAAAAGACACCATGGGGGGTGATAAATAAGGATATTTAGGGAACAGAAGCTGTTTAGTTTCATGAATTTTTAATGCCCCAGTGAGGTCACTGCAAAGGGGCCTATTGAGGCTCTGTCGCCCAGGGGCCTTTATAAGACCTGGAGCCGACACCTGTTTGTAGATATCAGTTTTAGTAAGTAAAAGGGAAAAAATACTCTGGTCTATATTTCCTTTGTAAGGGGCTGACAAATCGCTTGTCAAATTGTCAGGATCTGGCCATCGCGAAACAGTCACCTTAAATAATGACTGCAGAAAAATCTGCACGAGGGATGTGATGCATTAATTTTGGCACGTGTCAATTAATCCCCCGGAATCATTTAATAACAAAGAGTTTTGTATGGAAATTGTGTCCCATAAATGTCTTGCATCTGTCAGATGTCCAGATTGTAAAAACGTAATATCTCGGAGCAGGTAGGTCATCTACATAAGGAAAAAACCGCCAAAACAACACCTTGTGTGACAGCGCGGTCGCTGGGTTAAAAATGGTGCCCGAAGCATTAGGCTCATGGAGACTTCTACAGTCACGGTACAAAGATGGATCTATATGTGGAGCATTGGTAATGTAGAAGCAAAGAACCTTTATAGTATTGTGATATCGTATGTAGGTCGAATATACACAAACATCAATGAAGAAAATTTACTAACAGTGCAGAGAAAATAGATTGTGAGCCAACAGATAACGGTGGGTGAGGCCGATCAGAGGCGGCATGAAAACCGTTCAGATGTGTCCACAAAATCTGCTCAATGTGCATTTTGCCATTATTAACAAGCATGGAATGCACAGGCATCAAGCCCATATACAGGCACTACTTTACCTACTAAACTTTTAGCAAACAGGCCTTTCATTTCTACCACTTGGCCCTTCAGGCAGATAATTCAGGAACAGGACCTCTGAGGACCACAAGCTGGAAAAAATTATAAATGCTGTTTAGCATTTTTATTGTGGGTCAGGATGTATGGCTGATACTAAACTATAGTTTTGTTGTGTGTTTAAAGGGACCTGTCCAGCATAATTGACCTTATAAAAACCACTACCAGGTATGTGGTCAAGCAGATGACATTCAGAACATCTTTCTTCATGATCCAACCTAGTGGTACCTTCTACTACTACTTTACATCAGGCTTATAAGTAAAATGTAATTGTGTGTATTAAGTGTCGGTTACAGAGCTAGTACGGAAGTCAAGCTTCCCCATCTCAAGAATAACCCCATCAGCGTAAACCTCATCAGCACTTTGGATAAGTATAGAGATGAGCGAGGTATACTCGTCCGAGCTTGATGCTTCGAGTATTAAGGTAACTCGAACGGCTCGTTGCTCGGACGGAGATATCCCCTCCGAAGATAGATTGCTTTAATTAAAACAACACAGTGAAGAACAATGAAGAATAGAATAAAACTGAACACAGTGGAACCAAGGATCATTTACAGTGAAAAAACAGTGAGAACAACGGACAGATAGACGAATAGAGATACGATGTCGGCAACATTGCTTACTTTGTCGGGAGATAGCGCGGAACGGTCTGGAACCCAAAATCGTATGGTGAGAAGCACACTAATATGTGATGAAGAAACAGTGAAGACACCGGGGCGTAGCACAGAGACACGTCGGGGAGCAGCACGGAGAAAACCGGGGAGCAGCACAGGACTATGCGGGAAGCAGCACAGAGGAAACCAGGGGGCAGCAAGACAGCACGAGTACCGGGGAGACGAGCATCGCACGAGACACGAGGGAAGCAGCAGCACGGAGGACATGGGCCGGCGCAGGAGGCCGCAAGCGCAGCACGGAGAGACCGGCGGGAGAGACACGGCCAGAGGAGACACGGGGCGGCCGCCGGAGAGACATCGGGGCGGCAGCACGGAGAGACATCGGGGGGGGGGCGGCAGCACGGGAGGACACACGGGGCGGCAGCACGGAGGACCTCGGGGCGGCCAGCCACGGAGACGACTCGGGTGCAGGCAGCACGAGAGACATCACGGCCGACGGACGAGGACACGGGACGGACACGTGAGGCAGGCAGCACGAACAGAACAGAGACATCGGGGCGGAGCACCAGCACGAGAGACATCGGGGAGCAGTCGCAGAGAGATCGGGGAATTCAGTGGAAGAAGAGGAGCGGATCCCGACAAGTAAGACAGATGTGCCTGAACATCTGTCATTTAGCTTCACTGCGTGTTTTCACTTAAATGATCTGTGTCATGTTATTATTCTAGTTCACTAAGTTCTTCACATCTGCGATACTTGTCGGGAGATTAATAAAAAACGTGCAGAAACAGTGAAGAAAGATTGCAGCATGCATACATATGCTAATTATCAGAGAATCTTTTAAATTAAATAACACATTTTTATTCCGAACCATGGTCCTTGTGAAAAAAATGCTCGAGTCTCCCATGACTCAATGGGGGCCGTTATTCGAGACGAGCACGTTCGGATCAGGGAAAAGTTTGTCTCGAATAACGAGCACTCGAGCGTTTTAGTGCTCGTCATCTTAACCTGTATATATTACCCAGGATGCTGATTCATCTACAGGGAAGGGACATCCTGTTGTGGGGAGAGCTTGACTTCAGTGATGAGTTCTCCAACTTAGTATCTTTATACAATCCATTTGACATTCATCCAAAGTGGATTTTCGAATGATAGCTACCACACGGGCCATGAAACAAACATATTGGAAGGTATTTTCCGATTTTTATGACAGGTTGCCTTTACAGCCTTTGCAAAACATCCCTTATCATGGTAGTTATTTAAGCAATTTGATTTTGTTTATTTTATGGCCGCTTTTCAGAAAATGGGGACATCTATGTGGCAGGATTTTTTCCAAACCTTTACATGTTAATTTAGGGAATGGAGATTGATTGAATTTTCGTATTTTTAATTTTTTTATTAGATGTTTTTTAATATAAGACATGGGTCTCGCTGCCTTGCCAGCTTCTTTGAGCTAGCACGAGAGCTAATCCATCCAAGGTGTCTCACGTCTTACATTGCATGTGTAACCTTTATAGTTAAAAATGTTGTGTTCCTTGAAAAGAACGAAAGTTTACATTATTAAATCAAGAAGGACTTGGGGATGCTCAATGAAATGACCAAATGGTCATTTATTGTGAAATGGGTACCAATTAGCATTACAGCTTGCAGCGCTGGGGGGGTCCTGGGTTCACGTCCTTCCAGGTCAAACATGCAAAAGAGGTTTGCAGTGTTCTATCCTGAGTGATGGTTTCTCCTGGGTCTCCGTTCCTCCACACTCCAAAACCTGTACTGGTAAGTGATTGATTGGAAGGCCCCATGCGGACAGGGGACTGATTTGGCAAACTCTGTGCAGCGCTGTGCCATCTGTCGTGCGCTAATAGTAATAAATAATAGTATTATTAACCCCTTTACTATTGACAATATATCAATAATCATATTCAAAAAACTGTCAATGTTTACTAGATAAATGGTAAAATCAAACCTTCTAAAAATGAAGAAATAATGAAGATCGTGTAGCTCAGAGATTTTTTGTTTTCCAGATTGTCAGAAGTGTTGTGCCGGGAACGGCACCATAGATTGAGTCACTGTGTCATTTGAGTTTCTCCAGCGACGGATCTTCCCATACCTTTATATGATATCTAAGAAGGCAGAAAGCATACCATGCGGATCTGCTAATCCTGGTTATTTTCGGAAGATGTGAGATTTGGGGATGTTGACAATGATGCTGTAACAACTGGGAACATGTGCAGTGTCAGTGATCACAGGAGGGTAGGATGACTGCATACGAGTGCCAGAACCAGGGGACTTCTACAGGCTGCTGAACTATATGGCACAGTATCCGTAGAGCAGTAACTATATGTCAGCGAGAGTATGTGTACCCTCATTACACTGAATCCTGGAGCTGACAAACTGGCAGACACTCTGGTTTGTCTCGGTAGGGGAAGGGATGATGAACACTTTTCCGGGCATACTTTCTAATGCCGGGTCAATCTCAATCTGACAGTTCAAAGGAAGTACCCGAGTGGCATGTGAAGAAGTCTGTTCGTTTAACAGAACCCAAGGACTCCATTATATTCCTTGATGTGTTCTCATGATGCATTATTTTATGGATTTCCTCCCTTACTTTCTGAAAAATATCAGATGCTAAGGGAAAGTGTGAATCTGGACCTAGGCTTTGGGTTAAACTTTGGCCGGTTGATTATGTTTTGGCCGCCCATTGACTGTGGATAAGTTCTGTTGAGTCCTATTGTGAACTATTGCTCTTCCAAAGCTCCTGCCCACAAGCGTATGCTCACCCCTCCCTCTCCATAGCGAAGATAGCAAGTATAGAAAATGCCCTATATTATTTCTAAGGTCTGGGCTGAGTCAGTGCGTCGCACCACGTGGTCCATGGGACAAATCGGCCCAATTTAAAAGCAGAAATAAATAAGACTCACACTACCCGGACATCGCGATTACCCACAGCGCTACGCTCTGCGCTTGATGGATCGGTCGGAGGGATTAATAAAAGGCCAAGTTCCTGCGCGGCGCTGTCCCAGAGAATGGTGCCATGTCGCATCAAAATTTGAATCTTAAAAAAGCATCCTGTGATTCACTCCGTAGGCCGATGACTCTGTAAGAACATGCTGCCGAACACATTTGCGGTGCCGTGCTAAATGACCAGGTTCATTTCCAATACCAGTCGGGTTTCGTTGGTCAGCGACGTGTGCGCACGGCGAATGTGCCAAAAATCAGACGCAAAACGGCCCTATGAAATACCAGGGAGTATCTGGCTGATCGCACCTTGAGAAACCGGCATACGACGTTATAATCCGGGGAGTTCAAGTGGCATACAATAAAACTGTTGACATGATAGTGTCATCATACCAAAAGATTGTCAACTGTATTAAACTAACCGAACAAGAATATCTACCAATATGAACTTGGCTCTGTGAGGATAGAATTTCTTTCATACACGTGGCGGTGCATCTGCATAGGGCATTACCGTAACCTCTATAATGTGCATTGGAGCGAGCCATACATATATTTATTATAATTAGGTAAAGACATGAACTTTAAAAAAGTAGGGTCTTTCTATCACAGTCTATTTGATTGTCGTGAACAATGTCACGGAAGTCCAATTTACTTTCACATCTAACTGACAAGGAGTTTGTTCACAGAAATCAAAGGTAACAGGTCTGAGGGAAAACGGATTGGTGGCTAGGTCCATCTCATGGTGAGACCGGACAAATGGGTACATAATCACAGCCATGACATTGTGGTCACAGAGATTACCATGACTGGAGGTCCACACAGGGAATGGGACCAAATAAAAGGGTTAGTATATTTAATTTGTGAATTTCTGCTGCTCTGCCTCTTCCTCCAAGGGTTTTCTGAAAAATGGAGCACCGATACTAAGGAGAACAATGTTATTACTTAGCAAGTGTAGCTAAGCCGCTAGTCAGACCTTACGTAATAGGAAAAAAAACTTCTTTCAGAAGGAAAAATATAAGTGAAAAACAATAGGGTAGGGATTTTATATACCTTACTAATATCGGATCTAGCATAAGCCATGAGTAAGGAGATAGTGCCAAAAGAACAATATGACAAATGTATTCGGAGCAATGACTTGTATATAGTGCTATTAAACCATCCACATCATGTATTTTACACCGATGAATAAATACAGCTATGCGGATTTTTTAAGTTCTTATCTACGCCGCGCCCTAAAATTCTGGGAAATGTAACCTACTCTTCTTATTATTCACAGCATAGCAGAACATCAGGAGAATTAATGTTTTTTGTGATGAGGAAAACCCACAAGCAAACCGAGGCCCAACCTTTTATTGCTTTCGTTAATGGAAATAATGAAAATAAACATTATGCAGTTTCAAGTGTGATTAGATTACTATAATTTGTTTGCAAATAAATGGCGGAAAAGCCTTTTACTCACCCTGGATGTTATCCTCAGCAGAGCAAGTTAAAGATAGATCCATTACTGATTCCGGGTGAGATGGATGAGAAAACCGCGAGGGCCAAGAGAAGGGAAAAAGTAAAGCCCATCCCGCATACTGAACGTTGGTATAGCATGGTAATTAGTACAGCGTCATATCCAGGCCATCATCAGAGTATCTCTGGTTTAGGGCTACTTCAAACTAAACATTAGGGAATTGCTTATATGGGACTCCCTAATTTATTTCAATTGTTACTTCATAGAAAACTTGTAGTGAAGGTGTATGTAAGTAGACTTGGCAACCAGTTGAATTTTAAGCTCTGTCTTACCTATCCAGTGTTACATCACAAAAGATATCCTCATGGGCGTGACTACCATGGTAGCAGGCCTCGCATCCCTAACTCCATATAAAGCAGTCCTCCGGAATGCTCTATGTCCACCGTGCTTTATGGATGTGTTGTGAACACGCATAGGTGGGTCAGGTCTCTAAAGTAAGACAAGTTACAATAGGAGTCTTACGTTGCCCAGAGTGCTCAAAGTTCTAACTGCGGATGATCAATTTATTGTAGTATTCAGAGGCCACTCCCGCTATCGAAAAGGTAGGGCCACTATATTTATACCATGATCAAGCATTTTTTGTAGCAAATCACGGTGAGGTTTTGACGTTAAAAAAATTACTATATCCGAGGCCCTGTCCCATATACAGTGCCCCACATCAACAACAAGAGGCTCTGGTCCACCATCTACAAGTGCCCCCATCAAAAAAGAGCTGTCACCATAACAGAGCCCCATCACAAAAAGAGGCTTGTACCATATAAAGTGCCAAATCACAACAAGAGGCTTTCACCCATATCCAGTGCCCACATCACAACAAGAGGCCTGTCCACATAATACAGTGCCCACATCACAAAAAGCGCCGTCCCATATAAAGTGCCAACTCCACAAAGAGCTGTCACCATATCCAGTGCCACCATCACAACAAGAGGCCTGTCCACCATATACAGTGCCCCACATCACAACAAGAGGCCTGTCCACCAATTAAAGTGCCAACATCACACAAGAGGCACATCACCATATACAGTGCCCACATCACAACAAGAGGCCTGTCCACCATATACAGTGATTACATCACAAAAAGAGGCCTGTCCAACATATACAATGCCCACATCACAACAAGAGGCATCAGCATATACAGTGCTAATCACAAAAGAGCCGTCCACCAATACAGGCCACATCACAACACAGGTGTCCACCTAAATAGGCCCACATCACAACAAGAGGCCTGTCACCATATACGTGCCCACATCCAACAATGCGGCTGTCCACCATATACAGGTGCCAACATCACAAAAAGAGGCCTGTCAACATATACAATGCCCACATCCAACAGAGGACAATCCATCATATACAGGCCTACATCACAACAAGAGGCCTGTACACCATTACAGTGCTAAATCACAAAAAGAGGGCTGTCCACTATACAATGCCCACAACAACAAGAGGCACATCCATCATATACAGTGCTACATCACAACAAGAGGCCTGTCACCTATACAGTGCCCAATCACAAAACAGAGGACTGTCCACCATAATAGTGCCCACATCACAACAAGAGCCTGTCCACCATTTACAGTGCCCACATCACAAACAAGAGGCCTGTCCACCTATACGGTGCCAACATCACAAAAGAGGCATGTGGAATTTTTGTGAGTCCCACTGACCTTATTATATGTCCTTTTGTTTAGTACCACTGGACTTACAAAGGCCCAAATATGGACTATCGCCACAGCAATATCCCTAACAAAAAAACATTGTGGCACAAATTTATGCTATTATAAGTGCGCAACATTATATTCTTGTCCAGTCATTGGAAAAAAAATAAGCAACTTAAAAGTGAAAAAGAAAACATTTTAAAATTGATGTGGTCATTAGGACACTTTTTGGTCTGGCCATTAGAGGGTTAACGAACCAAAAGTCTAAACTATAAATATGAGTCCACTGAACAACCAAAAACTGCGAAGCACAGATTGAGGGAGATTATAAAAGAATGCTTAAAAAGTGGATTTAGCTTTTAATATCCTTTAAAAACATCCCAGTCGATATCACAGCTTGAAATTCTATTCAGCGGCATTTGTCGGAAGTAATGATTCATCCCTGATGATACATAATTCTCACTGTTGGGTATAGTAGGAGGTTTTTTTTATATAGTTTATTGTCCTTTTGGTCACCTTTTTTACCCCTCCATGTTGGTTTCAGTAATACTGTAGTCCCCATACCATAAGAAGTGTCAATTCTTAAAATAATTTATTGATTTTTGCTGTCTTGGTTTTCCTAGTGAAGTTTATGAAATAACTTGAAAAACTTTTTGTTACCATTACACGTCAATGGGGTATGGTTTTACTCATTACATATTCTATATGAAGCGCAACCCTTAAATTGGGTTAGGTAATGCAATGTTAATTCCAGTTTCTATCATGGACAAACTGGGATGGCTGATACTCTGGATTGAGAAGTTATTTCTGCTCTATGTGTCTGTATGAAGCCTTCCAGAGGTTTGGTGTTAAAGGCCTCTATTTCAGCTGAGAGCTTTTGCCTTGTGCACTGTGTTTCTCCACAACCCTCCTCTGCTATGAGTAGGAGCGGATATCAGATTTGTTGGATACTTCTAGCAGTTACTCAGAGCCGAGGGAGGGGCTGTGCGCATTTTATTTAATAAGCCAGAAAGCTCTTCATGTCGAAGACCCAGCAAAGAAATGAAGGAGCGGAAAACCTAGATTTAAAATTCACGTTTTCATCGTCCTGCTTGCTACTTACTACATACACAAATGTATCATTACACAACGTTCAGGACCAGACCATACTAAAACTTGTATAGTTTATTTTGGCTATACCGCTGACAGATTGTCAAACTTGTCATGGTCTGATTCTGGAACATCTAACAATTGGGGCGCCATGAGTCGTGCTCATTCATCACATCTGGATGCCCAACACAAGTTATAGGGTATGTATAGGGTGAGAATACTGAGGGTGAAGTTGCACTGAGGATAAAGACTTAGGAGATCCATAAGGTGTCTCTATACATGCACTTATAGACATTCCATAAACATACCTTATGGTAAACGGGCAAGGTTAGATTTTGCAGGGGACCTGTAGCCCCGAGTTGCACCTCTTCAACATCATACCCTTTGGTCTGTTCTCCTGTGAATTGGGTTGTATTCATCAGACCTTATATTTTACCTTATATCTCACAACCACATTCTTTGGATACAAGTTCAGATTTTGTGTTTCGTAAACTTCAGTAAGAAAGAAGATGTCAGCCATGTGATGTCAGCCCCGTCTCTGGTTTCCTTTTATGTATTTTTCAGCCAAGCTTGAAGTCACAGTAGGGCAAACTGTCGTCACATCGAACCTCTACGACAAATATGATCACACGTGCAATAGATCCTACACCTACACAGCTATCTCCCAAGTTACGACCTACACCAGACTCGATCTGTAACTAATCAAGCTAGAGAGCATGACTAATCATCATATTTATGCTAAAATTCAATTAATTACAGACACAATGTCTACAACCAACAGAAATAAATGCTTTTCGCTGCCGCGGAGCAGAAAACAAGTCAATATAAAATTCTCGAATAACAAAAGTTGGTCTGTATCACGTGATTAGTATCGAACAATGAGAGCAAGTGACAAGTATCACAGAATTATCAACGTCGTGAAGTCCCATTGGGGTTGCTTATTCTTCAATGAGAAGAATAGCAATACAAAGACAAGGCGATAGACTGATGGTACTGTGGTCCACATGGACTCCTCTTTCAATAGCTAGTAATCGAGGAAAAGTACAGTCTGAAAAATATCTATGCTATCTATCTATCGATCTATCTCATCTATCTATCTATCCTTATCTATTATCTATGCTTCTATCTACTATCTTTAATCCTATCTATCTATACTATCCTTATTACTTATTATCTATCTATCTCTCATATCTCTCTTCTATCGTTTGTCTATCTATTATTAACAATCAATCTTTTACTTATTCAATCAATAAGCCTGTGATTCACAGCCAGTATCAACATGAAATGTTGCAAGTATAGGTACAAATGTGGCAAATAGTACTAAAAACTGTGTAATTTGGTAGAAACAGGAGGCCACATGAACACTCTTGGGCGCCAAGTGTAGTAGTGTGCGCCTAAATTCGGGCGCATGTTTGCCAGAAGTATCACAAGCCTACACATCTGTGATAAGTAATTTTCCTTCTTCATTAATCACCTCTTTATTAAACAGTTAGGCGCCAATTTGGTGCAGTTTCGGCGGCATGTTAGATTCAGGAACTTACAGTGATCCTGCACAGCTCTCTCTGCTTTTCAATCCCAGACTGAAGAGAAACACCCACAGCAGCGCACCCAGGCTTGTGTGACACCCGCACCCTCCTGCAGCAGGGGCTTCTCTGGAGGGGATCCCCAATGCTGAGTCTCACTGCTGCACCCTGTAATATGCACAGTATTCCCCTCAGCCACACTGGGATCGTCAGAATCATGGGGAGACCACTTGTATGTCGTCTGCCAATTCTGCAACATTCTGCAAAACTTCTGCAAACTTCTGAGCTCTCTGCTGTGCGCTCAAGATTCTGCCGGGATGTGTTGTAAAATGAAGGTGATGAACTGTAAATGAGTCTTGCAGCATCCTGTCGAAATGTATCTAATTTATCTATTATCTGGTTCAGTGTATGGCTGAGTTTGCTGCAGAAAATTAGCTGTTTGCAAAGGGGTCAGTGCTTTCTTCTCAGATAACGCCACCTTCGGGGGTGGAGTGTTTTGCGCCTTTTGCGCCTAATGAAAACGTTTGCAAGTGATGATAATCATAGGGTTCAGCAAAACATCTGGATTGGTAAGATACATGAGGGAAAGATTATTTTGCACTGGCGCGGCTAGCTTTAGAGTTTAATCGCAAAAATTGCGCAAAAACGGTGCGCCTGAATAAAATGCGCAAAAAACAACAGAAAAAAAACGAGAGTGATGACATGTGGCCCATGGATGGTGGACTGGTTAGTTAGTTCCACTGAATCTAAGTGACATGTAAAAATAAGAAAATGTGCTTGAATAAGACCAAGCTTCACCCGAAGTCTAGGTTTGCCGTTGGACAAATTCCTTCTAGCCCAGACATTATTGCTGGGTGTGCTTGACGGCAAATAATACCTACAACTAACTATGGCTATGGATAGCCATGGCTTTTGTTCGGTTGTATTGACGGATTCACAACTCACAGATTATTTGGAAAGGTCAAACCCAACGATGTTTAAGATTAGATTGTGTGAAATTTGCAGGGGACACATGTTCCTAACTCGAAATTATGGTTTTCAGGGTCGCAAAATGTAGATTTGGTACTGAATCCGTGTTGGAGGCCTTTTTTAGAGCACCAGAGGACCTCGTGGGGCCTTGGCTCTAACCCATTATAGGACCAAAAAATCCAGCAGAAGACAACTACGTTAGGAGGGCTACCGTATCATACATCTGCCCCAATCGAGAAGCTGGACTGAATTAACTAATCTACAAATAGATTTTCTTTTCTTTATTTCTGAATTAGAAAGAAGAGATTGTCTACATAATAAATAGCAGAGATCTGAGCTAAAAGGCCCCTCGAACCTGAATCTATCCATATAGGAATATAATTTTTTTGTGGCAGGTGACCTCCATTAATTGTCCTCATTCTCCTCCCCTCATCCTAACGTTTCTTTTTGTGGTTTGGGAACTCAGAATATGCGACTTACTACTGAGAATCAAAGTGAAGCTACCATAGTTGTGGGTGCACTTTTATCATGTTACAGGCGGTCCCCTACTTAAGAACACCCGACTTACACACGACCCCTAGTTACAAACGGACCTCTGGTAATTGGTAATTTACTGTACTTTAGTCCCAGGCTACAATAAACAGCTGTAACAGTTATCACAGGTGTCTGTAATTAAGCTTTATTGTTAATCCTGGTTCTTATAACAACCCAACATTTATCCAATTGTCAAAGAGACAAAAAATTATTTGGCTGGGGTTACAATTATAAAGTATATGGTTTTGACTTACATACAAATTCAACTTAAGGACAAACCTATGGAACCTATCTTGTACTTAACCCTAGGACTGCCTGTACCCCTTTCAGCAATGTGTTTATTTAGCCCCTATCCCCTCCAAATTGTTCATTTAGTGGGTACCTTCTTTAGGAATTGCCGTTGAGGCAGCTCTCAAAAACTTTAAGCTTACTCCAAACTAGAGCATCCCTTTAAATCCAGTTATACAGAAGAAAACAGGAAGAAAACTATGATCTCAACCTGGGTAATATACAATCTTAATAATCTGACACTATTTTGGTACCTACTTTATAGCCGTCATGGTGTGATTTACGGATCCTGCAGAGCCTCACTTCAGCGCTGTATTACCGGAGAGCCGTGCTGGAGTCCTATCTTATGTCTTCTTGAATTATTTTCGATTTGAGTGCTGACTGCTGAGCTCTCTAGTTAAGAAGGGAGGAGGGGAGGGCACGGCCGTATCCATGTGCATAAATCTGATTACCAGGATCCTTGGGCTCTTTCCCATGTACTGAACGCTGTGAGAGTTCTATACCTCCTCTTGTAGCACCTGTCCTATTACATTTTTTGGTTGGCATCTGACCTGCTGCTCTGATTTATTAATAATTCATCCGGTGATGTTTTTGTTCTTTGATGCTTTTGGATTTAAGTCGTAGGTTTTGAATATTTATGCTGTCCGACCTTGTGAATTTCCAATTTTTACGAAAACCCTTTTATATTTTGCTTCAATTATATCTGGACTAATTTATGATACTTTTTACTTCAATTGGAGATTATGAAAAAAAAAATGTTTTATGGCGCAATATTTACAGACGGGGATTAATGAGATGCAGAAAATGGTCTACGATAAATGAATGTATCTTTAACTTTGGAGAACATTCCTGGCACCGGAAGGTTCTCCCATTTGTCACTTATCACCGGCTAATCTATCAGGTAATGAGACGCCGGAGCTTGTATTTGTAATGGTCGGCTAGCTACAAAAACTGCTTTTATATAATATGCAAAGGTTTATGCAGTCTGCTAATACATATCTGCTCTATTATACTAAGATTGCGTAAATCATTAGTAGTATATGTTATACTTTTACATCATAAAATGCTAAAATGTGGGAGGCATTATTTAGCGTAACTGATCCAGTAAAACTACCGTTGGGGAGAAAAAATTGCTGAATAAATTGTAATTTCTGGGCAGATTATTGGTTAGAAAGCAGTGGGGCTCTGCTGACTTATCAGTGTATGAAAATTGGTTGGAAGCCGCCAACAATAGGAATACGAGAAATGGGATCACAAAGGCCTGTGCATGTACAGTATATGAAGTGTGTTATGAGACAAACATGGTCTCTAAGAAAGTGACCCCCCTTTCTTATCATTTTATTTATTTATTTCTAAATATTTAGGAATATTTTTCCCAATTATTTAGGATTTTTTTCCTTCCCTTTTTTATTTTCTGTTGTCCTTCTTCCTATGGGGCAGGGGGAGGAGGGATTAGGGAGGGGCAATCTAATATTTTACCATTATTGAAATATTGTATATATATATAAAGTTATGGGAGTGAGAAAATAGGAATGAACAAAGGTCCACATGTATCACTCGTTTTTACTGTTGTTTTTGCACCTTTTCATTCAGGCGCACCGTTTTTGCGCCATTTTTGCGATTAAACGCCAAGCTAGCCGCGCAGCAAAAATAACCAGCTTTCCCTCATCTATCTTACCAATCCAGATGTTTTGCTGCGCCTAATGATATTCATCACTTGCAACGTTTTCATTTAGGCGCAAAAACACTCCAGCGCGAAGGTGGCGTTAACTGAGAAGAAAGCACTGAGCCCCTTTGCAGAACAGCTCATTTCTAGCAGCAAAGCTCAGCCAGACACTAGAACAGTGATGGCGAACCTATGGCACGGGTGCCAGAGGCGGCACTCAGAGCCCTTTCTGTGGGCACCCAGGCCATCACCCCAGCACACCAGACAGGACTCAAAGAATCTTCCTGCAGTTCCAAGTAACTTAAAAGATGCTGCTTTCAGTCATATTTTGATATTTACTTTGCTACCTGGGACTGTAGGAAGAGGGAGAATGAGCAGACAGGGCCAAATTATCTTTGGAGGACCTCCTGATGGACCACAATTTTCTCTGTAAAGAGGGACACTGGAAAGAAGCTAAAATGCTGAAAATTTTCCATCTTTCTATTTTGTTGCTGTCCTCAGGAGGCCAATATGATTGAAAGTTGTCGAACAGGGAGCAATAGGTTACTGCTTTAATTTTTGGTTGGCACCTCGCGATACATAAGGGGGGGTTTGGGTTGCAGTTTGGGCACTCGGCCGCTAAAAGGTTCGCCATCACTGCACTAGAACATATAATACAGACATGAGATGCTCTGCAGACAGGAGCTGCAGACTCTATTTACAGTTCATCACCTTCTATTTACAAAACATTCTGCAAACTCCTGAGCTCACAGCAAGAGAGCTAAGAACTTTGCAGAAGTTTGCAGAAGTTTGCAGAATGTTGCAGATACGACATACAAGTGTCCCCCATGTAATTCTGCACAGTATCTGAGGGGAATACTGGCCAGAATTACAGGGGTGCAGCAGGAGACCAGCACTGGGAGATCCCCTCCAGGAGAAGTCCCTGCTGAGGAGGTCACTGGGTGCTGGGTGTCACACACCTGGGTGCTGCTGTGAGTGTTATCTTCATTCTGGGATGTGGGAGAAGCAGAGAGGAGCTTGTAGCAGGATGACATGTAAGAGCCCGAATCTAACATTGTGCCTAAACTGCGCCAACATTGCGCTTAAACTGTTTTAAAGTGAAGTGATTAATAAGAGGCAGAAAATATACTTATCACAGATGGTTGTAGATTGTGATAATTCTGGCAAAACAGTGCGCCAGAATTTAGGCGCAACTACTACACTTAGGCGCACAAAAGTGTTAAATGTGGCCCAAAGGAAAATATCATGAAGTAGCATAGTAAAAATGGAAGGCAAGGGAGAAATTGAGTATTGTTTGATATATGGTGTATCAAGGTAACTTTGTAATCAAATACAATACGCAATAACTGCTCTGCTCCCTCACCCCATGCCTCCGGGGTGAGCCCTTATGGGCAGGGTCCTCCTCGCACTTTTTTTTAGATCTCTGTAGTCTTATTATTTGCATTTGTTCTTGTCTTAATGTAATGTATTTGTAGATAAAACTGAAAAATTCCAGCGCAAATCCCCAGACGGTATAAAATCTTCTTTATTTGTGCATCGGCAAATACGGAAGCATATACAGAAAAGAAAACCATCAACGCGTTTTGGCTGTTACGCCTTAGTCATGATCCATTAAAACTACTAAAATCACACATCTTAAATACAAGTAGCAATCAAGGTCACATGACCTCAGTAGTGAGGTGGGGCATACTAAGATTAACTCTTAAGGGCAAATACCCTTTGTTGCATGTGAAAACATAATATCGTAGCAGGGAGTATATGCATCACCTCAGTACTACAAAAACATGTGACGATTCATCAGCCTATAGTAAAGAAACAACTTAGTTACAAAGAATAAAGTATAACAAAATACCAGTAAATACGAACGAGTCTGTTGTTAATAACTAGTGATCAGGTCATGTCTGCTATTCATACCTTGCGGTTGCCTCGTGTTTAGTACAAATATCCAATAGGACTATTTAGTACTTTTTTTTATGGAAGTCTCCTCCCCTGGTTGGTCTGGAGACTTTTTCTATTAATGTAATGTATTTGAACCCATTTTCTAAATAAAAAAAAATTATAAAATGGGCTCTAGTTATAATTCCAAGTCCAAAAATGGCTCTCTAGTAAATTAAGTGATGTGAAGGGGCCTGCAGTATGATCAGAAACAACAGAAATTGATACAGATAGTATATTGGAAAACTGTAAAACTTTAACCCAATAACTTGCTGTAATGGGAATACCCCTTTAAATTAGATAAGTTCCTACAGCCACCACTGGGGGGAGGGGCTAGAGTATCCAGAATTAGGAATTCAAAATATGAGTTTGCAATCCGCTCCAAAGAGGTTATTTTAGGCAGAACAGGGGCGTAACTACAGTGGTAGCAGCCATAGCAGCTGCCATGGGGCCCACAATGTCAGGGGGCCCCAGAATCCAGGTTATTGGGTGTGTATATGCTGTATGTCTGTATATGGTATTGTATGTATGTGTGTATTGTATATTGCTGTATGTATGTGTTTATTGTATATTGCTGTATGTATGTATATATGGTGTATAAATGCTGTCCGTGATTGTAACTCACATGACTGAGTATATTTATATTTTTTAAGGAGGAAGAGGGGCCCCATTCAGAAGTCTGCTATGGGGCCCGGCCTCTTCTAGTTACGCACCCTGAAGTAGAATCTTCTATTACTAGGTTCTATGTCAATGCAGGGGATAAATTGTATGAATTGTGGATGAATTGTACTTCAACTGTTATAATCTATAATTCATTAGTACAGATTTTTATGTATAAGTCACTGCATGGTGTCATGAATGGGCCGGTAGTCAGTGATTTGCATATAATAGGTTGTTACCCCAGGACTGGAGGGGCATTTGGTGGAGTGTAATGTTTTTTTTCTGTCTTTCCAGTAACCTTTAAAGAGCTTGACAACCCCTTTAAATATTAACACTCTAGAAATGAAGCCGAGTTGACCAATGTGCTGACAATCAGTCTATTAGAAAACCCGTCTCAGCTATTTGCACATTAGGGTTGATTTCTGTTTAGTAATTCAGCAGCAGGTACACATTTGGCCTGAGGCTGGGAATGGCTGGAAATAGCTAATCCTAGAGTGATTTTCCATCTGCTTCTGCACAGACCTAGGTTACGTTTCTGCTTCTGTCAGTGCAGTTTTGTGCTGAATTTTAGGGGAAAAAAAATCTTAGTGCCTTCACCTTCCTCCAACTCCTTGAATTATTGTCTTGATGCCTAGAACGCAAGTTACGTAACGCAGTCCACTACATCCCTGCAACAAAGTAATGAGCGCCGTTCTTATCACAGCGTGACACCACATCAATGTATCGAGCGCACTGCCGGATTACGTGGCCCGGTTTGTGCTTACAGTGGACTGTAAATGCACAAAATACCTGCAAACACGGACGGAAGAGGAAAAGCGTCTACCACTCATTTACCCGATTTATACAACTCTAAATTTACATTTATGCTGTGCAGCTCTATGATGTGTACCAGTTCCTTGATTTCACCCACTTCATGATAGAATAACACTGTAATCTCAAGGATCCATGCAAGGCCGACGCCTGCACTGGGAGTACCTGGGCAAGTGCCGGGACCCAGAGCTGCTGGGGGGCCCACATAAGGCTGTACATAAGTAAACCATGGGGGTGATGGGACTGTAATGAATCCATAGGTTGTGCAGGAGCTTTATATAAAATACCCATGAGGGGGCTGTATATAAAATAACCATAAGTGGGATGTTTGGCATGATAAACTATGGAATATTTTAGGAAACTCAGAATTTTTTATTCTGCCATGTGAGTTTACTGCAAAGGGGCCGACTGAGGCTATGTCGCCCCAAAGAGCCTACTAAAACCTGGAGCAAACCCTGGATGCACACATCTTTATCTCCTTTGAGAAAGAAGAAGAAAGGGCATGTTTAAATTCAATGGGGGTCATTTACTAAGGGCCCGATATGCATTTTCCCGACGTGTTACCCGAATATTTCCGATTTGCGCCGATTTTCCCTGTATTTCCCTGGGATTTTAGCGCACGCGATCGGATTGTGGCGCATCAGCGCTGGCATGCATGCAACGGAAATCGGGGGGCGTGGCCGAACAAAAACCCGACGGATTCGGAAAAACCGCCGCATTTAAAAAACAAAAAGTGTCGCGGAGCTTGCACTTACCTTCACCAGGAATAGGCCGGTGTACTTGAGTGCATTTCAGCGGACTTCAGCGCAGCGGTGCCACCTGGTGACATCGGAGGAACTACCTTAGTGAATCCCGGCCAGACCCGAATCCACCGCAGAGAAAGCGCCGCTGGATCGCGAATGGACCGGGTAAGTAAATCTGCCCCAATATGTCTGGCCTTTCATTTCCTGAATAGGAAACATAAGTTCTAACATTTACATTAAACTACTATGAGTTGAACCTGGCATTCAGGCCAGGATCAACCAGTCCTTTTACATTTATAGGGTTCATTGAATTAATTCAAAGGATGGTCAGTCATACTGAATAATAACATGTCCAATTCTTTGCTTTTCAACTACACATAGGGGCACCCTTGAAAAGATGGCCAGAAGGTCCACCAACTGCAAGTAAACATAGACCCGCAAACTCATGGCACCCAGAAGACACTTAACTTGACTGATTTGGTTAAAAAGTTGGGGAGGGGAAGAGTCAGAAATAGTAGTTGTATGGGTTGTTCAAGCCCTTACACTGGAATACACTTCTATTTCAGTGCATAATGGAAGTAAGGAGGCAGAACTGGAGTGTTGAGGCAGTGGCAGCCTTAAAGCACTCTCCAGACCCCGTGGCTGCAGCAGGAAGGATCAGATCCCCTGGTAAGCTCACCAGGGGGGACAGCGGTGTGTTAGGGGTTAAACACCCGGGATAAGAGTTGTTATTTGCGGGTCTGGACTGTAGTGACAGCCTGACACCGGCACTTACAGGACCCAATGTCCTGCAATCCTTTTCTGACACGCCGATGTAGAAAGGCGGCACGTCAGCAGAAGTTCCCTTAATGGATGCTGTGAAAAAATGTGACAGTGGTCATAAAGGGGTTAAAGTGACTTTGGCCCTTTATTAAATGTTCTTATGGTCTCATTTCTGCCTAGGTTTTTTTTTTATTAAAAATGTCCCCAAAAAGTTTCAAAATGCATAAAAAGTATGAGACTTTACGCCAAAAAAGCCCAGGAAAACCAATAATAAATATTGACCAAAATCACAATGTAACAATTCTATGCATTGTTGTATTATATACAGTATAGTACTGTTCATCCTGAGCCTCCCCATTCATGAATTTAGTAAAGTAGTGTCTCTTACACAAGTCATACATAACTTACGCAGCACAGCCGAGCTGCATCACTCATATGCCCATTGATGCACTGCTATGACTTGGCCTCGCTGGCCTACTATAGCAATTATATGGAAAAAAAAAGTATTTATAAGCTTCCCAAAGCGGAAGTCGGCCAGCCTGTAATTATCATGCACAGCGCTGCCTCCTCATCATTGCGCAGAAAACACGGAGCACATTGTATACCATGGGACGCTGATTTGGCAAAAATGACGAGCTCTACCCCATGTTTTGAGTCACGTCTATGCATTATTTATCTTATATAATTCTGGGCATTCTAGAATTTCCATTCGGTTGCAATGTTCTTTTTCCGAGAGGCTTTAGAGGGAACATTATTCCAGCAGCATTAGATGTGTAGTTTCTGTTTTTATTCCTCCGATACATTTTCGGGACTCTTCAATAACTCTTACCTATATTTGAACACTAGCAAGGATCCCATAAGAGTAGAGATGCATTATGCAAATAATAATGTCACCTTTTCAGTGAGTCTGTTTGATCGACATAGATCAGAGCTTTTCTTCTCTTCCCCGCGCTCATTTAGGCAGATATATTTTTTGGGTCGTGCTAGTTTTATCTCTGCGTAAGGGTAATACTAGATACAGTGGGTGAAAACTTTTTAAAAGTGGTCTGGAAGCATTGTAAGCTCAAAATGTATCAGTGGTGAAGTGTATAATAAGGACAATATTTTACGGAATTTTATGGAATTGTAATAGAGCATCAGGCAGTGAACTCTATTGTGCTTTTATATCAATGATTTGAATATAATTTTACCAAAAGTCACCTTGTAACATCAGCGAGCAGTGGACTTGGTCATGAAGCATGTGTGGGACATCTTAAAGTGTAAACATTTAAGCTTTGCATACCATGAATGGGCTTATTCACACAACGGTAATTGGGGATGTGATATGGCCGCACAATTTATTGGCAGATCATGACCCCCAGTGAGGTTTATGGCACCGGATGAGCACACAGTGTCTCAACGCAACCGAGGGAGGCGGCCACACCGCAAATTATAGGACATGTTCTTTGGGAGGATTTGTGACATGGCCGCTTGTATTTCTATGGAGAGGGAAAGGGTGAGGAGCACTCACCCCTCCTCCTCCCTCCTCCCCTTCTCTTCCCTCCTTCTCCTCTCTCCTCCTTACTCCTCCTCCATTCTCCATCTTCTCCTCCTACCTTCGCCTCCCTCCTCCCTACTACTCCTCCTCCATTCTCCCTCCTCCCTACTCCTCCTCCTCCATTCTCCCTCCTCCCTACTCCTCCTCCCCTCTTCTCCTCTCTCCTCCCCAAACCTCCTCCCCCCTTCTCCCGACTGTGTGCCAGTCCTGGGTTCCGGACAGGGGGACACATGGCTGTCTGAATGCGTTCTATTATGGGTTTTTTTTTTACCATAATGTGTTTTTTGCTAGTTGAGTAGTTGGTCCGTTGCTAATCAAGTGGACCTTAAAAAAGAGCAAAGGAGAAAACCACATGCTATTGGACTTCTTATGTTCCCATCCGAGAAGAATTTAATGATCTTTCCGATTTCCCAAGCAAATGTGAACCCACTTCAGGTACCATGTGCTTTCTGTTTCTATGCACATTCAATTGTTATTCCTACATTTTCTATTAACTTGCTAAGAGTTTTAGCCCTGGCAAAAAACAATATTTGGGACTTGAATTTTAAAGTGAAATAACCCCTGGGATATTTTCTGCAGGAGATCTTAAAATGTAATAAAAAGGTTTTAAAAAAAGAGCAAAAAATGTCACTTAAAAAAGCTCAATATGGAGAAATATATGTAAATGATGAGAACATAAGAACATAAGCGACCTTATAAATAAGTCACTACTACATGAGGTGTAGAGTTGTTCCTATTTATTAAAGGGGCTTAACAAGTTTTAGATATTGATGAGCTATCATTATAGTGTAAGTTTGAATAATTACATCAATTAACTATTCACATAAATCACTGGCCACTAAAACAAGTAATAGGGAAAGGAAGCCCCTCTATGCTGCAGATTCACAGGCTGTTACACTATGGGCAGAGGGAGTGCTGAGGGAGCAGAGGGGTGAGTGTAACAGCCTGTGAGGCTGCATCATGGAAGAGCTCTGGTAACAGAGGTGTCCGTCAAAATTTTAAAAGTTGATTTTTGATGGAAAGAGGCCATGGATAAAACATTTAAGACGATTACCACAGTCAGGGTACCTGGATCTATGAATAAGCATCCATGGTTAAGCATGCTGGATTTTGATGGTAGATTTCCTTTAATGGAAATTCTGCAACCAACCACTGGATTCTATGGTGGCAATTCGGTAAAGATTTTTGTCCTGGGGGAGTCTCTATGATATCCATATGTCCCGACATGGACCTCATTGCGCTAAGACCATTGATTGGCTTAAGAAGTCACATGTGTTAAAAGAACCTTAGTCCTGTATCACAAGACAAGTCAACAATGTGGAGCATGTGAATATATTTGATAATGTTCTACAGTTGGTCCACTTTTTCTTACTCCTTCAAATCAAAGGTCTAGAGTCGAAAAGCTCTATAAATTGATGCCTAATGGGAAATGCGGAGGGGAGTAGAGTACAGACTTCAAATTTTGGCTCCATACAACTCAATAGTTACAATATTTGTCTTGCTGCTAAAAAAAAAATTACATTGTTGGAAGCCTCTTCATAAGTAAAGGCTGCTATACTTTTCGAGACGTAAAACTTCACGTAGAATCTTCTCTGAAATGGATAATATGGCTGCAGTGCCAGAAAGTATAGCTGTTAATACCCCCGAGACTTCTCCATAGGATTGTCACCACAAGAGTTCATCTCCTTTTCGATGTGCCTGCAGCCTATTGTTGAGTGTTCCTATAGAGACAGTGGAGTAAACACGACAAGTTATATAAAGCCTGACCCGAAGATGAATCGTGAATATCTCATTATTGGCACAATATCTTCTAGCGTCTCTTCCACAGTCAGGCATGCTCAATATTTCAGACTGCTACTCACCCTTGCATTTATTAGCCGAATTTACAAGCTTTCTCCCTCTGCTCGGAGGTATAGTGGAATGAGAAAGCTTGCGCTCCGGAATAGGTCTCTTGTAAATGTATAATAATAAAAATAATCTCATTAAAACATTTTTAAAAAATAAGCCCTCAGTGTAAAGAGAATTTTCATCGTGAAAAAAAAAAATCACCAGTAGATGTAATTTCAGGGTTGTGGTTTTTTTATACATATTTTTTTTTCCGGTTGCTAACAGGAGTGGGAATAATCTGGGCCTCCAGTGTTATAGGATCTACAAGAAAAGTAACAAAAATGAAACCCCCTTCTACAACATTACTCAGGGCACTTCAGTGATTGGCTGAAATTCCACCTCATAGACAGGAAGTGATGTCAGAGAAGGGGAGGTCTATTTAGAAAGTTATCCAGCACATCCCTGTTACATGCTCTACCCTTGTCCAGACAGAGCAGACATTCTACTTATCAACAACGTAGAGCGGGTAACAACTTTTCATAATGACTTTTATGAGGAGTTAAATTTCCGCAGCAGACAATTAAAGTATGTCATTCGTGTAATTAATTTTGTCTAGTAAAATGTGTCTGACACCTTCCTTGGCTGAACAATTTCATCCTCAGTAGGAGAGCTGCACCCCCACTGAGGGATCATCGGTACACAAACTCCTCTTCAAGGTGGGCAGTTATTAAACGACCCTCATTACAACATTTTGCTGCCATAAATCATGTATTACAGACTAAAACACGGGTTGTGATAACCAATATCCCACCCGGGCCTCCCATAAAATATTCCTGGTATTAAGTACTGTATTTTTTCTTTTATTAAGGGTTTCCACTGTATGAGAAATCCTTGTAGGGCCCCTAACAGAAATCCTTGTAAGGCCCCTCTGTGTCCGTCTATATGTGATTTAGTTTATTCTTATATCTTTCATGAAGTAACAATTTTGGATTATTTCTCATTTATCTGTATCGGGTAGGATTCAGCTTTTATTTCTACAGGAAATTAACGATTCACCTGACAACTTTGTGTTCCTAGTTGGAGGTGTGATCTAAGAAAATGTCCAATCAGAACTAACAGTACCAGACTGGGGTCCCATAAATTATGTGTACTGAGAGAGATCTATTTCTCTACAGATGCCATTTTGTCCAACCGGAAGCCATCTTATCTTAGCTGGGGGTCATGCTGACCATTGTCCAGTCATCTCATAATTCAAACATTATTTGGTGTGAACTGTTTAGAAATTACTTTGTCCTCGCTATTGTTTACTTCTTTTCTGTAGATTCTCTGCATGAAGGTCATGTTGTCATGAAGTAGACAGCTAACACAAGGGCAATTAGTATACACATTCTATTACCCTCTGGTCTAGTATTTTTCTAATGATGAAGGTTATTTGGGAAAATGTCTTAAAGGGGAGGTTCTGGTATATTCAGCTTGCCTATTGCATTGCAGTATTGTATCACCTTTTCACGCCCCTATGTAGATCATTTTCTGTGTTTTATATATGAGGCTGCACACTAATACACATTGTGAGTTTGCATTTTCTTAGAGACAGGAGTGTGTGTCTTAGTTCCTTCTCTCATCTTGGTACCGGTAGCCATTTTGGTTATAGCAGTTAATCTGAAAGTCAACTAACAACTATGAAGGGGTGTGTGAGCCCTAGATAAAGATCTGTAACACGTACTGTTGCCTAATGCTTGGGGACCTCAATACTGGCCTTGGAAGGCCTTCCACCCATCTACACCATAAAGGACCACACATCCAGTGGAGGTCCCCACCAGTTTGTTTTATTGTTATCCTAATGTTGCTTACAATCTCACAGTGAAAACATTATAACTCTTAGTAGGTTTATCATGATGGATTACAAATTAAGGTGGAGGATAGATCAGACTATAGACCAGCATTTCCATTCAGTGTACTTATCTGAATTAGACTCCTCACCCACGCACAATCCTGCAGGTTTTAATACATTAAATTACAAATGTCTGACAAGTCCAAAAAAAAAAAAATGATCTAAATTATGTCTCCAAAACGTAAAGTCTCATACATCAAAGGAAATGGAGCATTTAAGCAATAACAGTAGATACACTGACTTTCATATAACATCTATAAGTAGAGGCCAAGACATTAACATCATTTGCAGGGACCCCTCATACTGAAGAGGTGGAATTTAACATATAATGAGTCATATGGACTCATGAAAGCATTGTTCAACTCATCAAAATCTGAATTCTTTATACTATGTTCTATCTGCCCTTCCTACTCCTGCTTATTTGTAACTGAAACGCGTCTTACATAATTAAAAATTTCAGAATTCCCCAAATTTTTTTTTTGTTGCCTACTTCATTTACCAGTTTATTGGGCGAAAACAAAACTGGGGGACTCATTTTAAAAGCCACTGGAGTGTTTGTCGATGCCATTTAAAGGGTTAACACCATGGATTAATGCTTTGGATTCAGTGGGGCTCATTTACTTACCTGGTCCAGTCACGATCCAGCGGTGCGTTCTCTGACGAGGATTCAGGTTCTGCCGGGATTCACTAAGGTCCGTGCGGCCGATGTCCACCAGATGTTGCTGCTGCGCTGAGGTCCGCCGGAGTTCACCTTCTTCTCTTCGGTGCATGTAAGTGCGTGTCAAGCAACACAAATTCTTTTTTAAATACCGTGTTTTTTCGAATCGGTCGGGTTTTTCCAACGGCCACGCCCCCCGATTTCCGTCGCAAGCAAGCCGGTGCGGATGCGCCACAATCGGATCGCGAGCGCCAAAAACCCAGGGCAATTCAGGGAAAAACTATGCAAATCGGTAATATTTGGGAAACCCGGCGATTTGGCCGCTTAGTAATTGAGCCCCAGTGTCTTTGGATTCGGCATCCCCCTGGATCTTCTCATCACCATTGATCTCCTCCCCATTACAAACTGCGACAAATAATCAATAGTTTTGTGTAGATACAGTTATGATACACTTTAGTAAAAGACGATTTGTCACCTATGCTGGTAGGTCTTTTTGTAAATCATAACAGAGAAGGGAGCTGGCTTTGTGATCACTATGGGGAATCTGCCCTAAGTTAGATGCTTATCCCTATGTCAGAAACAGTCTGGAAGCTTGAGGTTCCGAACATCCTGCACATGTGCCGTATCTTTGCTTCAATTGTAGCGGTGAGGTCCATATTAAGCCTCTGAATTTCTGACACCAACAGTGGATGTGTTGCGAAATTTTTGATCAGCACTTGAAGGATTGAATAGAATGATATAGAGGAGACTAGAAATAGCAAGATAACAACAGAGGATTAGAAAATCCCTGAGGGTTTCACTGAAGAAGAGCTGAGGAACAGAGGAAAATGTTCATGACAGTCAATGTGTTATTAAAGAAGGATACTCCTCGCCTCGGAGCATGCTCTGGGTTCCATGGTATGATGGCACAGCAGGCAATGTATAGCTACAGCTATGGGATTAAGTTGGTTTCTTGGAACAAAAAGGTGAATGCTTGATACAAGATGGGTGCATGAGGGTGCATCCTGTTGGACAGCAGGGACTTTGAGGTCAGTAGTGGGGCCTGTAGGACTGTAAATCTCTTGTAGAGCTGAAGATGCAGGTACATCTAGTACAGTGATGGCGAACCTTTTAGAGTCCGAGTGCCCAAACTACAACCAAAATACACTTATTTACCGCAAAGTGCCAACATTGCATTTTAAGCAGTAACTTTTTGCTACCTGCTCTTCAACATCTATCAATCGTATCAGCCGTTTGAGGCGACTAATACAGTTGAAAGAAGGAGGGCAAATTTAGACTATCAATGTAGCTTCTCACCAGGGTCTTTCTGTACGGTAAGAATGAAGGGTCCAGTAGGATGACCTACAAAGATACTGCAGTTCTATCAACACCTTCTCACTTTCCCGCAGTTCCAAACAGCCAATGTGTCATTTTAAAATAGTGCTGATTGAAGCATCTCTTAAATTGCCTGGGTCTGCAGGAAGATTTGGTGAATTTGGTCCTGTTTTGTAAGCTCTGTCTTGGGATCAATGGCCTGAGTGCCCACAGAAAGGGCTCTGAGTGCCACCTCTGGCACCCGTGCCATAGGTTCGCCACCACAGCTTTAGTAGATGCTGATCCTGTTGGACAGTAGGGACTTTGAGGTCAGTAGTGAGGCCTATAGGACTGTAAATCTCTTGTAGAGCTGAAGATGCACGTACTGCAAGGCTAACAGTATGACCCATAGGACTGAAATCATTTGAGACTACTCGACTGAAGCTATGGGTACTAGGGGGTTGAAAGTAGGACATGTAGGATTGTAAATCTTCTTGAGACTTTGAACTGAAGATTCAGGAACTGAGAGGATAATAGTGGGACTCATAGGACTGAAATCTCTTGAGACTACTGGGGCTGTAAGATTAACAATAGCACCTATAGGAATGTATATCCTTTAAAACTTTTCAACTGAAAATGTTGATAGTGGGACCTCTCGGTATCCAAGTCTCTTGAGACTATTGAACTAAAGATGCAAGGAGTATGAGGTTAATAGTGGCACCTGTAGGATTATAAATCTCTTGAGACTGTTGGGATGAAGCTACAGGGACTGCGAGGTTAATAATAGGACCCTTAGGACTGTAAATCTCCTAAGACTTGTACTGAAGCTGCAGGAACTGTGAGCTTCATAGTAGATAGTAGAGAACTAAAACTTTTTAGATTGGTAGTAAAAAATTAAAGACATAATAATATAAAGGCTGTAAAGTTTTGAACATCAGAGAGACTTCGGAATCACCTAAAATATCATGAGGGTACATGGACATTTGATGTCAGTCAGGACTACTGACTATTTTTAGTATCCACTGAAATCCTTCTTTCAAAGCCTAGTCTGTTGTTGTTTTTTCGAGAACCTGCCTCCACGAATACATGACTACTCCATTTTACCCATTCAATGTGAACCAGAGGAATCATCGAGTCAGAAAGTCCTTCATAACTGGTAAATTGGAAAGCCGTTCTTTCATAAATATTGATTCACCCCTTCAAAATGGCTGCCCGGGCTCCAAGAAGGAGGCCTGAGTGTTATTGATGGTGAACACATCAAAGGGCAATGACTGGTATCACAGCGCAGGTTGGAGAGCAGATCATTTCCGATTTTTCACAATGAAGATGACACATGGTCTCTGCTCTTTATAGTACTTATGGTCTTGCCTTTTAAGTGGTTAAAACTGAAAGCTTGATAAAGCAGGCCGCATTTATAACTAGGCGCATACCGTAAAGGGTGCCTCGGGCAGACTGGGCCATCTAGTTTATGAATAGCTTTTATTCCGAATGATGCCCATATGCCTAATCATTGCGTAGATCCTATCTTCTCCTTGTCTCCTCCGCTATGCCGGTATCTACAGTCTCCATTGGATGGTTGGAGTGAGTGACAGTACATTGCCTAAGGCTCCCTACATTGTGAACCCTGACTTATTTACTGCAAATACTAATGCTATCATATAAAATTCCACCACCCATCAGCAGGAGGTGCGGAGGGTCAGCATTTCCCTGGATCGGCCCTTACTTAGAGCTGCCAATTGAACATTTTTCTTGCACAGTGTGACTTCCGTGATTAGATAAATGCAAATTGCACTTCACAATTAATTTACTAAATTAGTGCTACTTCTCCTGCTACAGCTGGTGCTGCAAATAGACTATGAAAGCTTCTCTGTATGTACCATGGAATAACAGGCACACAACATATGTCGGTGGTATAAAACAAAACATGACACGCATTACATTGCGGAATGTTCCTTTTTTTTAGTATTTAGGTTTCGATATTAAATCAGACCCAATATATGTAACAGACAATGCTGTTCTATACTCTATATGAGATGCCAGAAACATGGAAGTAATCAGACACAGTACTGATAGGGTTATACATTGTCACCCTCTATAACTATTAGGACAAAGGGGCAAGATGCTCACCAAAAACTCTAATGCTTCATCTTCAGGTCTTATGATCTTTTCTATTTCATGGATTTGGGAATGTAATGAATTGCATCCTCTTAAGGTGCCCGTATCAATTCAATAGGGAGGGGGATAAGTCTCAGCAGCTTGACATTTAATATCCATGAAAACTAAAGGCTTGGACATCTTTAATAACATCTGCCATAATGGCCCCCAGGGTGGAAAAAAAATTGGGCTTGATTAAATGTAATATGCTGAATCTATGATCCATCAGGGGAGAACCAGGTGGTAGTTCTACTGAAATATGGAGTATCAGAGTTTACTCCAGTGGTTCCAGTCTCTAACAGATTAATGGACCCCAGAGGTCTAGTAGAACACAACCTATTTCAGAGGCTACTAGGATGGGTTACCTAGCGGTTTATGAATGATTGCCTTTAAGAATCATTTTATCCACTGGACCCAAGGACTTACATTGGCCATTCAACGTTAACGGGGTGAGGTCTACAAGTCTCTATACACATCCCATCCAGTAACCACAGGTCCATAATCAAAAGGATTAGCTACTTATTTTCTGATGTGTATGGGAGACTGTAAACTGTGTGAATTGTTTATATTTCTTCATGGCCACATCAGACCTCCAATTCCTGAAAATCATGTCCTTAAAACTAGTTTCACCTTTCCTACTCAAACATGAAACAGGTAGGCAGCACGGTGAGAAGAAAAATTGGGATTCAATCCGTATGGGTGCCTGCTATGTTGGTCTGACCCAAGACCCAATTGTATGCAGGTAATAGAAGCACTGCTTGTAATAGAAGCACTGCTTGAAAATGGCTACATTGAGCTAGCCGAAACGTAGCTTTGTTTTCCACATGTGAATAAATATATTCTGGATTAGGAAGTCGGAGTGCCGCTATTTTTTCTATTACCTTTCCTACTCAGGTATATGCTCTTTTGTCCAATAGGAAATACACAAATACTTTTCCAAAATGGGACAAGGAAAACAATGCCACATTTTTCTACCTTGAAGGTAAGTTCCCTTAACATCAAGCATGACTTTCAAGAAGCCTAATGATATGATGCAGGATTGAGGCCAAACCAGTATATCTATTCCAGTAGGTACAGATTCCCAACTCTAGACAGCACTATTTCGACGTGGTTGCACCTCTTCTGTACAGTGTAAGGAACTTACTAGAGTAAGAGGCTTTTGACTTGCGAGTAAGAGTTCATCTTACAGAGACTTTGCCTTGCAGGCGTGTGGAGACATATAGCCATTGATGCTCCACCAATGGATTCTGGGAAAGATACAAAAAGATTTTCCAGGATGGGACAAGGAAAACAATTACTTTTTTAAGGGGGCTGATTTCAAAGTAGCAAAAAAGAGGCATAGTTTTCTTTGTCCCATCCTGGAAAACTTATTTGTATATATCCCAGAATCCCCTAGTGGATCATCAATGGCTATAAGTCTCCATACGCCTGCAAGGTGGCATTAATTGATAAAGTCTCCATAAGAAGAAATGTATTTGTGTCCCATCGTACTCTTGGAAATGATCAGCAGTGAGGTCTTTTGTATATATTCCAACATGCCTACACAGCCTTGTTGAGTTGATCCATCACTGCCATACCCTTTTTTCCCTCTATTTTCCTTCTTTATATATCACATACAAATAGCAAACAAGGTCTTATATCCTTTTTTTCCTCTAAGGAGGCAAGCAAACTACACTAGCAAATTGCAAATGAAAGATAGAAGTCTGTTGGACACCTCCTTGTCCAAGGCTGTAGTTAAAGGAAATCTACAATTTGTTTTTATGCATTGTGAACCAAACATGTAGTAGCTACACTGAGGTCAGGAAGTAAGAGTTCTCCTTACGGAGACTGCCAATTAAGGCCACCATGTAGGTGTGTGGAGTCTTATAGCCATGGATGCTCCACTAGGGGATTCTGGGAAAATATGCACAGTTTTCCAGGATGGAATAAGGAAAAGCACGTCTCTTTTAGCTACCTTGTAATCTGTAGCTACACTGATACAGAAACACATCTTGTTTAAAGATAAAATTCAGGACCTTGGGAAACCTGGGTGCAGACTGGTTTCCATACATAAAAGAGGTGCATGAACTGTCCATACAGGACTAATCAACCTGAGCTGGATGACTCATGCACAGCCGCTGAGGGATGGTATAGCGATTGATTACTTTTGCCTTTCAGGGACAACACAGTGAATAAAGTGTTCTCGTCTTATGTTGGGCAAGGTTGTAGCAGTCATAATGGTCATAATTAGGGTGAGGAGAGCACCAGGGTGGCCACAAGAGCACAGAGCCTCATTATTATAATTTTATAATTGTTTTTTCAAGGAACTCCGAGAACCAGCATTCCAGTGTGTTCATGAGGTGGCCGTCCAGGTCCTCCCCTTTCTGATACTTGCTCCAAAGACTGCCACTCCCATAGTAACCAATTCTCGCTCTTGTGCAATAGATGATGGAGTTGACTGCTGGCATCCAGCGCACAAGCGCGGCTTCCTGTTGTGAATCTGAAGGGCAGCAGAGCCCCAAAAGTAGACATAGAACTGTCACAAGGAGCCGCCTTATGAGAAATAACCCCATAAAATTTTTGCTAAACCACCAAATTTTGGCAGCACCTGCCAACTATCTAATTCCCATTGGGATAATAGTTGGCAGATGTCATATTTTACAATGTTTGATCATTTGGATATTAGAGGAGTTGATTAAGGATCCAAGGTTATCTGGCATGTAGGGGAAGTTGGGATGGATTGATGTCTGACATATGAGCCTTTCGCCGGCAGTCTTAAAGAAATTCTATGATCAAAATCCAGCATGATAAACCAGGGGCACATACTCATAGATCCAGTGTTTTGGGTGGTGTTACTAGAGACCCCCCCTCCTCTGGATTCACAGGCTATTACACTGTTTCACTCTCCCCCTGTTCCTTTGCACTCCCACCTTCCCTCTGCTTCATGTAATCTCACTGCAGCAGAGGAAATTTGCGCCGTGTAACAGTCTGTGAAGCTACAGCACAGAGGGGCTCTGGGTACTGCCCCAAAAGCTTCCAGGCTCATTAGCATAGTTTTAAAGTTGATTTTAAAAGAATCTAGGCCATGGATAACAAATTTAAAAGATTACCATAGTCACAGTGTCTGGATCTATGAGTAAGTGTCCATGGTTTACGATGATGGATTTTGATGGTAGTTTTCAAGATTTAATTTTGAATAGCTGGCAGCTTAAGGCTCATTAGCATAGTTTAAAAAGTTGATTTTAGAAGAATCTAGGCCATGGATAACAAATTTAAAAGATAACCATAGGTTTACGATGATGGATTTTGATGCTAGTTTTCAGGCTTCCATTTTTAATAGCTGGCAGCTTAAGGCTCATTTGCCTAACATCAATCCAACCCAACTTTTCTATTTCAAGAAAAAATAATCCCATTAGAATCCCAAAAAACAAATCCCAATTTTGGCCATTTTTGTAAAGTAAACGAGGTAAAAATGATTAATTACAGCTAAATCTGAAATCCTTTCTTTTTTTTCATTGTGCATTCACCTCAATTCCCAACGCTGTCATATGAAATTAGCAGCTAAGTGCAGTCCAATCTTCTGCCTCATCACAAAGACAAAGACCCCATTTCAGATTTGGGCCGAGTATAAAGCTTTCACCGGTGCCAGAAGACAAGGCGCGTTACAGCGCTGGTTCTATAAAACTGTGCAGAACATGGACATAACTACTAATGAGGTCAAGGAATCCTGGCAGCCTATAGCTTTAATCAGAAAGCCCAGGACTTAGCGAGAAACCACTGCCGTACGCGAGGATAAAGGGTCTAATGAAAGCCGCTTTTATTATACACTTTCTTTACCTTTTTATCATTTCCGAGTTTTTTTTTAAAAATGCATTTCATGAAATTATTTGTATAAACGCGTAAACAAAATTCTGCTACTGTTACGAGCTTTGTTCCGCAGCACAACAAAAATGTAAAAAATCCTCGTAAATTCCCTCCTTATCTGTCTCTATGTAAGGAAAGCGCTTTCCTAATTTGTCTTGTCAACATAAACATGGATAAAAGAAGAAGCCGCTTTGGATATTGAATTACTGAGCAGAGAGCGCCAGCGCTTGGCAGATACTAGGTTACAATGGTCTCCTCTTCTTGTGGATCTCTTTTAAGGGTTCTTTTTCCAAATAAGAGCTTAATTTCTAATAGAAACAGGACCCATATCTATCTCCAAAATGAACAGCCCCCTTGGCCCTCGCCTTCCTTGTCATATAGCTCCCACCTCATCGCAACGGTTCATTCCAGACGGTGGTTAGTTTTTGCCAAAACAGCCAAGCTCTGACAAGGCAAGTTACAGAATCGGCAGTAATGGATTATAATATACCGTGTATACTCGAGTATAAGCCATCCCCCGCTGGTCTTCTTTTCTTTTGTCCGTCAGTGGCAGGTCTGTGCCATTGCTGACATCAGAGTGTGTGCCAACTGCCGAAAGACAAGAAGACCTGAGGGGGCTTTGGAAAGGTAATAATTGACTTTCTTTTTTTTGTGGGGCATAGAAGGGCTGGCTTTATACTAGGGGAAGGCTGGCTATATACTGGGGCAGGCTGGTTGGCTATGTACTGGGGCAGAGTGCTGGCTATATACTGGGGGAAGGATGGCTTGCTTTATTCTGGGGCTGCTATATACTGGGACTGGCTCTATACATGGGACTGGCTGGCTAAATACTGAAGCTGGCTGACTATATACTGAGGGCTTGCTATATACTTGGGGCATGCTGGCTGGCAATTTAATGGGGGAAAGGGGCTGGCTGGATATATACTGGGGGCTAGGGGGCTGGCTGGCTATATACGGGGGGCATGGGGCAGGCTGGCTATATATTGGGGGCTAGGGGGCTGGCTGGCTATATACTGGGGGCTTGGGGCTGGCTGGCTATATGCGGGGGCATGGGGCAGGCTGGCTATATACTGGGGGCTTGGGGCTTGCTGGCTATATACGGGGGGCATGGGGCAGGCTGGCTATATATTGGAGGCAGGGAGCAGAATAGCTATATACTGGGGGGAGGCTGTGACCAATGTGACCAGACTCTAATAAAATAATGAACCCTAGAGGTCCAGGAGAAGACAACACAAATTGGAGACTCTTTTTCCTATGGGGTTCTCTTTATTCTGTTTCCTAGAGGTACATACTTATACTTATACACATAAGCCACTAGACACTAGACACTTGCCAACTTAACACAAATAACAGGTAGGAGATCACTAAAGGATCCACAAGTGAACCTGCTCAGGATACGAGGAAAGGTGGGCTGCAGCATCAGTTCCATAAATAATGAAATATAAATGTATTTGATAAGCAGATCATACACTTTACATAGCAGAGAACCTAATCCTGAGGAGTTGTAAATAAGTTGTGGCCAGACAAAAAGTTTGGCCGTGTTGAAACCCAACATGCCCCCCCCCCATCATCTTTCATTGGTGAAAATTCTGGACTTCCTATCAACATAATCTGATGCGTATGGTCAGTTCTCTGAGCTGATACACAAGGCTATTTTCCAGGTCGGCCAGTTTGATACATTCATTGAGAACTATTTTCTTAGTTGTATGGTCAAAAATACCGCATAGCTGAATGCATATATTAATGACCCATTTAAGTACAATATGGAGCCCCAAACTGTGTATACGCTAAAAGAGCCAGAAGAAAAGCCCTATGTGGCGCTGTGGTTATTCTATCCCTTAGGCTTGTGATCATTTCCCACTCTTGTGGTGCCTTAAGTGAATTCTAGCAGCCGGAGATCAATACATGAGAAGCAATTAGAGGCACCAGCAACTGCACTATTTATTTCTAATTGGTGCCTATATCCCCGAGGTCAAAGCCGCTCTCCCTCTACCTGCTCTTCCTGTAAAAGGGATCATTTTCCTTCTCCACCTGCACAGTGGTTTTTCCACATTCTCATAGTCTCATGGGGTTGGAGCTGGCAAATGCGGTTCTGGCAGGGTCTTCTATTGGCCGGAGCTCAATACTAATGCCGGTGCGGCCAATAAATGTAATTAATTCAGAATTGTGCCGTTTTCAGTTATGGTTTAATAGAAAAATTGATTTTTGTAGATTAAAACTTCCATTTTTCAGGCTACACACAAAGACTTGACTATGTTTATTTAAAATATTTGGAAAAGGAAATATTGTATATTACAGCGTTCACCATGTACCTGTACAGTAATATCCCCCCATTATCCTGTAGACCTGAGAAGTTATAATCATCCCAAATACCACTCTCCATTATTATGTGAACATAATTTTCCCACATAAAACTGCAATGCAAAATGTACATACAGTAGTAGGGAGGGATGCTATCGATAGGTTTGGGGTCCCTAAACTACCAGCATCTCGAAATACATTTAAGAGTTTAGGGTCAAATACCTTAGATATTTTGGTAGCTACTTTGTCAATATTCCAGAGGACCAAGACTGTAGGGGACCAGTAGCCCCCCACCTCATGTATTCAACAGAAAGCTTTGTGTTTACTTCCTGTGGAATGTGATGTCACACAGGTGCACAGCTTGTCATGTTTCTGGTTATGTGATGTCACACATGTGCATGGCTTGTTATTTCCCTGGTCATGTGACAGCGTCGTTATTTACCTGGTCATGCGATGTCACACAGGTGCTCGCCTCATTATATCCCTGGTCATGTGATGTCACACAGGTGCATGGCTCATTATATCACTGGTCATGTGATGTCACACAGGTGCATGGCTCATTATATCCCTGGTCATGTCATGTCACACAGATGCACAGCTTGTTATGTCCTTGGTCATGTCATGGCACACAGGTGCATGGCTTGTTATATCCCTGGTCATGTTATGTCCCACAGGTGCACAGCATTACCCCTGAGGAAGTCACGGATACTGTCTGGCAGTGGTTTGGGTTGTAGGGTGGGGGTGTTTTCTCCTCTGGTTTCCTCCCACACTCCAAAACTTACTGTTAGCTTGTTTAGATTGTGAGCCCCATTGGCGACAGGGACCAATTTGGCAAACTCTGTGCAGCGCTGTGTAATCTGTGTGCGCTATATAAATAAAGGATTATTATTATATTTGCATCGCTGTCTCTTCTTGTTTACACAGGTGCACGGTTCGTTATAACACACAACTCTGATTACTCTCTGTGATATAACAGGCCGTGCAGCTGTGTGACATCACATGACCAGGGACAGGTTTTTAAACATTGAAGCTTCCTGTTGAATGACAGCAAGCAGTGATCTAGAAAACTGTGAAGAACTGATACATAAAGTGTATTGGAAAATTGTAGAACTTTCCATTACAAAAACAATATTGATTATTTGCCCAAAGTGGACAAAGGAATTCATCTGCTTTGACCAGGTCTGGCAACTCTGTAGAGAATGGAGAGTTCCGGTTCTGTTATCTATATACAAACTGCTGAAAACAGCTGATCTGTGGGGGGTTCAAGGTGTGTACCTCCACTAACCTGATATTACATGTATTATTACACATCCGTATAGTGTATCCGTGTTCATCTATAGCACAACTCTGTATTAGGTAACCAGCCTAATGTCGAAGGAGCAAATACAAACAAGATGCCTATAATACAGATGGTCTCCATGTAACATAATGTGACAGCACCTCCCCACTGCCAAACGTTCTGTTGTGTTGCTTCTTATTCCAGAAGATAAGATGAATTTGTATGAGAAATCCACGCACTTATCATCATCATCTCAACATTTCCTTAAGGAAAGGAGCTCTCAGAATTATCTTTGGCTTCTCACCTTCAAATAAAGGAGCATTTCCTTGTAATATGCAGAAGAGTAATCATCTGCTGGTTAATGGCAAAGTCAATGACCACAGGGGGCAGTCACCATACTTCACTGGAGACCTCAATCAAGGTAATACGGAAAGTCAAAAAGAGGTGATGATGAGGACTGGGATGTTCTAAAATATCTATTCTCCCTTTTATTTAACTAGTTTTTATTATAGAAAGTAATTGAAGAGAAAATTACACGTTCATGTAAATTCCATTCAAGCTTTGGAAGACTGCAAGGGTTAACATGGAATTTAAAAAAAATGGATATGCATATATAATGTAAATGTATATTTAATTACCATTCTCGGGCTGCTATACTATTTGAAGCCCTGTTATTATGGTACATTCCGGTGGTTTCTGTAAAGGTTGGAAAAGAAAACTAAAAATTGTAATGTAAATTGCAGAGACTGAAACAGAAATTGAAGTCCAACTTTTTCATAAATGTCATTTAATGTAGAATAATACAGAACTATTTTCAGGACTTAATGGGGTTGGGGGTGTTTAAAGGAAACCTGGCATTCAAATTAACCCACTCAAAATAAATACTTCATTAAAAAACTATATTTAAAAAGCGTTGCCCTTATTTCTTTCCATGGCTGCAATGTTAAAAAATCAGTTTGTATGTAAACTTCTATGTAAATCACTTGATGTGAGTTCACAGATATTAATGGGGTCCTGCATATTCAGTGATCACTGCACTACCATGGTTCCCTGTTTCTGTTTGACAGATCTCACTGCTGTAAACATGCTTCTGGTATAGAATTAGTTATTGGGGACCATCTGCCAATATTCAACTACAGACATATACCTCTGCCTTTAATGTTCCCAGCAGTAGAAACGGTAGGAAATTCTACACAATTCCTTGCTGTAAAATTGAGAGAGGGATAGAGACAGGTAGGGGCTGTGTATGACTCAGCACTGCTACATCCAAAAACCACTCTCTCGGGAAGGTGGGGCTGAGATAAACCTGGTTATATGAAGAGAAATCAACCTCATGCTGCCTTCAGCTCTCTCTCATTCCTGAGAAGGGCTGAGTTAGCAGTGTCGGTGAGGAGGTGGGGTATAGTTACTAGGATATATTGTTCCTTTCACTTCCAGTTATTGCTGAAACCTCAAGAAACAATATAGTACTGCATCTGACTAAGGCTACATTCATACTGCCGTATGGGGGACGTATATATGGCTGATGTATATACGGCCGATTTATGGCCCCCATAGACGGCAATAGGCGCACGGCGCGGCACCGTACCGCTCCGTACCCTGGAAAAAGTTAGGACATGTCCTATCTTTCTCCGTAGTACGACACCATGTGCCATATGTTCCTATGGAGAGGGGCGGGGGTAAGCTGCGCTCACCTCCTCTCCCCGTGCGCTGCCGTTGCCCGCCGTGCTACGGATTCCTGTTTGAAACAAAATAACATTGATGGCTATATTATTATAAAGAATTGTTTCCCTTATATCCCTTCCTCATATATTATTATCCAGAATTCTTTCCATCCCTTCTTCGTCCAATCCCTTCCCTTTCTTGGATGAACATTTGTCTTTTGCAACTATTAACATATTTACTATTTAGCTCTTTATCACTAATCCCATTCTGAGCAGGCCTGTTCTTCCCTAATAAAAGATGTTACATTTACTATGAATGTGACCATCACACTTGGATAGTACATGTCGCTATCAATCAGGCTCGGCCCCGATATCATAGACACCATGTAAGGCGCACACTTTGCGGTTCCATCTATGATCTTTACTGCCTCGCAATTGATAAAGTATCATCTCTCCGCGTCTTTCATTCTCTCCTTCTCACTTGAAGCTGTCTCCATTCTTCCAGCCTGCAGGTCACATTTATCCATCGCTCCCCTATAGTGTTTTTATGTGTTTCCAACCTGTTGACATTCAAAAAGCTCCTCGGCTTTTAGTTCCTTCTTTCTCTTTGTCTGTCGTAGCCTCTTCGCTCCCCATGATACTATGATTTATACTGGCTCTTGTAAGAGAAAAGCTATTGATAGATGCCGCATATCCTGCGGGGGCCTTGCCTTGTCTTGCTTAGGTTCATAGTTGACCCATAACTTGGCCCTCACCGGTGTCCGCGGTTGTGCTTTTGCTGTACTATGTTGCTTGCAGAGGTGATTTGTACTACTCCTCCATAACCAATCCTGAATTTCTGTGTTGCATCAAGTGTTACTGCACCTAGAAGAGTGGAATCAGACTTTTATTCCACTGTACAGTAACGAGTAATACGCCGAGCCACCGAGGAGAACTGTACAAAATCCATTTCTTGGCTTTATAATAAGAATTTCATCCATTTCCACTTTATTGTTAGTTCCCATATGGTCTGCAACTTGCTGCTTCCTTGACAGTTCTCTCATTTCGGCAGACTCCTCCGGCCTCCTGCTTAGCTCCGCCAGACAATTGTTCGGGGCGCTCCCATCCTGTCTCTATTACTTTGGAGATGTGTAAGTCTGATTGAGTCCATGCTGAGTATCTTCCAGCAGGTTCTTTTTTTTTCATATTCACCATTTATTCATCCAACAGTTACTCCTTATATAAAGAGAACCAATCTTATTGTGTGTGCAAACGTATCAAGGGGAAAATTCTGTGTTCTAGGAATTTATTTTTGGTTGCCAGGTCCAACCAAACCTTGAAAAATGTATTTAATTACAGAGGAATTCGGCCAGGCTGTAGTCATATTATTGTAACTAATACAACTTTTTTATTTTATTACTATTATTATTATTTTTATTAGTTTGATCACTGTGAGAAGTGATTATTTTTATGATATTCCAAAACATTTTGTACTAAAATGTTCAGCATAATTACAAATAATATTTTTCTATTATTTTATAAAAGTCAGCAATACGGACGAGCGGACCCATTCAAGTTCCTTTAAGTCCTGAAAGTTTGGTTAAATGCAATATGCTTGAATACTCCTATTATGTAACATGCTGCCTGAAGGTAGGAGACTATGTAAAATCTGCTCAGCTCATCCTGCTCTATAATATGCTGCATACAGGTAGCACAATCTGCTCGAAAACTTCTGCTCTCTACCATGTAGTGTGTAAATAGGACTCTATGTACAATCCGCTGAATGCATCCTGCTCTATATCATGCTGCCTGCAAATAGGACACTGTGTACAATCTGTTCAGATCCACCTGCTCTATAACATGCTGCCTGCAGATCGGACATCATGTACAATCTGCTCAGCCCCTCCTGCTGTATCACATGCTGCCTGCATATAGGACACTATATACAATCTGCTCAGCTCTTCCTGCTCTATAACATGCTGCCTGCAGGTAGGAGACTACGTACAATCCACTCAGTTCCTCCTTCTCTATAATATGCTGCCAGCAGGTAGTAGACTATGTGCAATCTGCTCAGTTCCTCCTTCTCTATAATATGCAGCGAGGGGTGAGCAGATTGTACATGATGTCCGATCTGCAGGCAGCATGTTATAGACAGGTGGATCTGAACGATTGTACACAGTGTCCTATTTGCAGGCGCATGATATAAGCAGGATGCATTCAGCGATGTACATAGAGTCCTATTTACACACTACATGGTAGAGAGCAGAAGTTTTCGAGCAGATTGTGCTACCTGTATGCAGCATATTATAGAGCAGGATGAGCTGAGCAGATTTTACATAGTCTCCTACCTTCAGGCAGCATGTTACATAAAGGAGTATTCAAGCATATTGCATTTAACCAAACTTTCAGGACTTAAAGGAACTTGAATGGGTCCGCTCGTCCCTTAGCTGACTTTTATAAATAATAGAAAAATATTATTTGTAATTATGCTGAACTTTTAGTACAAATATGTTTGTAATCATAAAAATAATCACTTCTCACAGTGATCAAACTAATAAAATAATAATAATATGTATAAAATAAAAAAGTTGTATTAGTTACAATAATATGACTACGGCCTGGCCGAATTCCTCTGTAATTAAATACATTTTCAAGGTTTGGTTGGACCTGGCAACCAAAATAAATTCCTAGAACACAGAATTTTCCCCTTGATACGTTTGCACACACAATAAGATTGGTTCTCTTATATAAGGAGTAACTGTTGATGAATAAATGGTGAATATGAAAAAAAAGAACCTGCTGGAAGATACTCAGCATGGACTCAATCAGACTTACACATCTCCAAGTAATAGAGACAGGATGGGGAGCGCCCCGAACAATTGTCTGGCGGAGCTAAGCAGGAGGCCGGAGGAGTCTGCCGAAATGAGAGAACTGTCAAGGAAGCAGCAAGTTGCAGACCATATGGGACTAACAATAAAGTGGAAATGGATGAAATTCTTATTATAAAGCCAAGAAATGGATTTGTACAGTTCTCCTCGGTGGCTCGGCGTATTACTCGTTACTGTATGCATTGGAATAAAAGTCTGATTCCACTCTTCTAGGTTGCAGTAACACTTGAGTCAACACAGAATTTCAGGATTGGTTATGGAGGAGTAGTACAAATCACCTCTGCAAGCAACATAGTACAGCAAAAGCACAACCGCGGACACCGGTGATGGCCAGTTATGGTCAACTATGAACCTAAGCAAGACAAGGCAAGCCCCCGCAGGATATGCGCATCTATCAATGCTTTTCTCTTACAAGAGCCAGTATAAATCACTAGTATCTGGGGAGCGAAGAGGGCTACGACAGACAAGAGAAAGAAGGAACTAAAAGCCGAGGAGCTTTTTGAATGTCAACAGTTTGGAACACATAAAAAACACTATAGGGAGGCGAGATAAATGTGACCTGCGGCTGGAAGAATGGAGACAGCTTCAAGTGAGAAGGAGAGAATGAAAGACGCGGAGAGATGATACTTTATCAATTCGGAGGCAGTAAAGATCAATAGAGAACCGCAAGTGTGCGCCTTACTGGTTTCTATGATATCGGGGCCGAGCCTGATTGATAGCGACATGTACTATCCAAGTGTGATGGTCACATTCATTTAAATGTAACATCTTTATTAGGGAGAACAGGCCTGCTCAGAATGGGATTAGTGATAAAGAGCTAAATGTAATATGTTATAGTTGCAAAAACAAATGTTCATCCAAGAAAGGGAAGGGATTGACGAAGAAGGGATGGAAAGAATTCTGATATAATATATAGGAAGGGATATAGGGAAACAATTCTTTATAATAATATAGCCATCAATGTTATTTTGTTTCAAACAGGAATCCGTAGCACGGCGGGCAACGGCAGCGCACGGGAGAGGAGGTGAGCGCAGCTTACCCCGCCCCTCTCCATAGGAACATATGGCACATGTGTCGTACTACGGAGAAAGATAGGACATGTCCTACCTTTTTCCAGGGTACGGAGCGGTACGGTGCCGCGCCGTGCGCCTATTGCCGTCTATGGGGGCCATAATCGGCCGTATATACATCAGCCATATATAACCGTCCCCATACGCAGTATGATATACCTTAGTCAGATGCAGTACTATATTGTTTCTGAGGTTTCAGCAATAACTGGAAGTGAAGAGGACAATATCCTAGTAACTATACCCCCCTCCTCACCGACACTGCTAACTCGCCCTTACGCTCTATGAATGAGAGAGAGCTGAAGGCAGCATGAGGTTGATTTCTCTTCATCTAACCAGGTTTATCTCAGCCCACCTTCCCGAGAGTGGTTTTGATGTAGGCAGTGCTGGAGTCATACACAGCCCTACCTGTCTCTATCCCTCTCGCCAATTTTACAGCAAGAATTGTGTAGAATTTCCTACCGTTTCTACTGCTGGGAACATTAAGGCAGAGGTATATGTCTGTAGTTGATATTGGCAGATGGTCCAATAACTAATTCTATACCAGAAGCATGTTTACAGCAGTGAGATCTGTCAAACAGAACAGTGGACCCATGGTAAGTGCAGTGATCACTGATATGTCAGGACCCCATTAATATCTGTGAACTCACATCAAGTGATTTTACATAGAAGTTTACATACAAACTGATTTTTAAACATTGCAGCCATGAAAGAAATAGGGCAACGCTTTTTAAATATAGTTTTTATTAAGTATTTATTTTGAGTGGGTTAATTTGAATGCAGGTTTCCTTTAAAACACCCCCAACCCCATTAAGTCCTGAAAATAGTTCTGTATATTCTACATTAAATGACATTTATGAAAAAGTTGGACTTCAATTTCTGTTTCAGTCTCAGCAATTTACATTACAATTTTTAGTTTTCTTCCAACCTTTACAGAAACACGGAATGTACCATAATAACAGGGCTTCAAATAGTATAGCAGCCCGAGAATGGTATTAAATACATTTACATTATATATGCATATCCATTTTTTTTAAATTCCATGTTAACCCTTGCAGTCTTCCAAAGCTTGAATGGAATTTACATGAACGTGTAATTTTCTCTTCAATTATTACTTTCTATAATAAAAACTAGTTAAAAAAAGGGAGATAGATATTTAGAACATCCCAGTCTCATCATCACCACTCTTTTGACTTTCCGTATTACCTTGATTGAGGTCTCCAGTGAAGTATGGTGACTGCCCCGTGGTCATTGACTTTGCCATTACCAGCAGATGATTACTCTTCTGCAATTACAAGGAAATGCTTCCTTTATTTGAAGGTGAGAAGCCAAAGATAATTCTGGAGAGCTCTCTTTCCTTAAGGAAATGTTGAGATGATGATGATAAGTGCGTGTTTTCTCATACAAATTCATCTTATCTTCTGGAATATAAGAAGCAACACAACAGAACGTTGGCAGTGGGGAGGTGCTGTCACATTTGTTTACATGGAGACCATCTGTATTTAGTGCATCTTGTTTGTATTTGCTCCTTCGACATTAGGCTGGTTACCTATACAGATTGTTGCTATAGATGAAGCACGGATACACTATACGGATTGTAATACTACATGTAATATCAGGTTTGTGGAGGTACACACCTTGAACCCCCCACAGATCAGCTGTTTTCGAGCAGTTTGTATATAGTATAACAGAACCGGAACTCTCCATTCTCTACAGAGTTGCCAGACCTGGTCAAAGCAGATGAATTCCTTTGTCACTTTGGGTAAATAATCATATTGTTTTTGTAATGGAAAGTTCTACAATTTTCCAATACACTTTATGTATCAGTTCTTCACAGTTTTCTAGATCACTGCTTGCATGTCATTCCAAGAAGCTTCATGTTTAAAACCTGTCCCTGGTCATGTGATGTCACCAGCTGCAGCGGCCTGTATATCACAGAGAGTAATCAAGTTGTGTGTTATAACGAACCGTGCACCTGTGTAAACAAGAAGAACATACAGCGATGCAAATATAATAATAATCCTTTTTATATAGCGCAACACAGATTACACAGCGCGCACAGAGTTTCGCAAATTGTCGCCTGTCGCCAATGGGCTCACAATCTAACACAACTAACAGAAGTTTTGGAGTGTGGGGGGAAACCAGAGGAGAAAACACCCCAACCTACAACCCAAACCACTGCACATATCCTACCGTGACTTCCTCAGGGGTAATGCTGTGCACCTGTGGGACATAACTACGCCAGGGATATACAAGCCATGACCTGTGTGGCCATGACATGACCAAGACATAACAAGCTGGCATCTGTGTGAACTGACATGACCAGGGATATAATGAGCCATGCACCTGTGTGACATCACGATGACCAGTGATATAATGAGTCCTGATCACCTGTGTGACTCACATACCAGGGATATAATGCGGCGAGCACTCTGTGTGACATCGCATGACCAGGTAAATAAGACGCTGTCACATGACCAGGGAAATAACAAGCCATGCACATGTGTGACATCACAATAACCAGAACATGACAAGCTGTGCACCTGTGTGACATCATCATTCCACAGAGAAGTAAAACCAAAGCTTTCTGTTGAATACATGAGGTGGGGGGCTACGGTCCCCTACAGTCTTGGTCCTCTGAATATTGACAAAGTAGCTACCAAAATATCTACGGTATTTGACCCTAAAACTCTTAATGTATTTCGAGATGCTGGTAGTTTAGGGACCCCAACCTTCGATAGCATCCCTCCCTACTACTGTATGTACATTTTGCATTGCAGTTTATGTGGGAAATTATGTTCACATAATAATTGAGAGTGGTTTTGGGATGATATTAACTTCTCAGTCTACAGGATGATGGGGGGATATTACTGTACAGGTACATGGTACGCTGTAAATACAATATTTCCTTTTCCAATATTTTTAAATAAACATAGTCAAGTCTTTGTGTGTAGCCTGAAATGGAAGTTTTTAATCTACAAAATCAATTTTTCTATTAAACCATAACTGAAAACGGCACAATTCTGAATATAATTACATTTATTGGCCGCACGGCATTAGTATTGAGCTCCGGCCAAGAAGACCCTGCCAAAACCGCATTTGCCAGCTCCAACCGCATGAGACTGATGAATGTGGAAAAACCACTGTGCAGGTGAGAAGAAAATGATCCCTTTTACAGGAAAGCAGGGTAGAGGGAGAGCGGCTTTGACCTCGGGGATATAGGCACCAATTAGAATAAATAGCAGTGCTGTGGGGCCTCTAATTGCTTCTCATGTATTGATCTCCGGCTGCTAGAATTCACTTAAGGCACGCACAAGAGTGGAAATGATCACAAGCCTGGGATAGAATAACACCCGGCCACATAGGGCTTTTCTTCTGCTCTTTTAGCGTATACACAGTTTGGGGCTCCATATTGTACTTAAAAATGGGTCATTAATATATGTGCATTCAGCTATGCGGTATTTTGACCATACAACTAAAAAATAGTCTCTCAATGAATTATCAAAACTGGCCGACCTGGAAATAGCCTTGTGTATCACTCAGAGAACTGACCATACGATCATATTATGTTGATAGGAAGTCCAGAATTTTCACCAATGAAAGATGATGGGGGGGGGGCATGGTTTGGGTTTCAACACGGCCAAACTTTTTGTCGGTGCCACAACTTTTTACAACTCCCAGGATTTAGGTTCCTCTGCTATGTAAAGTGTATGATCTGCTTATCAAATACATTTATATTTCATTATTTATGGAACTGATGCTGCAGCCCACCTTCCTCGTATCCTGAGGCAGTTCACTTGTGGATCCTTTAGTTGATCTCCTACCTGTATTTGTGTTAGTTGGCAAGTGTCTAGTGTCTTGTGGCTTATGTGTATAAGTATAAGTATGTACCTCTAGGAAACAGAATAAAGAGAACCCCATAGGAAAAGAGTCTCCAATTTGTGTTGTCTTCTCCTGGACCTCTAGGGTTCATTACTTTTATTGAGTCTGGTCACATTGTCACAGTCCTCCCCGCTCATTATATGCTATTGCTCTCCCTGCCTCCAGATATTACCAGCCTGCCCCATGCCCCCCGTATATAGCACAAGGCCCAAGCCCCCAGTATATAGCCAGCTCTGCCCCATGCCCCGCATATAGCGCCAGCCACCAAGCCCCAGTTATAGCCAAGGCCCGCCTCCCTAGCCCCAATATTTATAGCCAGCCTGCCCCAATGCCCCCGATATATGCAGCCAGCCCCTAGCCCCAGTATATATCCACAGCCCGGCTTTCCCCCATTAAATTGCCAGCCAGCATGCGCCCAAGTATATGCAAGCCCTCAGTATATAGTCACCAGCTCAGTATTTAGCCGCCAGTCCCTGATGTATAGAGCCATCCCAGTATATAGCAGCCCAGAAATAAAGCAAGCCTCCTTCCCCCCAGTATATGGCCACTCTGCCCCAGTACACTAGCCAACCAGCCTGCCCGCTATATAGCCAGCCTTCCCAGTATAAAGCCAGCCCTTCTATGCCCCACAAAAAAAGAAAGTCAATTATTACCTTTCCAAAGCCCCTCTCAGTGCTTCTTGTTCTTCGGCAGTTGGCACACACCTCTGATGTCAGCAATGGCACAGACCTGCCCTGACGGACAAAAGAAAGAAGACCAGCGGGGATGCTTATACTCGAGTATACACGGTATATTTAATCCATTACTCTCGATTCTGTAACTTGCCTTGTCAGAGCTTGGCTGTTTTGGCAAAAACTAACCACCGTCTGGAATGAACCGTTGCGATGAGGTGGGAGTCTATATGACAGGAAGGCGGAGGCGCCAAGGGGCTGTTCATTTGGAATGATATGGGTCCTTTCTTCTATTAAAATTAAGCTCTATTGAAAATGGAAAAAACTAAAGATCCCACAAAGAGGAGACCATTTGTACCTAGTATCTGCCAAGCGCTGGCGCTCTCTGCTCATAATTCCATATGCCAAAGCGGCTCTTCTTTTATCCATGTTTATGTTGACAATACCAATTAAGGAACGCTTTTGCCTTACATAGAGGACAGATAGGAGGGAATTTACGAGGATTTTTTACATTTTTGTTGTGCTGCGGAACAAGCTCGTAACAGTACAGAATTTTTGTTTACGCGTTTATACAAATAATTTCATGAAATGCATTTATTAAAAAACTCGGAAATGATAAAAAGGTAAAGAAAGTGTATAATAAAAGCGGCTTTCATTAGACCCTTTATCCTCGCGTACGGCAGTGTTTCTCGCTAAGTCCTGGGCTTTCTGATTAAAGGCTATAGGCCTGCCAGGATTCCTTGACCCATTAGTAGTTATGTCCATGTTCTGCTCAGTTTTTAGAAACAGCGCTGTAACGCGCCTGTCTTCTGGCACCGTGAAAGGCTTTATACTCGGCCCAAATCTGAAATGGGTCTTTGTCTTTGTGATGAGGCAGAAGTTGGACTGCACTTAGCTGCTAATTTCATATACAGCGTTGGGATTGAGGTGAATGCAATGACAAAAGAAAGATTTCAGTATTTAGCTGTAATTAATCATTTTTCCTCCGTTTACTTTACAAAAATGGCCAAAATTGGGGATTTGTTTTTGGGATTCTAATGGGATTATTTTTCTTGAAATAGAAAAGTTGGGTTGGATTGATGTTAGGCAAATGAGCCACTTAAGCTGCCAGCTATTAAAAATGGAAGCTGAAAACTAGCATCAAAATCCATCAATCGTAAACCTATGGTTATCTTTTAAAATTTGTTATCCATGGCCTAGATTCTTCTAAAATCAGAACTTTTTAAACTATGCTAATGAGCCTTAAGCTGCCAGCTATTCAAAATTAAATCTTGAAAACTACCATCAAAATCCATCATCGTAAACCATGGACACTTACTCATAGATCAGACACTGTGACTATGGATATCTTTTAAATTTGTTATCGCATGGCTAGATTCTTTAATCAACTTTAAAACTATGCTATGAGCCTGGAAGCTTTTGGGGCAGTACCCAAGCCCCTCTGTGCTGTAGGCTTCACAGACTGTTACACGGCGCAATTTCCTCTGCTGCAGTGAGATTACATGAAGCAGGAGGGAAGGTGGGGCAAAGGAACAGGGAGAGTGAAACAGTGTAATACCTGTGAATCCAGAGGAGGGGGGTCTCTAGTAACACCACCCAAAACACTGGATCATGAGATTGCCCCTGGTTTATCATGCTGGATTGATTGATCATAGAATTTCTTAAGACTGCCGCGAAGGCTCATATGTCAGACATCAATCCATCCCAACTTCCTCTATCTGCCAGATACCTTGGATCTTAATCAACTCCTCTAATATCCAAAATGCAAACATTGTAAAATATGACATCTGCCAACTATTATCCGCTTATGGGAATTAGATAGTTGCTGCTCTATTACATGCTGCCTGCATATAGGACACTATATACAATCTGCTCAGCTCTTCCTGCTCTATAACATGCTGCCTGCAGGTAGGAGACTACGTACAATCCACTCAGTTCCTCCTTCTCTATAATATGCTGCCAGCAGGTAGTAGACTATGTGCAATCTGCTCAGTTCCTCCTTCTCTATAATATGCAGCCTGCAAATAGGACACTGTGTGCATTCTGCTCAGCTCCTCCTGCTCTATAACATACTGCCTGCAGAGGGGACAAAGGGGTCATTTACTAAGGGCCCGAATTGCATTTTTCCGACGGGTTATCCGAAAATTTCAGATTTGCGCCGATTTTCCCTGAATTGCCCCGGAATTTTGGCGCACGCGATCGAATTGTGCCGCATCGGCGCCGGCATGAAGGCGCCAGAAATCGGGGGGTGTGGCCTGCGAAGACCCGACGGATTCGGAAAAACAGCCGCATTTTTTTTTAAAAAGTGTCGCTTGACACGCGCTTACCTGCACCCACGATAGGACGGTGAACTTCAGTGTATTCCGATGAACTTCTGCGCAGCAGCGACACCTGGTGGACGTCGGAGGAACTACCTTAGTGAATCCCGGCAGAACCCGAATCCTACGCAGAGAACGCACCGCTGGATCGCGATTGGACCGGGTAAGTAAATTTGCCCCAATGTGTACAATCTGCTCAGATCCTCCTCCTATATAACATGCTGCCTGCAGCTAGAACACTATGTACAATCTGCTCAGCTCCTCCTGCTCTATAACATGCTGCCTGCAGCTAGAACACTATGTACAATCTGCTCAGCTCCTCCTGCTCTATAACATGCTGCAGGCAGAAAGGACTCTATATATTGTACTCAGCTCCTCCTGCTCTATAGCATGCTGCCAGAGACAGGCCACTATACACAACACCTCCTGCTTTATTACATGCTTGAGTACAGTCTTGAGTTAAATACGGCTATTTAGATTAACATAATATTTGATATTGAGAAGAACAATAACTCTCACAAATGAAAAATATATAAAGTTGAGACATATTTTCAATATGTACGGTATTTGTACAATGTATCTATCTTCCTCTGCAGAGTCAATTGTAGAGGGATCTTGTGCTGGAAACCTTTACAAATGACCAAGTGCTACAGCTTCTCCTGGGAGACCAAAGCTTAACTTTCCATCCATGACAAACAATAGGATTCTATAGAATTGTACAATTTGCCGGGATGGACTTCCATCAGGCTTAGTCTTCTGATTGCTGCGCTTGAAGTGGCTTTTCTCATTACCAGAAATGTACCAGAGCTTAGAAAGAAACAGCAAATAAGACGGAATGTATAATGTACTATACATTGTATCTGCTCACAAGGTGACCCCTCCCAGTAAGTATCACAGCCCAGACAATCCTCTATGTTTATAACACTTAGAACGAGTTGGAGCAATGTTAATTAAAGACTATTCCGCGTGGCAACGATCTTTTGCCCTAATGCAGCTATGATGAGAACTAAAACTTGGCGATATATTCTATTAAACGAAAAAACTGTCAGTTTGTTTCTAAAGCATATAGAGATTAGTGTTTCCATGGTAACAGACTACAATCAAGCCATGTGTAGTCTGATCCTGCAGATCCTGGGCATTAACGACGGGGACATTGAGCCGAACCCCGGTCAGACCTTCTAATGGAGTTCGGGGCTGGGTCTAGGCACCTAAATCTTGGTACCTGGACCCAGGAAAAAAAATGGAACAAAACTTTGCGGTTCTAGTCCGTTCAACGCCAATTTAATAGATAATATAATTTTTGTCACCAAAAACATAACTGTTTATCACAATCAGACGTAAGACATTGATGTAACTACCTTGGAGACAACTGACAATTACATGAAACTGCATAATAAAAAAAGTCTTATTTTTGCTAGATTAATTTTTCTGTATCTTTTTCAGAATTTCTTTTCAGTATTTTGCAAAAACTATATTAAATGCAGTTAAATAATTAGGGTCTTGGTGGTGGTGGTGAGGGCTAGGCTGACCAAGAAGTGTCCAGGTTTCTGAAAATGTCTAGTGGATCTTAAGATCAGTTCTGTACAGATGGAAAAAAAACTGTAACATTATAACTTAACAGTTTGAGGGAGTCCACCAGTAGTTTTGACCATATGTTTGTGTATCTTGTTAGTAGTCACAGGACTTTGAAAATGCATTTATATTCCGGGGTTGTAGCTGTTCTGGAGCATTGGGATTCACTATTGTGTGAGATATCTTCACTAAAGAGAGAACAGTCCCTCCACTCTGAGTAAGAGATGCAGAAGGTTTCTGCTTATATATTACAGAGGAGTAGCCGTTCAAAGGGAATCAGTCACCAGAAATGTCATTTTTAGCTGGTGACAGGTTCCAGTAGTCTATGCTAGGCTAATTTTAAAAATGCATTTGTCAGTTTTTGGAATCATTTCAGTACTTTATGATAGTTTATTTTACATAACCTGGTTCCCTGCCAGCAGTGTGTAGTGAGTTCTGGAGGTGGGGGGCAGCTGTGTGTCTGTGTCAGTATCCCTGCCCACTTTCAGTCATTTGCATTGAGCAGGCAAGGGGAGGGAGGAGGATGGTGTAGAGTAGTAATGAAAATTCCGGCTCTTCTTAGTGCGCTGCCTCATTAGGATCAGCTCACTAAGAATAGCCGGCTTTTCGGGCTCCTGAACAACTCCCTTTTAAATATGTAACAGGGCAGTCAGTCACCTGACACCACACCATTTTCAACCCGATTTTATCGGGTTAAAGGGGGCGTGGTGAGCCATTTAGGGGTGGCATTTAGTGAGCCATCAGGCTGAGGTGAGCCAGCACTGCTCATTCACGCAAATGAGCCTGCTCTCTGTGCCGGCTCGCTTGCGAACGACCCATCACTAGTGTAGAGTAGAGGAAGATTGTATGAGGAGACACAGACACACACAGGCTGCAGCTGCCCTTTCCCTGGGACTCACCACACACTCCTGGCAGGGAGCCAGGTAATGTGAAATAAACTATTATAAACTACAGAAATGATTGAAGTGTGTTAGTTTTTTGTCTTTTTTTTCTGAATAAAGAACTTACCAACCTTCCAGTATTGAAACATAATTGTGATTCATAAGTGACATTGAACGGATTCTATGGTTTCATTAAAAGGACCAGCGATTACAAAAGCCTCAAGAAGATACGGACGTAGAGTGGGATCCTAGCAACAGAAGACAAGTACGCGTCGAGAAAAACTCCGGAGCTACGTTGATAAACTCTTTATCAATTACAAAGGTAGATGGAAAATCACCTGCATCCATAATGGGGCTTATTTACTAACGGTCCCGCAGCCGCATTTTCGCCGTGTTTCCCACTTTTCGGGGATTGCATCGGGAAAGGTATTTGCATACATCATATTATGTCACAATCTGTCAGGTTTTCTCGCAACACCAATCGGGGGCGAATTCGGGACAACGCACAGATTTACATTTAAAATTGTGTCGCAATCTAAGCACTACATACACCAGGAAGAGAAGGTGAACTCCTGCGGACCTGAGTCGGGGACGATACATGCATATATTGGGCGCCGTTGCTCATAGTGAATCGCGCTGACTTCATCCTCTTTGGACATTCCGGATCGGGGGGGAGCGCGCAGTGAACGGTAGTAAATGGGGGTCATTTACTAAGGGCCCGATTCTCGTTTTCCTGACTGTTACCCGAATATTTCCGATTTGCGCCGATTTTCCCTGTATTGCCCGGGATTTTGGCGCACGCGATCGGATTGTGGCCATCTCGCCGGCATCACGGCATGGTCGCGAACGACCTGGTAAGTAAATCTGCCCAATGTGTCCCAATATCTCCTTCCTAGAGTGGCTACTGAGGGAAGAGATTCAATTTTTGTTTTTGTGTATGTGAAGATGACCGAGATGGTTGTGAAAGGGTTTAAAGAAACATTTCCAGGGCGTTTTTAGCATCTTGGAGGGAAAAAAAAAAAAATCTCTAACAATCTCAGGAGGCCACATCTGAGCTCCATTTGATCAACCCATATTCTCCATAAGGAGTTACTGTGTGGAGATGGTAACTGGCCTTCCTGCATTAGCGCTGAACAGATGGCTCCGAATACACAGATCTAATCAAGACTACATGGAACAGTGAAAGGAGGCTTGTACTGGCGGCAGCTAATACCACGAATAAGACACACAAAGCAAGACAATCACTGTTCATATAAGTCATGTTTGCATACAACAACGCTGCTGGATCGGATGGAAGATGCAGAAATCGGCACAATAATAGGACTTGTTGGGTATTCCCATTGTATCTTTCCTGACTATACCATGTTATACCCAGGATTCAGAGTAACTACAAAATCCTGGGTCCTAACGCCAAATATGGAACAAGACCCGTCAACTATCACAGCACCAATGAAGTGTACAGAAGCAAATCTAAGTACGCTAACAAAAGCCAAGATTTGGAATGTTCGCTGTAAATGTTTTCTGCAGATTTCATCATTTAAGATGTAGAAATGTTAAGGATTGTTCCTGCAGATGTGCATTATGTTCCAGGATTGTAGCTGGACTATCATCACTTGAAGTGTCCTCACACTGCTCATATTAGATCTCTGCTTTTAAAGTGGCATGTCATTTTTAAGATGGTGAGAAGTTCCGTAGCTTTTGCTATGCTGGTTTAAAACTGACGGATTGTCAGCATTCAGCCAGGTAATGTGAAATAAACTATTATAAACTACAGAAATGATTGAGAATGCTGACAAATCCGTCAGTTTTAAAACCAGCATAGCAAAAGCTACTGGAACTTCTCACCATCTTAAAAATGACATGCCACTTTAAAAGCAGAGATCTAATAATGAAGCAGTGTGAGGACACTTCAAGTGATGATAGTCCAGCTACAATCCTGGAACATAAATGCACATCTGCAGGAACAATCCTTAACATTTCTACATCTTAAATGATGAAATCTGCAGAAACATTTACAGCGAACATTCACAAAGCCAGGTAATGTGAAATAAACTATTATAAACTACAGAAATGATTGACATTGCTGACAAATGAGTCAGTTTAAAATTAGCATAACATAGGCTATTGGAACCTGTCACCAACTTAAAAATGAGATTTTAAAAGCAGAAATCTAATAACGCAGCAGTGTGAGGACACTTCAAGTGACGGTAGTCCAGCTACAATCCTGGAACATAAATGCATTTTCCCCAGTACTTTTGCTACTAACATTACACACAAAGGAAATATTTACACAAATCTGCAGCAACAATGCCTAACATGTCTGCATCTTAAATGATGAAATCTGCAGAAACATTTACCGCAAACTTTCACAATAACCTTGGGCTTTTTTTGAGTTACTTTATATTGTGCTATCAAGTACATCTCTATTTGTACTGTGATAGTTGATGGATGTTGTTCCATATTTGGCGTTAGGACCCAGGATTTTGTAGTTACTCTGAATTCCTGTGTATAACATGGTATAGTCAGGAAAGATACAATGTGAATACCCAACAAGTCCTATTATTGTGCCGAATTTCTGCATCTTTCATCCGATCCAGCAGCTGTTTGTTGTATGCAAACATTGACTTATATGAACAGTGATTGTCTTGCTTTGTGTGTCCTTATTCGTGGTATTAGCTGCCGCCAGTACAAGCCTCCTTTCACTGTTCCATGTAGTCTTGCATTAGATCTTGTGTATTCGGAGCCATCTGTTCAGCGCTAATGCAGGAAGGCTCAGTTTACCATCTCCACACAGTAACTTCATTATCGGAGAATATGGGTTGATCACAATGGAGCTCAGATGTGGCCTCCTGAGCTTGTGTAGAGATTTTTTTTTTTCCCTCCAAGCTGCTAAAAACGCCCTTGGAAATGTTTTTCTTTAACCCTTTCACAACACTCTCTGGTCTTATCCTTCCTACACCAAAAACAAAAATTGAATCTCTTCCCTCAGTAGCCACTCCTAGGAAGGAGATATTGGGACACATTGGGGCAGATTTACTTACCAGGTCCGTTCGCGACCATGCCGTGCATGCCGGCGCCGATGTGCCACAATCCGATCGCGTGCGCCAAAATCCCGGGGCAATACAGGGAAAATCGGCGCAAATCGGAAATATTCGGGTAACACGTCAGGAAAACGAGAATCGGGCCCTTAGTAAATGACCCCCATTTACTTACCCGTTCACTGCGCGCTCCCCGATCCGGAATGTCCAACGAGGATGAAGTCTGCCGCGATTCACTATGAGCACGCGCCCAATATCCTGCATGTATCGCTTCCCCGCTCAGGTCCGCAGGAGTTCACCTTCTTCTTCCTGGTGTATGTAAGTGCTTAGCTTGCGACACAATTTTAAAAATGTTAAATTCGCCACTGTGCGTGTCCGAATTCGTCCCCGCCGATTTGTGTTGCGAGAAAACCTGATCAGCGATTGTGACTATAATCATCTGATCGTATGCCAACTTTTCCCGATGCAATCACCCCAAAACTGGGGAAAACGACGGCGAAAATGCGGCTGCGGGGACCTGTTAGTACATCAGCCCCATTATGGATGCAGGTGATTTTCCATCTACCCTTTGTAATTGATAAAGAGTTTTATCAACGTAGCTCCGGAGTTTTTCTCTGAGCGTACTTGTTCTTCTGTGTCTAGAGTCCCACTCTAAGACGTACCGTATCTTCTTGAGGCTTTTGTAATCGCGGTCTTTTAATGAAACCATAAGTACCCGTTCACTGTATACTTATGAAATCACAATTTGTTTCAATATCTGGACAAGGTTTGGTAGTCTTTATTATCAGAACCAAAAAGACAAAAACTAAGAAACAAAATCTTGTTGCTGGAATATAACCATTAAGAAAAAGAAGTTCATCATGAGCAGCTCCGGATCGCAACGGTGAATCATAAATCAAATCTCGGCACCCGAATGCCAGGATTGCTTGGCAAAAATACCTAAAATAAACCCACTCAACACCCAAGTGATGACACACGCTGTAAGAAGAAGAGTACATGTTCCTGTATGACTCTAGAAGAGTCAAACGACAGGCGTGTAGCGGTTGAACGTTAGCTAGGAGCCGTAGCCAGGACGAGATTAAAAAACGAGCTGACCGATGTCATTCACTCAGATGGATGTAAATATCTCTGGAGGTTCTCAGAACCGGATGTAGAAGATCATGTGGGGAGATGGATGTAAATATCTCGGGAGGTTCATCAGAAGCTCTGGATGGTAGAAGAGTATCATTGGTTGGCGCTTGCGCTGGTCCGGACGCTAACCTTCTGACACAGCGTCCATACACCCGAAAAACTTTCTTTACTTCAGACCTCCATCCCGATAGAAAAGCATGCGCGGCATGGCTGACCTGAGCGCATACGGGGAGGAGCTCCCGATAGACCCCTCTACCAGTAGCTGATCCCTGCAGATAAATGGATCGGGAGATGAAACGCAACATGCCTGATCCCTGGCCTCTGGCACGTGGGAATGACAAGATACATGGGGAGGGGGGCGATTTATTAAGACTGGTGTTTTGCATGACAGTCTTAATATCCCAACGAGAAACTTTTTTAAAATATCTTTCTCCTCTTACTTTGGCTCTCATCATCCTCCCTCCTCCCGTCCTATTCTGTTTTTAATTCTCAAATTATCTTGTCAATTGCATCTTGCTAGAAAAATGGATAGAAGCTCAATAAGGTGTGTATAAGTACTATACAGGGATATAACGAGCCGCGCACCTGTGTGACCTCACATGACCAGAGATATAACGAGCTGTGCACCTGTGTGACATCACATGACCAGGGATATAACGAACTGTGCACCTGTGTGACCTCACATGGCCAGGGATATGACAAGCCGTGCACCTGTGTGATATCACATGACTAGAGATATAACGAGCCGTTCACCTGTGTGACCTCAAATGACCAGAGATATAACGAGTCATGCACCTGTGTGACATCACATGACCAGGTATATAACAAGCTGTGCACCTGTGTGACATCACTGACCAGAGATATAACGAGTCATGCACCTGTGTGACATCACATGACCAGGTATATAATGAGCCGTACACCTGTGTGATATCACATGACCAGAGATATAACGAGTCATGCACCTGTGTGACATCACATGACCAAGTATATAATGAGCTGTACACCTGTGTGATCTCACATGACCAGAGATATAACGAGTCATGCACCTGTGTGACATCACATGACCATGGACCGGTGTTTTCCACAAGAAGTAAAAAATGAAGCTTCCTGTTGAATGACAGCAAGCAGAGATCTAGGAATTGATAGAGAAAGTATATTGGAAAATTTTATAACTTTTCATTACACAAACAATATCAATTAATTGCAAGAATTTCCTGAAATTGGTCAATCGGTTTAAACAGTGTTACTTCTCATGTACACATAATGGTTATCCATAGTTTGATGAAAGGTGAGGTAGGTATTAATAGTACCTTAAACTGTGAGAAGATGAAATTATTATGCAAATCACCGCTCATTTATAAGTTTCAGACCTTACAAGTCTATATAAAATCTATATCATTTATCCAATGTCTCGCACTTTATACAATAAGTCCCCTGTGCCATAGGCAGGGTTTACCCATATGGTGGATGAAAAATGTCTGGAGCAGCTGGAGCACTTATAAATGCATCTCGGAAGCCCCGGAGTGAGTGGGATTGGATATTATATATTGTATTATATTTCAATTGTCAAAATAAATGTATAGAATGAAATAATAATATAGAATTATACATAATAAATAAGAGCTGTGTACAAAAATATCAAATAAATCTAAATAATCTACAGTTACTGTGGCTTATCCACATAATACTAAGATAACGAGCTGATCCCAGTGTTCCCTCAATGTGGACTCCTAGTGATGATCTGTGCAGGATCCTGCAGGCAAATGTTTACCTGCTCTGTAGCGCCACCACAGGGGATATGAAGTATTACTCCCCTCTTGTTCATGTCAATGCTATTGCCAGGTGCTACTGAACCCTGCGCTTTGCATCTGCTAAAAGGACATTCTCTATTAGCTCCCAATTCCCTAATAAGCTAATTGAAAACGAGTTTCCTAAACCAGACAACCCCTTTACAGTACATGAAGCTTCTTGTATGTTGTCACTGAGACAGGTTCTGGTCTGTAAGCCAAGAAGAAGAGCTATGACTAGAGCAGAGAGGATGAAGCGCTACGGAAGAAATCCCCCCTCTATCCCTAATAATATTAGATGTCATGTCCCCGGGGCTGGAATTAATATTGTCCGGTTTTCTATTATGTTGGTGATGTTACAAAACAGCCCTATTGAAATGAAAGGGGTTAAAGGTTGTCCGTCACATGATAATATTGATACATCAGATTCTCAGCGAGGACAGGGACTTGCAGTTGTGTTATGGCGTATTGAAGCTTTGATCGGATTTTCCGACCAAACAAGATAGGCCCTATACACAGGGTGGGTGTCAGTGATAAGACATCCACAGATCGTGAGGACAAGGGGTCCAATGGGATCCCAGGTACCTCTGTCGGACCCAACATTGCTCCCAAAGATTTATGGAGCAGATGCCCATACATAACCGTTCTGCTCCATTCATCTCTATGGAGCATGCCCACATCTGTCCCATATGAATGTAGTGGTGCATGACCTTTGTTACTTTCACTTCTATCAGACTATGGACACCACCAATTCATTCCCATAAGGCACTTGTCAGCCTCCCTACAAAGGATCCCTGAGGTTACTACACCCAGTAGTTAGGAACTAAAGGTCAGGGGTTAACCCCTTTAAAGAATCCTGTGTATAGGAGCTAAAACATTTGCTGGATGCTCCAACTTGTTGGAAGACCCAAAGCACAAAGTTCGGGTCCGCCGGACAACCGTTTACATCTTTGATTAGTTCTGCGGGCGGTGACTCTTTAAATGCCAAAGTCGCTAGCACTAACCTAACCTGCCTTCCATTGATGACACCATTGAGGAACGATGACTCAATCCAAAATGGTGGCACACACCCACAATAGTAGCTGGTTATGTGTTGGGGTGCGGCTTCAGCCAAACTGTTTTTTTTAGACATCCACTCATCACTACCCACAATTCCATTCTTATTAATCCAATGAAGCAGCAGGGTAATCATTCATACTGTGACTATAGTACTATGGGAGGGTCAAAAATTGCCAGTACCGCACTTGGGTCACTTCCTTTAAAGCTCCATGAATTAGAGTGGTGCCGTTTTGTTAAGAAACAATGAAAATCAGGCCATTTTCTTCGTTCTTAGAAACCCCTTAACCTTAGTGATACATATGTTAATGTAAGGACACGTCAGCTCTGCTTATCCTTCACATTATACACAACATATTTACCCATAGCCGTCACTTTTTCTTGCCGTTGCTATTTTATTTTCCAAGATATCGCACAAGGTAAGTACAATAAAGATGATGGCAGATGCACCATCTATTCAGTGCTCCCATTATACATCAAGGATAACATATGCCGGAGTTGGCCATGAAATTACAAAGTAACATAATTAGTGCCGCTAAAATGGCATATGCAAATCTGGTCCCCGGTAATTACGTCCCCTATGTATCTCCACATGATCTTTACATGCGCTAAGGAGGTACATTTATCATATTGTCCAAGGCAGCATGTGTGATAACTGTGTTAGCTTCTCCTCTGTATCTCTCTAGTAGTATCATCTTATCTACAAGCCTTAAAGGAACTAAAGACGCACCATTAATCTGAAGCCAATTAGAAGGAAATGTCAGGATTGGGATCGTTATATGAAACAGCAAATCGTTAATTCCGGCATCCTGTCATTAAACATACAGATGTGTGATATCTGTTCTCTTTCCACGGGATGGGCAGCTTTTTGGTGTAATATATGTAATGTGTAATGTTATGTAACATTGCGCCCCTTATGGTGGATGTATGTAAGTGCACCCAGCCAGTGGTTGTGTTGGGACAAGTGTTTCATTTTTGTAGTAAAGTGTTTTCATAAGAAATGGGGGTTCTTAGCCAAGTTTGAGTTACGACTACATTTCCATCATGTTTCTTGGACACTTTGAGCGTGTATGTAGGAAATCTCCAGACGAAGATACAATATACGTCCATAGACTTATACTACCAGACAGAGAAATAATTTTTGCCCCTATTGGCTCAGTATATGTCACGTGCAGCTGGAAACGTTGGCTGAAAGAGCTAAGAAAGCTGTGCACCTTCAATCTGCTTCCACAGTAAATGCTGGATGGGGGACGGAGGAAAGATACAACTGCGTGGCCTTCATCCGCGGCCTCCGCTGATTGTAGACAAATTATGCTTTTTCTGCATGATGTTGGCTTCCAGCAGTCACCACCAGGGGAGCTGAATGTAAATGTATACAGCGTCCACTTAAAGAGGTTACTGTTTAATAAATCTGTTCCATGTACATTCACCTGCATCTTCCCCTCCTTTGAGAGCTTCAGCCTTTCCCTGTTCTCACCACGCTGCCCTCTGCATGTATACACACAGCTTCCTCTATGTCACTGCTCTAGGCCGTCCTCATGGTATCCTTCACTGTATCTCTCTCTCACAGTTCGTCTCACTAACAGAGACTGGAGGAGTAAAAAGAAGGGGGCAGGATGAGCCGTAGGGGCTCATTTACTAAGGGTCTGAATCACGCACTTTCACTGGGTTTACCAACAATTTCCCAACTGCCCTGGGATTTTGGCGCACAGCGCATCGGCGCCGGCTTTCACGTGCCAGAAATAAGGGGGCGTGGCCATCGGACACCCCGACAGATTCGGAAAAAACGCAGAATTTAAAATAGAATTTGTGTCGCAAGATCAGCACTCACATACACTGGGACGAAGAAGGTGAACTCCGGGGGACCTCGTCACAGCAGCGACACCTGCTGGATATCGGGCGCACGAACCTTAGTATATCCCGGAAGACCCGAATCCTCGTCGGAGAATGTGCCGCTGGATCACGACTGGACCGGGTAAGTAAATGTGCCCCATAATCTCCTGCTGCAGCTCCTTCTATTCAGAGAGATTCTGTGTACAGGGAGTCCCCATACAGTACAAATATAAGTAGCAGAAATGTTGAATCACTCGATGAACATTCAGGGATTATTACTAAGGTAGTAAAGGCACATAGGCAAGTTATGTAAAAGAGTGGCCAACCCCTTTAATCCATTGGTCTACATTTATTAATGTGTTTCTTTCCCATAAAAAAGGAATCTTTACTCATTCGCCACAAAAGTGTCTCTAATATACCAGGAGATTTTTTAAAAATCCAAATGTATTAGTTACAGTGAGCATTGGCCAGAAAAAAAAAAATAAAATTGGTACGACTAAAGCAAGTTATGTTTTGTTGCTTTAGTCTTTGCAAAGAAAAATAATGAACATACATCCATTGGTGTGCGCCGTGCTTTTTGATTGATTTGCTCATCTGCTATTAGCATGATGTGGGGTTATTTGATTGCTTTTAGGTAAGGATTTTGTTTCTTTACATATTTGTTATTTTCTATGTTTTTTTCATGAATATTGTCAATGCACATGGAACTCTTGTCACACAGTATAAGCTTTCACTTATGTTATAATGTATAGATAATTATTTAGTGTTTCGCTCCTTTAATGGCTGGAAGTATTTCATACCTTATTGGGCAAAACAAATTGCCTTCCCTGGAGAACTCTTGTTTCGACATCAGTTCAGCTCAATTGGTTCCCAATTTAGGAGTTCTGCTCCGACAACAGATAACTTTAAGAAAACGACCGGTGCTTCAGTGTTTGAGTTTTTTGTCAATAGGAAAATCATGTTTAACTCCATCAGACTTAGAATTAGTAAAAAAAAAGTTTACAGATACTTCTTATGCTGTGAAGAATGACTGTTGTACATGGGTGCCTAACTAGGTGAACACAAACCAGATGTATGGCGGTAGAGGTCACCAACATAGTATTCAGTAGTTACCTAGTTCAAACGGTCCCCTACTTAAGTACACCCGACTTCTATATGACCCCTTGTTACAAACGGACCTCTCTGCCCACTGTGACATCTGGTGAAGCTCTCTGGATGCTTTACCTTAGTCCCAGGCTCTAATGATGAGCTGCAATGTGTCTGTACTGAAACTGTATCAATAATCCTTGTTCCCATTACAGCACTTAATTTTGAAAATCCAATCATCACAGGGACATTTTTTTTTGTCTGGAGCTACTATTATAAAATACAAAAGTTCTGACTTACATACTGAGTTTTATATATATATATAAAACTGTATATATATATATATATATATATATATATATATATATATATATTATATATATGGGACTAGCTGGCTATATACTGGGGGCTGGCTATATACAGGGGACTGGATGGCTATATACAGGAGGCTGGCTAGCTAAATAAAGGGGCTGGTAGGCTATATACAGGGGACTGGCAGGCTATATAAAGGGGACTTGCTGGATATATACAGGGGGCTTGCTGACTATATACTGGGGACTGGCTGTCTATATACAGGGTCTGGCTGGACATACACTGGGGGCAGGCAGGCTTTATACAGTGGACTGGATAGCTAGATAAAGGGGACTTGGTGGCTATATACATAGGCTGCTAAGCCTTATACAAAGGACTGGCTGGCAATAGACAGGCGTTGGCTGGCTCTATACTTGGGCAGAGACTGGCTGGCTATATACAGGGGACTGGGTGGCTGGCTATATACAGGGGAGTGGTTGGTTATACACCCTGCAGAAGGCTGGCTATTTACTGGGGGCTGGCCATATACAGGGGCTGGCTGGCTATATACAAGGATTTGCTGGCTATAAACAGGATCTAGCTGCCTATATAAAGGGTCTGAGTGGATATATACTGGGGATTGGCGAGCTATATACAGGGGACTGGCTAGCTATATACAGGGGACTGGATGGCTTTATACAGGGTCTGGCTGGCTATATACAGGGTCTGGCTGCACATATACTGGGGGCTGGCAGGCTATATACAGGGGACTGGGTGGCTGGCTATATACAGGGGACTAGTTGGCTATATACTTTTTAGTAGGTGGCAGGCTATATACAGGGGCTGGCAGGCTATATACAGGGGACTGGGTGGCTGGCTATATACAGGGGACTAGTTGGCTATATACTTTTTAGTTGGTAGAGGACTGGTTTTATACTGGGGGCAGGATTCCCCTTCCTTTCCTCTTTATTCAAGAAGTTTGTAGAAATCTTTCTGTTCCTGTACTCCACTGACAGCTGACAGATAAGGAGAAGCTGATGAAGTGTTTGCAGGTTTAACTCTGTACAGACAGTCCATGGATAATCTAATCTCCTCAGAGAACTGAATCATTGAGGGAAATTGACCCCTGAGGAAGCCACTTCACGGCGGAACGCGTGGGGCGCTTGGGTGCCAGTTTTCTACCCCCAACGACATTGGTGATATTTTTTCATATTTTTTCTGATTTCTGCTGTTGGACACTTGTCCTTTATCATTTGTTGCTGGATCTGTATGGAGGCACTACATACCTGGGTTTGTTATTTGCACATACCTTGCACTGCACAGGCACTTTAGTAATCAGATTTCATATATCCATCTAGGGGTAGATCAATGTCAGCATGAAATATGACCCATTTTTTCATGCACTCGCACCTGCACAACTATTATGTGCTTTTAGATGTTTTTAAATGTATGTCTCTTGAGTAATTCAATAAAGAATCTATTTATTTGTTAGCATACGTCTGTTAGCATAGCCAACCTGATACAATTCCCCACCTCTCTTTTTGCTAGTTGTACATATTCAGGGAGTTGTGGCGATAATAGTCTCCCACACACTATATATCATTGAGGGAAATGATCTCTGGGTAGGGAAATAGTTACTGATTAGTCTCCTTATCTGCCCGAGGAGGACGGAGATATCAATGCTTTCAGATACACTGCTCTCTACAGGAGAAAGAGCAGAAGTAATACGCAAAGAAGCTAAATAATAGTATATACTTTTATATTAAACCTCAATAATAGTGTATTAAAAGTTGACTAATATCTGCTCGATTCCTTTCTGAAATAAAAAAAAACTATTGATTAAAATGTTTAGTTTTTCTTTAAGTGGGAAAAGCAAAAATGTAATTGTGGAAAATTTTATATTGTCTCCACATATTTGTCCAAAGAATGGGGGATCACAATCTGATCAATGGGAGGTCCAGAAACTGTGACCGCCAATTATCATGAGAACAGGAGTGCTGTTCTCCCTCATGAAGCGTCTTGTCTGGGATGTTTCCTGCCAGTCCATTCAATACTTTGGGGGTGTTGGATATTGCCAAGCAGAGTGCTCAGCTATCTTTAGTACTCCGATCAGGGTCTACGAAGGTGTCAGAGATAAACATGGTGCTCGCAACTATCCACACTTCCAAAGAACTACTGCTCAACCGGATTCTCTATCAGTTAGTAGGAATGGGACCTCCCTTCTTTTGATCTGTGGGCTTCTGTTGGACCCCCACTCATTAGATTGTGACCCCCCATCCCGTGTATACGATTAAACTGTTTAACCAATTTGAGTAGTTGATATTTCAAGGGTATAATTGGTCTCTTTTGTTATGATTACACTTTATGTTGGGGCCGTCAAGTTATAGTTTGCTACATCACTTGTAATTTATTGTCTTCATTGTGCTTGGAATTCGCAATCGTTCCATCTGAATCAAAAATGATCAAGGTTGATTGGTCGCACAGTCTAAGCTGTTGGTTTTGGAATAGCCAGTATATAGAACTGTATTTGCCGCTAGGGACACTTCTTCATGAAGTCCTGGACCCTGGTTTTATACTGGGGGCAGGTGGCAGGCTATATACAGGGGCTGGCTTGCTATATACTGGGGGGGGGGGAACAATGCATTCAATCTGGCAAATTGATGCCCGCGCAACTAGCTATCGCTATGATTAGCCACAGGAGTAGAATCTGGCAAAATGTCCAGGTCAGGCAGCCGAACCCGAACGACGAATCTGAACCTGACAGTGGGGTCCACTCATCTCTCCGAAATGCTGAGAAAAAATGACGTAGAGGACACCCCAGAACACATGACCCTTAGCAATTGTAGCCCCATAGACAGTTTGGAAGAATCGGAGATGACCGGGAGAATCAAGAGAGTCAGGTATGCACAATCTCTATTTGGTCACCCTTACCCAGGCCCGAAGGGAGTTGTTGCAGGATTATTTTAATTTTATTTACTTTATTTTTGTCTGTATCCTTCTTAGCTGCATCCAATATCTCACCTTTATCATACTTGACAATAGGTTGGCTTTGGATCCTACCTCCTAAATCCCAAAATAATGATGTCTTCTGAAAAATAAATAATCCCTGGGAAAAAAAATGGAGGAAGTGCTAAAGATAAGATATAGATGGATGGTTTTACTATGTTAGATGTATAAAAGTTATTTTAATGGGGTGCACAGGGAGTACAGATGCCTAATTAAGGTGTCTACCGCACTTTGGCCAAAATGTTCTGTACTTTTTATGACAAAAAATGAGAACAATTTAGAGGGAAAAAAAAGTGTTGACTCTATAAAGGTCTGCGTCCCGCTACATCCAGAGAGGCTGATTTAATATGATATATTTAATGTTATCTCACTCCTGTTCTCAGACTGAATTTCTCATTTAGAGGTACAGCCACTCATTTTATCCGTCTCCATTATAATAATAGGGTTAGTTTTGGGTGCCTTATGTTCGGCAATTTTAATTTAAAAAAATCTATTACAACACTTTTTTATAGTTGGACAAATAATTAAATTGGATTTATTATAGAGGCCACGTCAAGGGAGCTTAAAAGCTGAGCAATTGTTGTACAGACTTAAATAATTAACATGCTGTAACATACTGTAAACAAAAAGAGTACAACCAATTTAGAGGGACGTTGTTGGGTCCAAATTCCTTCCCAAAATGATAATAGAACTGCATAAAGGCTTTTTGATTTAGGAACAAATAAAACATCTTTTAAATTAGTGACATGATTTAGAGGGGTTATCCAGTATTTAGTATCAATTGTTTATCCTCTGGATGGGGATAAGCCATCAATACCTGATCTGTGTGGTCCAAATTTTGGCACCTGCATCAGACATTTTCCACCCCGGAAAAACAAAGACAGGGGACCAGAAGCAACTTCAACTGCTACTGGCTCCTTGTCCCTGTGCTCATAGCTGCTGTTTTAGGGGTTGGATATGGGACGATAGACCATCAGTACTAAATGTTTGCTAAACTTTTGACAACATTGACAAGTCAGTAGTGCAGATGATAACTGTAAACTTTTCAATATACATTGTGTTCATGTGACCTTCATTTTCCCGTTCCTTTCCTCTTTATTCAAGCAGTTTGTAGAAATCTTTTTGTCCCTGCACTCCACTGACTGCTGACACATAAGGAGAAGCTGATGAAGTGTCTACAGACTTAACTCTGTACAGACAGTCCATGGATAATCTTATCTCTTCAGAGAACGGAATCATTGAGGGAAATGATTTCTGGGTATGGAAATAGTTACTGATTAGTCTCTTTATGTGCCTGAGGAGGACGGAGATATCAATGTTTTCAGATACACTGCTCTCTACAGGAGAAAGAGCAGAAGTAATACACAAAGAATCTGAATAATAGTGTATACTATTATAATAAACCTCAATAATAGTGTTGACTATTATCTGCTCTATTCCTTTCTAAAATAAAAAACAAACAATTGATTAAAATGATTAGTCTTTCTTTAAGTGGGAAAAGCAAAAATTTAATTGTGGAAAACTTTATATTGCCTCCACATATTTGTCCAAAGAATGGGGGTTCACAATCTGATCAGTGGGGGGTCCAGAAACCGTCATGAGAACAGGAGTGCTGTTCTCTCTCATGAAGCATCTTGTTTGGGATGTTTCCTGCCAGTCCATTCATTACTATGGGAGTGTTGGATATTGCCAAGCAGAGTGCTCAGCTGTCTTTAGTACTCCGATCAGGGTCCACGAGGGTGTTGGAGATAAATGTGGTGCTCGCAACTTCCCATACTCCTATAGACAATGAAAAGAACTACTGCTCAACCAGATTCTCCATCAGTTAGTAAGAATGGGACCTCCCTTCTTTTGATCTGTGGGCTTCCCAGCTGTTGGACCCCCACTCATCAGATTGTGATCCCCCATCCTGTGGATCGGAAATAACTGTTTAAACACTTTGAGGAGTTGATATTTTGAGTTTGAGATAGTTTGAGTTTGCTACTTCACTTGTAATTTATTGTCTTCATTTTGCTTGGAATTCGCAATCGTTCCATCTGAATCAAAAATGATCAAGGTTGATTGGTCGCACAGTCTAAGCTGTTGGTTTTGGAATAGCCAGTATATAGAACTGTATTTGCCGCTAGGGACACTTCTTCATGAAGTCCTGGACCTGTCGTGGTAATGATAAGCCAGGTGGTGATATCATTAGCTTACAACAACATCTGTTGTGAGGTTTGAGAGGAACCCGGTAATCAAACACCCATGTGTCTCAGGTCGAGATTCCAATAAAGGATCTACGTGGACCACGCAATATCAGAGGGAACATATTGTAGACCACTCATCATTTAACCACAAGATGTGCGACATGTGGGGCTACGGAGAAATTGCAGAAGAGTGGAACTATAAAAAAAAAAAGAACAGGCTCATTTTCGGAACAGAAGGGAGCTGGCTGCTTTTTAATGAGTGGCAAGTTCATTAACGGGGCCAATGTTCCATTAATAATGTCGCTACAGCAGCTTTTGCCTTTGCTGATACACTGCTCCATTAACCCATTCCACTCACAATATAAAGTCAATTCTGCTCCATTAACTTTTCCATACATAAGCAACCCAAAGGAAATATCATTGAATATCAATGCATAAAAATAAAAAACATTTTTTTGTAGATTGCTTAACCCATTAATTCAAACAGGGCTTGGTTGAAAATGGGGACGAAAATGAGGAAAACAGGTCTTGTTATCTGTCATGACTGTAGGTAACCAGGTCATGTGTGTACAGTACAGGGTATTGGTATCGTGCAGAATAAGAAGTACTGTGTTGTAGACAAGGAGTTGTATTGTGTAGTGCCCATATATACAGGCAGTTCTGTAGGTTTGTTCTTAAGTTGAGTCTGTATGTAAGTTGGAACTTCATAATTGTAACCCTAGTCAAAATTTCTTTGGGTCTCTGTGACAATTGGATTTTATAAATTTTGGTTGTCATAAGAACCAGGATTAACAATTAATGTTAATTAAAAACACCTTTTGTAACTGTTATAGATGTTTATTGTAGCCTAAGGCTAAAGTACAGTAAATTAACAATTACCAGAGGTCCGTTTGTAACAAGGGGCCATCTGTAGGTCGGGTGTTCTTAAGTTGGGGACCGCCTGGTTAGTTGTACTATACTCAAATATACAGGATAGGGTTAGCTGTATTGTGCTGTGCCCATTTATACAGGATAGGGTTAGCTGTACTGTGCTGTGCCCATATATTGTGGTGTCTCCATGTATACATGATAGCAACAGGGACCCATAGACTATAAGTAGTTGTGGAACTGTACAATGCCCATATTATTGCCATTGTGCTGAACTGTCCATGTTGTGCCCATGCATACAGAATAGGAGTAGTTGTACAATGCTGTGCCCTTACAAACAAGTTAGAAATAGTAAAAATGGGCAGTACAATGTCTATATATATATACACATAATAGGAGTAGTTGTACTGTGACAAGTCCATATATCCATTATGAGAGTTATAATACTGTACAGTTCCTATATATACAGGGTAGGAGGAGGAGTAATATTGCGCTGTGGCCATACATTCAGTGTAGGAATAGACATTATGGGGCACATTCCGTCAGACGCATTTCCGTCGGGTTTCCCGAATTTTTTCGTTTTGTCCTGAATTGCCCGGGTTTTTGGCACACGCGATCGGATTTCATGAGACACAACCCAACTGATTCGGACAAACCGCAGAATTTCAAAATGAAATTCTGTCGCAAGATCAGCACTTACAAGCACCGGGAAAAAGAAGGTGAACTTCGGCGGACCTCAGCGGGGTCCGCCGAAAGAAATTTGACGCACGATCTTAGTGAATCGCGGCAGACCCTTTATCCTCGTCGGACATTCCTGGATCGGCGGCGTCAACGGGACGTGGAAGTAAATGTGCCCCAATGTGATGGGTTCATATATATGTAGTTGTATGTGTGGATTCCATGTCCAAGTACTACTGTATCTTATATTATTATGAGGCAAGAGCTCAGTAGAGGCAGTTCACAGTGGATGGCAAGGTTAATCTAAGACTCTATCAATGATTTCTCTTTTACAATTCTTTAAGATGGAGATTGGTGGCGGCTCCATAGATCCTTGACTCTACCACCATCTGCACATAATGTTAAACACGTTTTTGACATATTTGTTGCTTCATTTTAAGCAAATGGTTAATTTTTCCAGATTATTCCATCACTTTGATCATGGTTGGAGCAGGAGGTTTTGCTTTTCTCATCTCAGATCCAGAAAAACAACTCTCTGATAGAGAACATTATTATTGCTCGACCTTTTCACCCAATGTTCCATGAAAGGTGTTCTGCCACTTTGGCTTCAGCCGTTACGAAACTATCATCTACTTACATTAAAGTGGAATAATATGTTTTTTTTTTTTGTGATATTACTAATAAACTGTAGCTGGTTAATTATAGGCAGGACAGATGTGGGGTCTAACAACAGGGGTTCAAAGGATAAAATAGATGCTGAATGTATCCGAATAGATTCTCTATAGAAAACCGGTCCTTCTATAAAAATCTGCCTTTTCACAGCAGGTGAAGAAATAGAGGCGACGGTCATTTTAGGCAATATGTCATGCTTATCTGATGGGCTGCAGTGAGTCTGGACGTTTATATGTATACGTCATTCATTCTTATGTGGTCTGACTCTATACACACAGCCAGATCTCTGCCAGGAACCAAGTAGTTAATTTATTGTCAGAACCCCCAACAATCACCAAATCCATGAGAGAGATGGGAATGCGTATGGTAAGATTTCCAAAGATTTCATAGCACACAAATATGACCATCCTTAAAGTGGCCGTCCTACGCTCAGTGCTATTCTCTATCTGTAGGGTTTAACATTCTCATCAGTGGGGGCGTCCTCCTACTAGAACCACATAGATCATGGGGATCCAATTACCCGTAATTGAAGGGGTGGCAAGGTATAGTTTATTGTATTCTCTCTGAGAACTCTCGGAGATAGAAGTGGTTTGAAATATCACATCATTGACCTACCATTACAACAGTTAGGAGAATGGGACCCTTGTTGGACCCCAATGATTAGAATGGAATGCCCTATCCTGTGGATAGGAGATGACAATTTAACATTGGAACCCCTTTCATTTAGCTTGGATATGGCTAAAAGGGAATCTGTTGAGTTGATTTGGGACCCTGAATCAACCACATGTTCTTAGGGATCTATGGTTTAGGGTCCCAAATTGACCTGTATGCCATCTGTCCATGAGCGCAATATATAAAAACAGACAAACATGAGACACATCGGACTCACATCTGAAGATCTCGGTGTCGGAGCCTCCTCTTGCGTCATTTCAATTAAGCCATACTCATGTCGCTTATGTCTCTGAGAGCTTTGGGCCAAGGTAAGTAAAAATTGTATTTTTTTAATGGGCCCACATACAGAACTTTTACAGGACCAGCATGAGGTGGCGGGAGTCAGACCTCCACCAATTACGGTATAGATAGATATAGATTCTGAGAAGAACCTTTTTAACAAATTATCTGCACCTTCATTATGTAGACAATAGACTAAGATAAAATTGGGCCTTCATTACATAAGAAATCCTAAATTTCAAATCAGTCCCCCATGGGCTTTTTCCCATTTCCCCACATAATAGAAAACGTATAATTGCAACACGATGTCATCGAGAGATATTACTAAGGGAAAAATCTACGTCCAACGCTCAATTTCAGTTGATACAAATCCAAAGTGTTTGTCTCACATGACACGAAGCCTTATGTTATCACTCATTATGCCCCAGGCTACCAAAAATTGCTAGCTAGACCATCCAGAATGAAGTATATACCTGAACGTGTTATGTATATGGAGCCCTTCTAATGATCAGATCTAGAGAATATTGCATTCCATTACATTAACTTCCTGATTCTATCTAAGAACATTGTCAAGGGATTGCTTGGATAATGAACTTCCTTCAGATAATCAACCAAAGGCAATTTTCCTACCGCCAAACCCCTCGCAGAGCAAAGAGATCAAACAACTTTCCATTGACAGGACTGTCTGATCCAGTCCTGTAAATCCTCTGCTCCCTGCATTCTGGGAATTATGCAGTTGTCCTACAAAGCATATCTTAATGAAACTCTGAGGTACAACCCAGGGCTCCTCTCATGGCAGAGGTGTTAATCACTGCTATTGCACAGAGGCTACTGCATCATTAACCCTTGCTCCGTGTACCTTAATGGCTCCCGTGGTGATCTGAATGTGGTGCAGCTGCCTGAGTGCACTCTCCCGGTCCATGAAATATGAAGCCGCCAGCTGGTGTAGAGTATCCAACGTGGGGGCTGATGAGTTCCCACGAACTCCGGCTTCTCGCTTCAGTCTTCCTTTATCCACAAACATAGTGAGGGACTCTTCACCTGAGAAAAAAATAAAGATATAAGTGTTGCCCACGGATAAAGAATAGGCATAAAGTAACCTATACTGCACTAATTTTACCCATAAACAAACCCATACAGTTCATTGAAACCCCACTCATCAAAGGGTTCCATACAGTGGTGGAACGTAAGCTATTATCCAAGTCCTTTTGTCCAAAATTGTGGAGAAATGGGATATACACTCACATCATCCCTGTATATTTTACATTGTATCTGTAACCACACGATGCCAATACAGTCCATGGCTTTGGCAGAGCAGGGAGCAATAGACTCCTTTCTCTGCCAGAGTGAAGCTATACTCCCAGAAGTGCCATTTCTGCCGGTGATCACATGTACATTTTATTGGGCTATGGCTTTGGAGCCCCAGGAAGCAATAACCTTACAGGTATTTAGACATTGCATGGCTGTTATATGTGGGTTCAGAGTGATTGTTTTATTTGGGCATTGACCGTCACTACTATATTTTGTAACAAACATAAGTCTGTGTAGAGGAACCAACTTCATCTCAAGAGTGGCCTCCATGGACTTAGGGACAACACATGAAGTGAAGACCTTGTAAAATAGTGACATCTCATGCCTGAGAAGGCAACTCATTGGGTTAAGTAGGTCCCTTGACCTTCCCTAGAACTTCCAGCTGGGTGCCGAATCAAAACCATAAGTACAGTGGTGGAGTTAGACTGTCATGGCCCCTGCGCTGTATGAATATTATAGCCCCTACAAGTCTGGAATCACTTCCTACATATGGTACTAGAATCGGCTTCTTGGGAAATGGAGGATGTATCACTTTTGTCAGCTTTCAATCTGCGGTTTCAGGGTCTTTGGAAGACCTTTATGTGCAGTGGGAGCAGGAACAGATATATGATGATTTCATAAGTGAAGTTCCTTCTAAATATAAAATTTGGTGGGTGGTTTGGGTGGCCATGGGCCTCCTTGAAGGCTTGGGCACCGGGCTACCACCCAAACCGATTATATTATAATACACTACTACATAGATACTAAAGTGTCACAGAAAGTGGGAGCCATGGCAGATTACAGATTATGACCCACTAGAATCCAATCACCCATTGGAATTTTTCCATAATCATGTAAGACGCTTGGTTTTTGGATTAGGTTGGGAAGCACATTCTCAAACGTAACCCTTTGAACCCAGTCAGGAGAACACACCTTTCCATTTTCAGATGTTCTGCGATTGGTCTCAGCATGTGATCCTTTTCATTACTCAAGTTCCACACAGGTGAACACAGCTCGACAGATATCCAGAAACAGAATAACATAAATCACAGCTTATTACCCAAAACCATAAAAGCAATAAGGCTATACACAGAGGTGCCACTATAATTTGGCAACATGAAGTAGATGCTTCAAGCAGCAGTTTGGAAGGCAGAAAAATTAAGCAAGTTAATTACAAAATAATAATTTCCTCGCTGTAAATTAGGGATGCATAACTTGTGCACTGAACTAATGATGATTCAAGGGCCAATACACAAAAATGTGATATATTAAATATTTTATGCCAGCCCAAATTTTAGAGCAATAAAATTTACCTCTGCTCTGCTGTATTCAAGGCTACATGGGGATTCTTCATTAAAAACTCAGCTAAGGAAACATTTTCCTTATGGAAAGGAAGCTATTTTATATTCTGTGGCTATTGTTTCCCCTCATTTTATTATTCTGCTGTCTCTTTCTCTTTACATCATTATAGATGTAACATGTATACTGTATACATTGTACCGAGATATACTGTCTTGCAAGGAAGAGAAAATCCAGTAACAGCTCCAATCAAGGGGTAAAAAAAATTCATTAACAATATATTTTTCAGTTTAAAAATACTTCTAAAAGTGTTCAAAAAGTGTACTGGGCCCCAAATGACCGCAGTGGAATCATATATTATTCGTGGTACTGTATAAACTTTCCAGAAATAACTTAGCTTTTTTCCAACATTTATTGTAATTTTAGAGAAATTACCTTCTTGGTGCACTATGGGAGGGGCCTACATAGAGTAAATGTTTGTACAGAACTGTGTGAGTAAATGTATGTAGCAGAGCTGTGTGTGGATGAAGGGATGTAGCAGAGATGTGTGTGGATGAATGTAGCAGAGATGTGTGCGGATGAATGGATGTAGCAAAGCTGTGTGTAGATAAATGAATGTAGTAGAGCTCTGTGTGGATGATTGGATGTAGCAGAGTTGTGTATGAGTTAATGCATGTAGCAGAACAATTTTTTTTTAATTGTTGTCAAATATATTTTCCTTTATTTGAATGACTTAACATAGGGTGCCTTGTATAGCCTGAATATATATATATATATATATATATATATATATATATATATATATATATATATATAAGCCGACCCAAGTATAAGCCGAGGCCCCTAATTTTACCACAAAAACCTTGTAAAACCTATATTTTTTTTACTCGAGTATAAGCCGAGTTTGGGTTTTCAGCACATTTTTTTGTGATGAAAAACTAGGCTTATACTCTAGTGTATATATATATATATACTGAAAAATTTCTCAAATAACTGTAATGAAGATTTTCATCAGATTTCAGTCCGGGTCCTGTATCTAGAGCGATCCTAGTGCTCTCAGACCATCCGCTTATGTAGTTCTAGTGTGATCCTAGTTGTGTCATATATTCGCTTCAGATTTTGCAGCTCTGAGATCTTAAACTTCCTTTAAACACATGTGTGATCCTAGTACATGCTAGAGCTGCCCCTTGTTTTTCATGCACCTATTGACTTTAATGGGCTAGTTTTTACGCACAACTTTTTCGTGGATAGGATATGATCGGATCAAAAGACCATGAAAAACATTTAATGTCTGTACTGCCCAATAGACTATCAACGAGTCAGAGTTCTGTCTCTTATAAATGAAAACAAGTCATGGGCACAGGACCTTAGATTATCTAGGGATATCTTTCCCCGTTGTTCTTCCACTTGGTCTTTTAACCCCAGGCTGCCAATTTATTCCAAAATAAAGGTACAGTTCAATGCTAAGCTACATAATGGGCTGTGTATCTGTTATACTATGGGAAGCACAAGTATTTTACTAAACAAACCAATTAGAAAAGGTGGCAGGGTCCCTTTAATATGAGACTCTACTCTATTAAAGAAAATATACAATTTCCTTTTATACATTATGAACCAAACATACCTTGAGAATGCTGTAGCTGCATTGATGCAGAAACATATCTTGTTTAATCCCTGAATTAAGTGGTTATGATAATGAGGCTCTGGCACTCTTGGTACTTCTCCTCTTACCCTAACTATACGCTGCTTCACAGATTGATGTAATCACTGTGTTGTCCCTGGCAGACAGAAGTAATCATTAGCTATATCAGTTATCCAGCTCAGGTTGATTATTCCTGTCTGGACAGTTCAGGAAGCTTTGTGTAATGTGTTTATGTATAGCAGGCAGTCCTTACCCAGGCCCTGAATTTTATAATTGTTTTTTGAGCAAAACCACTCAGATCGGGGATTAACCTGTATCAGTGTAGCTACAGTATTTTGAAGGTATGCTTGGTTCACAATGCAAAAAAACAAATGCTATATTTAATTTAAGTATATTCGCAATTAGCGTATTTGCTTCAACTCAAACTATTCTTTGTCTATATATGGAACATGTACCCGGAAAGCATCTTTCATCCCAGGAACAAATGTTATTGGTGAGAGGTCACCCTCTAGTTACAGTATTGTCATATGTTTTATCATTGTATTGACTCCTATTCCTAGCCCCAAGCTAAACAAGTCATTTGTTTCCCATGTAATAAGTTAAGTGATCTTCTCCCAGACATGAGCACTCTATAGTGCTGCAAGGAGCCAGACTTGGACTATCATCTCCTCCGGTGCTGGAAGATTTCTGACAAGTGCAGAGTGGATGATATGTCGCCCGCACAGTTCTATTCACATCTTGTGTAAACATGTGCCAACTCTCCACTGAAGGGAAAGCTGCAACTGGCAGCATGAAGAAAAATCACAGCCTGTTATTCAACCTGAAAAGCTTTCCAGTGATACTAAGGGGTGATACAGAAACTTTTCATCATGTCATGAGAATAGTTGCTACATGATTATCACCTTTAGCTGAAAGAATTTTTTATTCAATTACAAGACCTGGGAGAAAAATAATGGGTTTTATACCCTTTTGGACACATGTGAATATATATATATATATATATATATATATATATATATATATATATATATATACACACTCACCAGCCACTTTATTAGGTACACCATGCAAGTAACGGGTTGGACCCCTTTTTGCCTTCAGAACTGCCTCAATTCTTCGTGGCATAGATACAACAAGGTGCTGGAAGCATTCCTCAGAGATTTTGGTCCATATTGACATGATGGCATCACACAGTTGCCGCAGATTTGTCGGCTGCACATCCATGATGCGAATCTCCCGTTCCAGCACATCCCAAAGATGCTCTATTGGATTGAGATCTGGTGACTGTGGAGGCCATTTGAGTCCAGTGACCTCATTGTCATGTTCAAGAAACCAGTCTGAGATTATTCCAGCTTTATGACATGGCGCATTATCCTGCTGAAAGTAGCCATCAGATGTTGGGTACATTGTGGTCATAAAGGGATGGACATGGTCAGCAACAATACTCAGGTAGGCTGTGGCGTTGCAACGATGCTCAATTGGTACCAAGGGGCCCAAAGAGTGCCAAGAAAATATTCCCCACACCATGACACCACCACCACCAGCCTGAACCGTTGATACAAGGCAGGATGGATCCATGCTTTCATGTTGTTGATGCCAAATTCTGACCCTACCATCCGAATGTCACAGCAGACCAGGCAATGTTTTTCCAATTTCGATGAGCTTGTGCAAATTGTAGCCTCAGTTTCCTGTTATTAGCTGAAAGGAGTGGCACCCGGTGTGGTCTTCTGCTGCTGTAGCCCATCTTCCTCAAAGTTCGACGTACTGTGCATTCAGAGATGCTCTTCTGCCTACCTTGGTTGTAACGGGTGGCGATTTGAGTCACTGTTGACTTTCTATCAGCTCGAACCAGTCTGCCCATTCTCCTCTGACCTCTGGCATCAACAAGGCATTTCCGCCCACAGAACTGCCGCTCACTGGATGTTTTTTCTTTTTCGGACCATTCTCTGTAAACCCTAGAGATGGTTGTGCGTGAAAATCCCAGTAGATCAGCAGTTTCTGAAATACTCAGACCAGCCCTTCTGGCACCAACAACCATGCCACGTTCAAAGGCACTCAAATCACCTTTCTTCCCCATACTGATGCTCGGTTTGAACTGCAGGAGATTGTCTTGACCATGTCTACATGCCTAAATGCACTGAGTTGCCGCCATGTGATTGGCTGATTAGAAATTAAGTGTTAACGAGCAGTTGGACAGGTGTACCTAATAAAGTGGCCGGTGAGTGTATATATATATGTATATATTGCTGGTGTATATTTAGAGTCAGGGTTGGACTGGCCCTTTGGTATACCTGTGAAAACACAGGTGGGCCTCCCCACCGCTGCCCTGACTTCGGTACCACCACCATTGACTTAATCCACAACCGCTAACTTTGCTCCTGCCGCTGTGCATTCACTATAACTCTGTGTCCTCTCAATTTTTACTGTTCACCTGCTGCATCTGTGTGGTGTGGTCGGCAGGCGAGATGTGATGATGCCATCACGTCTGACAGTTCTATTCACATCTTGTGTAAACATGTGCCAACTCTCCACTGACGGGAAGAAGATGCGAAACGGAGGGGGAGGTGGAGGTTAAGAAGAGGCGAAACATGTGAGAGAGGATGAAAATGGAATTAGAGGTGTGAAGTAGGTGAGAAGGAGACAAGTGGACTGCAGGGTAGGTCCAGAGATAAGGTGGTAGATAACTCATTTCACTAAAATCATGATAATTATTTCAATTTACATGATAAGGGTTAATTCACACGTTAAAATCAATGGGGCAAGTCGGATTAAATATGTATCGGAAAGAACCGCAGTGGATCTGGAAATAGATTTTAGGTGTCTGAAATAGATTTTTGGAGTTGAAAATCTTTGGCCAGTACCGCTATGTGAACATGCCCCAAGAGGGCAGCATAGGACCAAGGGAGAGACCTTTAGTCAAAAACAGTCTCAAAGGCTCCAGTTTCATGACAGCCCCAAGATAAGAAAAATTGCGGCACCACCTATTTGGCAAATTATTTTACGCTTAAATTTCTGCAGCACTTTAAATCTCACGCCTTCCCAGTAAAGACACATCACTTCCTGCTCAACCCCTCTCCTTCCCAGTAAAGCCACATCACTTCCTCCTCCATCCCTCTCCTTCCCAGTAAAGCCACATCACTTCCTGCTCCATCCCTCTCCTTCCCAGTAAAGCCACATCACTTCCTGCTCCACCCCTCTACTAAAGGATCTAACTGGACCAGCAATATCGAGGGAACCTTTGTAGACCACTCATTCATTTACCACAAATGTGCGACATGTGGGGCTACGGAAAATTGCCGAAGAGTGGAACCTACAAAAAAAAAAAAAAAAAAAACAGGCTAATATTTTCGGACAGTAAGAGCTGGCTGTTTTTAATGAGTGTCAAGTCATTAACGGGGCCCAATTTTCCATTTACTAATGTCGCTACAGCAGCTTTTGCCTTTGCTGATACACTGTCTCCATTAACCCATTCCACTCACCATATAAAGTCAATCTGCTCCTTAACTTTTCCATACATCAGCAACCCAAAGGAAATATCATTGAATATCAATGCATAAAATACAAAAAATTTTTGTTAGATTGCTTACCCATTATTCCCACAGGGCTTGGTTTGCAAAGGGGAATAAAATGAGGAAAACAGGTCCTTGTTTCCTGTCCTGACTTAGGTAAATCGTCTGTGTGTACGAGTAACCGGGTTTGTATCGTGCGAATAAGAATACTGTGTTGTGACAAGGAGTTTATTGTGTAGTGCCCATATATACGGCAGTTCTAGGTTTGTTTCTTAAGTTTGAGTCTGTATGTACGTTGAACTCATAATTGTAACCCTATCCAAAATTTCTTTGGTCCTCTGTGACAATTGATTTTATAAATTTTGGGTGTCATAAAACCAGGATTACAATTAATGTTCATTAAAAACACCTTTTGTACCTGTTATAGAGGTTTATTGTAGCCAATGCTACTACAGTAATTCACAATTACCAGAGGTCCGTTTGTAACAAGGGTCCTCTGTATGTCGGTGTGTTCTTAAGTAGGGGACCGCCTGTTCGTTTCCTATACTCAAATATACAGGAATGGTTTATCTGTATGGTGCTGTGCCCCTATATACATGAGAGGGTTAGCTGTATTGTGCTGTGCCCATATATACAGGATAGGGTAGCGTAATTGTGCGTGCCCATATATACAGGATAGGGTTAGCTGTATTCTGCGTGCCCATAATACATGATCTGTTTAGCTTGTAATTCTGCTGTGGCCATATATACAGGATGGTTCTATTCTGCTGTGCCCATATATACAGATAGGGTAGCTGATTCTGCTGTGCCCAATATACAGGATAGGTTTAGCTGTACTGTGCGGTGCCCAATATTGTGGTGTCTCCATGTATACAATGATGCCAGGGACCCCATAGACTATAAGTAGTTTGTGGAACGGTACAATGCCCATATTATTGCCATGTGGCGAACTGTCCATGTTGTCCCATTCATACACGACTAGGAAGTCGTTGTACAATGCTGTGCCCCTTCAAACAAGTTAGAAATAGTAAAAAGGGGCATACAATGTCTATATATATATACCATAAGAGGAGAGTTGTACTGTGACACAGTCATATATCCATTATGAGAGTTATAATACGTACAGTTCCTATATATACAGGGTAGAGGAGGAGTAATCTTGCGCTGTGGCCATACATTCAGGTGTATGAATAGACATTATGGGGCCATTCCGTCAACGCATTTCCGTCGGGTTTTCCGAATTTTTTTCGTTTTTGTCCCTGAATTGCCCGGGGGGTTTTTTGGCACACGCGATCGATTTCATGATACACAATCGGGGGGCGTGGATGTCGGACAACCCAACTGCTTCGGACAAACCGCAGAAAAAAAATTTTCAAGATGAAATTGTGTCCAAGATCAGCACTTCAAGCACCGGGAAAAGAATTGAACTTCGCGGACCTCAGCGGGTCCGCCGAAAGAACTTTGACGCACGATCTTATGAATCGCGGCAGACCCTTTATCCTCGTCGACATTCTGGATCGTCGGCGTCAACGGGCCGTGGAGTAAGTGCCCCAATTTGATGGGTTCATATTCTGTAGTTTGTATGTGTGGATTCCATGTCCAAGTACTACTGTATCTTATATTTTATTAGCAGAGCTCATAGACGAATTCACAGTGATGGCAGGTTACTCTAAGACTCTATCATGTTTCTCGTTACAATTCTTTAAGATGGAGATTGGATGCGGCTCATAGATCCTTGACTCTACCACCATCTGCACAAATGGCAACACGGTTTTTGACATATTTGTTGCTTCATTTAATGCAAATGGTTATTTTTCCAGATTATTCCATCACTTTGATCATGGTTGGAGCGGAGGTTTTGCTTTTCTCTCATCTCAATCCAAAAACAACTCTCTGATAGATAACATTCTTATTGCTCGACTTTTCACCCATGTTCCATAAACGGGTTCGGCCACTTTTGCTTCATCCGTTACGAAACGATCATCTACTTGACTTAGTGGCCTAATATGTTTTTTTTTTTTTGTGATATTACTATAAACTGTAGCTGGTTAATTATAGTCAGGACCGATGTGGGTTCTAACACCCAGGGTTCAAAGGATAAATAGATGCGAATGTATCCGATAGATTCTCTATAGAAAACCGGTCCTTCTATAAAATCTGCCTTTTCCACGGCAGTGAAGAAATGAGGCGACGGTCATTTTTAGTGCAATAGGTCAGGCTTATCTATGGGCTGCAGTTGATTCTGGACCGTTTATTATGTATACGTCATTCATTCTTATGTGGTCTGACTCTTCACACAGCCAGATCTCTGCCAGGAACCAAGTAGTTTAAATTTATTGTCAGAACCCCAACAATCACCAAATCCATAGAGAGATGGGAATGCGTATGGTAAAGTTCCCCACGATTTCATAGCACACAAAGTATGACCATCCCTTAAGGGCCGTCCTACTCTCAGTGCTATTACTCTAGCTGTAGTGTTTTACCATTCTCATCAGTGTGGTCGTCCTCCTACTAGAACCCATAGATCATGGGGATCCAATTACCCGTAATTGAGGGTGGCAAGGTTATAGTTTTATTGTTTCTCTCTGAGGAACTCTCGGAGATAGAAGTGGTTGAAAGTCACATCATTGACCTACCATTACAACAGTTAGGAGAATGGGACCCTTGTTGGAACCCATGGTTGAAGTATCCCTATCCTGTGATAGGAATGACCATTTACCATTGGAACCCCTTTCATTTGCCTTGGATATGGCTAAAGGAATCTGTTGAGTGATTTGTTACCCTAAATCAACCACATGTTCTTAGGGATCTATGGTTTAGGGTCCCAAATTGACCTGTTGCTCGTCCCATGGGGGGGGTGGGGGGAAGCGCAATAATAAAAACAGCAAACATAGACCCTCGGACTCACATCTTAAGATCTCGGTGTCGGAGCCTCCTCTCGTGTCTTTCAATAAGCCATACTCATGTCGCTATGCTCTGAGCGCTTTGGGCAAGGGTAATAAAAATTGTATTTTTTTTAATGGGCCCACATACGAACTTTTACAGGACAGCAGGATGTGGCGGTGGTCAGACCTCCACCAAGTCGTATAGATAGATAAGAGCTGAGAAGAACTTTTTAACAAATTAATCTGCACCTTCTTATGTAGAACATAGACTAAGATAAAATTGGGGCCTGCATTACAAAATAATATACCTAATTCGAAATCAGTCCCCCATGGCTTTTCCCATTTCCCCACATACTAGAACCCGCTAATTGCACACGATGTCATCGATAGATATACTAAGGAAAAATCTACGTCCAACGCTCATTCAGTGGATACAAATCCAAAGTGTTTGTCTCACATGACCAAGCCTTAATGTTATCACCATTATCCCCAGGCTACCAAAATTGCTAGCTAACCTCCAAATGAGTTATACCTGAACGTGTATGTATATGAGCCCTCTAATGATCAGATCTAGAAATATTGCATTCCATTACCTTAACTTCCGATTCCTACTAAGAACATGTCAAGGGCTGCTTGGATAAGGAACTTCCCTTCCTCAGATAATCAACTACAAAGGCACTTTTCCTACCGCAAACCCCTCGCAGATCAAAGATCACACTTTCCATTGACATGACTGTACTTATCCGTCCTGTAAATCCTCTGCTCCTGCATTCCTGGAATTATGCAGTTGTCCTCCACATTCTTAATGAAACTCTGAGGACAACCAGGGGCTCCTCTCCTGGCAGAGGGTTTAAGCACTGCTCTTGCACAGAGGCGACTGCATCATTAACCCTTTGCTCCGTGTACCTTATGGCTCCAGTGGTGATCTGAATGTGGTGCAGCTGCCTGAGTGCACTCTCCCGTCCATGAAAATACGAAGCCGCCACTGGTGTAGAGTATCCAACGTGGGGGCTGATGAGTTTCCCACAACTCCGGCTTCTCGCTTCAGTCTTCCCCTTTAATCACAACATAGTGAGGGACTCTTCACCGAAAAAAAATAAGATATGAGTGTTTTGCCCACGGATAAAGAATAGGCATAAAAGTAACCTAGCCGTGGCACTAATTTTTAACCCATAAACAAGCCCATCCATTCATTGAAACCCCACTCATCAAGGTTCCATACGTGGTGGAACGTAAGCGTAGTATCCAAGCCGGTTGTCAAAATTGTGGGGAAATGGGATATACACTCACATCCTCCCTGTAATTTTACATTGTGATCTGTAACACACGGATGCCAATACAGGTCCAAGGCTTGGCAGAGCCAGGGAGCCATAGACTCTTTCTCTGCCAGAGTGAAGCTAGACTCCCAGAAGTGCCATTTCTCTGCGGTGATCACATGTACAGTGTTATTGGGCTCCGGCTTTTGAGCCCCGGGAAGCCATATCCTTACGGTATTTAGACACTGAATGCTATTATTGTGGGTTCATAGTGATCTTTTTCTTTGGGCATGACTGGCACTACTATATTTTGTAACAAACTAAGTCGTGTAGATAACCACCTTCATCTCAAGAGGCCTCCATGGACTTAGGACAACACATAGTGTAAGACCTTGTAAAATAGTGACATCTCATGCCTGAGAAGGCAACTCTTGGTTAAGTATCCCTTGCCTTCCCTAAAATTGCCACTGGGTGCGAATCAAAAACCAGAAGTACAGTGGTGGATTAGACTGTCATGCCCCTGCGCTGTATGAATATTATCGCCCCTACAGTCTGGATCACTTCCTAAATGGTACTAGAATCGGCTTCTTGGGAAATGGAGGAGGTATCACTCACTTTTGTCAGCTTTCAATCTGCGGTTTCAGGGTCTGGAAGACCTTTATGTGCAGTGGGAGCAGGAACAGAATATATGATGCTTTTCATAAAGTGAAGTTCCTTCTAAATATAAAATTGGTGGGTGGGTTTGGGTGGCCATGGGCCTCCTTGAAGCTTGGGCACCGGCTACCACCCAACGATTATTTATAATACTCTCTAAATGATACTAAGTGTCACAGAAGTGGGAGCATTGCAGATTCCAGATTATGACCCACTAGAATCCTCACCCATTGGAATTTTTCCTAATCCTGTAGACGCTGGTTTTTTTGGATTAGGTTGGAAGCGACATTCTCAACGTAACCCTTTGAACCATCAGGAGAACACACCTTTCCATTTTCAGATGTTCTGCGATTGGGTCGCAGCATGTGATCTTTTCTTACTCAAGTCCACACAGGTGAACACAGCTCGACAGATATCCAGAACAGAATCACATAAATCACAGCTTATTACCCAAAACCATAAAGCAATAGGCTATACACAGAGGTGCCACGATAATTTGGCAACATGGAAGTAGATGCTTCAAGCAGCAGTTCGAAGGCAGAAAAATGAAGCAAGTTTAATTACAAAGAATATTTCCTCGCTGTAATTAGGGATGCATAACTTGTGCACTGAACTAATGATGATTCAATGGCCCATACACAAAAATGTATATAGTAAATATTTTATGCCAGCCCAATTTTAGAGCAATAAAAATTTAACCTCTGCTCTTGCTGTATTCAAGGCTACTGGATGCTTCATTAAAACTCAGCTAAGGAAACATTTTCCTATGGAAAGGAAGCTATTTTATAATTCTGTGGCTATTTGTTTCCCTCATTTTTTATTCTGCTGTCTCTTTCTCTTTACATCATTATAGAGTAACATGTATTCTGTATACATTGTAACCGATATATACTGTTGGAAGGAAGAGAAAATCCCGTAACAGCTCCAATCAAAGGGTCAAAAAAATTCATTAAAATATATTTTTCATTTTAAAAATACTTCGAAAAGTGTTCAAAAGTGTACTGGGCCCAACTGACCGAAGTGTAATCATATCTTAGTCGTGGTACTGTATAAACTTTTCAGAAATAACTTATTCTTTTTTCCACTGTATGTAATTTTAGAGAAATTACTTCTTGTGCACTATGGGGAGGGGCCTACATATATAAATGTTTGGTACAGAACTGTGTGAGTAAATGTAGTACATGCTGTGTGTGGATAAGGGATGTAAGAGAGATTGTGTGTGGATTAATGTCCATAGATGTGTGCGGATAATGGATGTACAAAGCGTGTGCAGTGAATGAATGTATTAGAGCTGTGTGTGGATGATTGGATTAGCAGAGTTGTGTATGCTTAATGCTGTAGCAAACAATTTTTTTTTAATTGTTGTCAATATCTTTGCCTTATGTTTGAATGACTTAACATAGGGTGCCTTGTATATCCTGACTATGTATATAATATATATATATACGAATAATATATATAGTATATATCTCGAGTATAAGCCGACCCAGATGAGGCTGAGGCCCTAATTTTCCACAAAATGTGTAAAACCTATATTTTTTTCCAATAGAAGCCTAGTTTGGGTTGTCAGCACTTTTTTTGTATATATAAATATATATATAGATATATATTACCTTCATCACCATCCACGCGGCCCTTTAATAGGTACCCCAGCTAGTCACGGTTTGGCCCCCCTTTGCCTCAGAACGCCGCATTTTCTTCGTGTGCAGATCAACAAGGTGCTGGAAGCATTCCTCAGAGTTTTGGGTCCAATTTACATTAGGGCATCACACATTCCGCGGATTTGTCGGCTGCACATCCCTGATGCTAATCTCCCTTCCCACATCCCAAAGATGCGCGATTGGATTGAGGATCTGGTGACTGTGGAGGCATTTGATCCAGTGACCTATTGTCATGTTCAAGAAACCATCTGAGATATCCAGATTTATACATGCACATTATCCTGCTGAAGTAGCCATCAGATGGTCAGGGTCATTGTTGTCATAAAGGGATGGCCCATGGTCAGCACCATACTCAGGTAGGCGTGGCGTGGCAAACGATGCTTAATTGTACCAAGGGGCCCAAAGAGTGCCAATAAAATATTCCCACACACCATGACCAACCCCCACCAGCCTGAACCGTTGATACAAGGCAGGATGGATCCATGCTTTCAGGTTTGTTACGACAAATTCTAACCCTACCAATCCGAATGTCGCAGCAGAAATCGAACTCATCAGACCATGCACATTTTTCCAATCCTTCTACTGTCTCATCTCATGACTTGTGCAAATTGTAGCCTCATTTCCTGTTCTTAGCTGACAGGAGTGGCACCTGGTGTGGTCTTCTGCTGGCTGTAGCCCATCTTCCTCAAAGTGTCACGTACTGTGCGTTCAGAGATGCTCCTTCTGCCTACCTTGGTTTTAACGGGTGGCAATTTGAGTCACTGTTGCCTTTCTATCAGCTTCGAACCAGTCCTTCCCCATCTCCTCTGACCTCTGGCATCAACATGGCATTTCCGCCCACATAACTGCCGCTCATGGATGTTTTTTCTTTTCAGACCATTCTCTGTAACCCCTAGGGCGATGGTTGTGCGTGAAATCCCATAGGTCACAGTTTTTGAATACTCAGACCAGCCCTTCGGCACCAACACCTGCCACGTTCAAAGGCCTCAAATCACCTTTCTTCCCCATACTGATGCTCGGTTTAACTGCATGAAATTGTCCTTGCCATGTCTACATGCCTAAATGCATGGATTTGCCGCCATGTGATTGCTTATTATAAATTAAGTGTTAACGAGCAGTTGGAGAGTGTACCTTATACAGTGCCGTTGAGTGTATAATATATACTGAAAATTTCTAAATTAGCGGGGGTGGAGAAAGGAGGATCGGGGGGTATAAGGGGGGGCGTTGTATAGTTGCGAGGGAAAGAAAGGGAGAGGGGAAAAAAGGTTCTGGAGGGGGGAGGAAATGAGAAGGGGTGAGCGGCGCGCAGGAAAAGGTACGTAGTAAGGGAGTAGAGAGCAGGGGTGGCTTGGGGGATTGAGATAAAACGGGGAAGGCGAGAGGGAAAGGGAGGTAGCGAGGAAGGCGAGGGGGGGAGGGCGGGGGAGGGAAGGTGTGGGGAGGATGGGGGTGGGGGGGGGGGGGGAGGGGGGAGGAGGAGAAACAAATGAAAGGGAGGCTTGGGTGTGGGAGAAGAGGAGTGAGTTAAAGGTCCAATAACTGAATGAAGATTTGCATCAGATTTCAGTCCGGGCCTGTCTCTAGAGCGCTCCTAGGCTCCAACCTAAGAGTGCTCGCTATTCCCCATCAGATTTTTGCCGTCCTGAGATCTTAACGTTGGTAAACACATGTGTGATCCTATGACATCCTAGAGCTGCCCCTTGTTTTTCATGACATTTGACTTATGGGCTAGTTTTTACGCACAACTTGTTTTTATTTTTTCGTGAAGGAATGATCGTGATCAAAAGACCAAAAAACAGCTTAATGTCTGACTGCACCATAGACTATCACGAGTCATAGGTTCTGTGTTGACTGTTGTCTCATGGTAACATCACTTATAAATGAAAAGCGGTCCATGGCCAAGGATTAGATAAGTTATCTAGGGACATCTTTCACCGCTGTTCTTCCAATTGGTCATCTAACCCCAAGCTGCCAAATTTATTCCAAAATAAAGGTACATTTCGATGTAAGCTACATAATGGGCTGTGTATCTCTTATTCTATGAGAAGTACATGTATTTACTAAAACAAACCAATCAAAAAGGTGGCAGGGTCCCTTTAATTTGGACTCCTATTCGTATTAAAGAAAATAATACAATTTCCCTTTTATTACATATGAACCAACATCCTTAGAAATGCTGATAGATGCATTGATCAGAAACATACTTGTTCTTCGGTAATCCTGAACGTTGGTTATGATAATGAGGCTCTGGACTCGTTGGTACTGTCTCCGTCTACCCTTAACTATACGTGCTTCACAGATTGAGTAATCACTGTGTCGTCCCTGGCAGAAGAAGTAATCCTTAGCTATATAGGTATACCAGCTCAGGTTGATTTTCCTGTCTGGGACAGTTCAGGAAGCTCTGTGTAATGTTGTTGATTTTTCTCAAGTCCCTGAATTTTAGAATTGTTTTTTGAAGCACAAACAATCAGATCAGGTATTAAACAAGTCAATATTATCTTAAGTATATTTGCACATTGGCTCAACTAAACTATTCTTTGTCTATACCTTATGTACAGTATAAATGGAACATGTACCCTTGAAGGACTTCCATCCCAGGAACAAATGTTATTGGTGAGAGGTCACCCTCTATTACTATGTCATATTTTTATCATTGTATGACTCCTATTCCTGCCCCAAGCTAAACAGTCATTTGGTTTCCCATGTAAGTAAGTTAAGGATCTTCTCCCGACAGGACACTCTATAGTGCTGCAAGAGCCAGACTGGGACTATCATGCTCCGGTGCTGGAAGATTTCTGACAAGTGCAGAGTGGATGATTTCGCCCGCACCAGTTTCTATTCCCATCTTGTGTAAACATGTGCCAACTCTCCACTGAGGGAAGAAGATGTGAAACGGAGGGGAGTGGAGGTTAAGAAGAGGAAACATGTGTGAGAGGATGAAATGGAATAGAGGGTTGAAGTAGGTGAGAATATAAAGGACTGCATGGTATTTCCAGAAGATAAGGTGGTAGATAACTATTTCACTAAATCAGATAATTTATTTCAATTTACATGATAAGGGTTATTCACACGAAAATCAATGGCAGGCGATTTAACTATATATCTGAAAGAACCGTCAGTGGATCTGGAAATAGATTTTAGGTGCTGAAATATATTTTTGGAGTTTGAAATTCTTTGTCCCAGTACCGCATGTGAACATGCCCCAAGAGGGCAGCATAGGACCAAGGGAGAGACCTTAGTCCAAAAACAGTCTCAGGCTCCAGTTTCCATGACACCCCAAGATAAGAAAAATTGCGGCAACCACCTCTTTGGCAAATTATTTTACGCTAATTTCTGCAGGCACTAGTTAAATCTCACGCCTTCCCGTAAAGACACATCACTTCCTGGCTCAACCCCTCTCCTTCCCAGTAAAGCCACACATCATTCCCCTCCTCCCTCTCCTATCCCATTCCCATCCACATCACTGTCCTTCCCCCATCCCTCCGCTTCCCACTTAATATCCCCCTCACTTCCTTCTCCCCATCCCCTCTCCTTCCCCGTAAAGCACCTTCCTGACCCACCCTTCTTCCCGTCCATCAATTCCTTGATCATCGGCCTCTCCTTCCCACTCCACTGACCCCTTCTTTCCCTATCGCTTCTGCCGATCCCGTCTCCTAGCTCCGCGCGGTCCCTCGGCCGCTCCCTTCGCTTTGCTGTCGCCCCCCTCAGTGTGGCACGTCCCGAGCATGTCCCTGCCCCGTCCCTTTGGCCGTTCTCCCGCCCTCTCCTTCCTCCTTCCCTCCTGGGAAAGCTGCAACTGGCAGCATGAAGAAAAATCACAGCCTGTTATTCAACCTGAAAAGCTTTCCAGTGATACTAAGGGGTGATACAGAAACTTTTCATCATGTCATGAGAATAGTTGCTACATGATTATCACCTTTAGCTGAAAGAATTTTTTATTCAATTACAAGACCTGGGAGAAAAATAATGGGTTTTATACCCTTTTGGACACATGTGAATATATATATATATATATATATATATATATATATATATATATATATATATACACACTCACCAGCCACTTTATTAGGTACACCATGCAAGTAACGGGTTGGACCCCTTTTTGCCTTCAGAACTGCCTCAATTCTTCGTGGCATAGATACAACAAGGTGCTGGAAGCATTCCTCAGAGATTTTGGTCCATATTGACATGATGGCATCACACAGTTGCCGCAGATTTGTCGGCTGCACATCCATGATGCGAATCTCCCGTTCCAGCACATCCCAAAGATGCTCTATTGGATTGAGATCTGGTGACTGTGGAGGCCATTTGAGTCCAGTGACCTCATTGTCATGTTCAAGAAACCAGTCTGAGATTATTCCAGCTTTATGACATGGCGCATTATCCTGCTGAAAGTAGCCATCAGATGTTGGGTACATTGTGGTCATAAAGGGATGGACATGGTCAGCAACAATACTCAGGTAGGCTGTGGCGTTGCAACGATGCTCAATTGGTACCAAGGGGCCCAAAGAGTGCCAAGAAAATATTCCCCACACCATGACACCACCACCACCAGCCTGAACCGTTGATACAAGGCAGGATGGATCCATGCTTTCATGTTGTTGATGCCAAATTCTGACCCTACCATCCGAATGTCACAGCAGACCAGGCAATGTTTTTCCAATTTCGATGAGCTTGTGCAAATTGTAGCCTCAGTTTCCTGTTATTAGCTGAAAGGAGTGGCACCCGGTGTGGTCTTCTGCTGCTGTAGCCCATCTTCCTCAAAGTTCGACGTACTGTGCATTCAGAGATGCTCTTCTGCCTACCTTGGTTGTAACGGGTGGCGATTTGAGTCACTGTTGACTTTCTATCAGCTCGAACCAGTCTGCCCATTCTCCTCTGACCTCTGGCATCAACAAGGCATTTCCGCCCACAGAACTGCCGCTCACTGGATGTTTTTTCTTTTTCGGACCATTCTCTGTAAACCCTAGAGATGGTTGTGCGTGAAAATCCCAGTAGATCAGCAGTTTCTGAAATACTCAGACCAGCCCTTCTGGCACCAACAACCATGCCACGTTCAAAGGCACTCAAATCACCTTTCTTCCCCATACTGATGCTCGGTTTGAACTGCAGGAGATTGTCTTGACCATGTCTACATGCCTAAATGCACTGAGTTGCCGCCATGTGATTGGCTGATTAGAAATTAAGTGTTAACGAGCAGTTGGACAGGTGTACCTAATAAAGTGGCCGGTGAGTGTATATATATATGTATATATTGCTGGTGTATATTTAGAGTCAGGGTTGGACTGGCCCTTTGGTATACCTGTGAAAACACAGGTGGGCCTCCCCACCGCTGCCCTGACTTCGGTACCACCACCATTGACTTAATCCACAACCGCTAACTTTGCTCCTGCCGCTGTGCATTCACTATAACTCTGTGTCCTCTCAATTTTTACTGTTCACCTGCTGCATCTGTGTGGTGTGGTCGGCAGGCGAGATGTGATGATGCCATCACGTCTGGTCACTTACAAATAGAGGTTGAGAGGTTTACAAGAGTAGAAAAATAACATGAGTCCGTCAAACTCTGATTTTTGCACATTGATTTTCAGATGGACGTGCACGAGCTCTCGTGAGAGCGATACAGTACAAGTTACAAATACTTGCACTTACATGAAAATGAACACTGCTTTCCCGGCCTCGACAAATAGATCCCCTTGTGTTTGTTATTTACATTTTGCATGGCTGAATTTTTATTTTTTTCTTGTCGCCCTCCATGTTTTGTCCGTTTTTTGTTATATATTTGGCTGTAGTAACTGGGATTTATGTCTTCTGCTTTGTACGGCATCTTAGCATTGATTCATATTAAAATATAAAGCAGTAGACACAGAAACGGAAAACGGCAGAAGTTTCTTTTTCTCCATAGATTTATTAGTTGGCCGGGACAAACACAACAACAAGTGATACTGATGCAAATGGGTTACGTGAACCAAACTTATTTTGAATTAAAAAAAAAATTAAATAATATCTCCCCATGTTCCCCCTCCCTTCTCCATAGAGCTTCTATGTAATGTGATATCTTCTGTCTTGTTGCAAGCAAAAAAGAATTCAGAAAAGCAGATTAGGATTAAAAGAGGATGAATGAGAAGAGCCAAAGGGGGTCATTTACTAAGGGCCGGATTCGCATTCCGACGTGTTACACCGAATATTTCCGATTGCAACGATTTTTTCCTGAATTGCCCCGGGATTTTGGCGCACGCGATCGGATTGTGGCGCATCAGAGTAGAAACCGCCGCATTAAAAAAAGTGTCGCGGACAGCGCGCTTACCTTCACCAAGTATAGCATCGTGAACTCGGCGGGCTCGGCGGACTTCCGCGCACAGCGACACCTGGTGGACGTCGAGGAACTACCATAGTGAATCGCCGGAAGACCGAATCCACCCAGAGAATGCGCGTGGATCGCGAGGACCAGGTTAAGTAAATGTGCCCCAACTAATGTCAACAGACGATAAGCAATAAGTTGTTTTTATGTGAATTGGGCAATAATTTAGAGAAAGTTGAGTTTGAAACGTTAGTGATTATGAAAAGGGTTGTCCCAAAAGAACCTTATACCTATCTATGGAATAGAAAAAGTAAGTGCTTACTATCTGGATATCCAAACCTGGTGCGAGATCTTATCTTATCCCTTTGAAGTGATGTGGTTACCCGTGTATATGGTCTTATGTCAAAGTATAAGGAACTGACAGCAGAGAAGAATATAACTTTGCCAAACCCTTAAAGATTGAATTAAAGGGAACTCATCGCAGATGGCCCAAAGTGTCACTCCAAATGCCCCAACCCAAATAGAGAGGGTAATAGTTTAATGAGGTAAAATCAGTTTTAGGTTCCTTTAGTGGTGAAACACATTTATGACTACCTTCTAATTGGGGAGTCCATTTGAGAGACTTCCAGTGATCAGATTATCATCTATCATTAGGATGAGTACAACCCATTCAAAGGGTTTTTATTCATGTATCAGGTCGTATAATGGGCAGCACATCGCAGCCGTGTTATGTCTTTGATATCATGTCAATGTTGTCCACCTTGAAGTATAAGTTAACCAATAAAGAAATCGTTGACATGGGTGAACTTTAAAGGGGTTTTCCCACGAAAAAGTGCCCTATTCACGGATAGGGCCTAACTTGCAGATATGGGGTTCAGTGCTGAGACCCACAGATCAGAAAACTAGAGTTGACCGACCCCTGTCGCTCATAGAATAACAGAGCCGTGCTAACCCCCGAGAGCGTAACACTGAAGCACGGGGAGACGCGGATGCGCGGCCGCCTGCCCCACTCTGAGACGACGAGCGGTCGCGTCAACTCTATTTTCTGATCTGTGGGGGTCTCAGCACTGAGACCCCCCTGATCGCAGGTTAGGTCCCCATGAATAGGGCCTAATTGTTTTCTGGGAAAACCCCTTTAAGGAAGTTACAGAGTTAGCAAAATAACAGAACAACTTATCAGTTAGTGATTGGCTTGCCTGGGCATTTCCTGCTTGCCGATTCAGGACCAGGAAGTAGAGAGCAGAGAGCACCAGCAGAGAGCCAATAAGTAATAAATAATCATTGTAATAAAATTCAGTGGGTCCATTTGGGTTTTTACTTAGATTTTTATGTTTTTTTATTAACAATATCATATATATAATTAGGGGCGTCACCCTAATTTCTTATTAATATTTCTAAAAATTGTGGCATGTTTTGGCAATTATTGCACTCAACTCACATACCAAATAATGCTATTCTATTAAGATAATTTAGGCTTCACAACAGTCATGTTTGCTATAAAATGGGGCTATCCAGTGAAAAACCTAACAAAAAGGACCTGTGTCCTTAAGAGAAGAAGAGTCATTTTTTCAGCCTCCCAGGGAATGAATGTGCGTTTCCTGACAGCTACTATGGACACTCCTCAGCCAGAGGTTGACGGTCGTTTGTCCTGCAGAGCTCATGCAAATTCTGCTTCAGTTCAAACAAAAACACTTTCCAGTCGAGATGACGTCTACCAGCAATGAGGCTGATGCAGGAAGACGGAAAGACGAGGAGATGGAGAAACAAACTGGTTGGGGGATTGAGCGGAGAAGACTGCTTAGAGATGTAAATAGGGCACAACGAGGACAAGGAAACATATCCCCAAAAATGGTGCAGTGTGTAAATTTGAGATATGAAGAGATGTTTCAGTTCTACATCCTATAAAGTGAGGGGTAGTTACCCTGCCCTAAGGCTCCCAGCACAGTAAATCACATATTGGGGGTAATTGGGCGGTTCCTTGCCATAGTGCTATGGGACCTCCGTTGGGGCTCCACTGCGGGCTTTGACCTTCATAAATTGTAGTGTTCTTATGTCCTGATTGCTGACTGCAAAACCCGTTTCCACAAAGTTTATTCAAAATGTAGCACATATGCCAGCTGGGGAGTGAGAGAGCATGCAGATTTTTATGGATTTGGTGTGTAGTGAATGACCACATAGTAAAGTAATGGCAGAGACATGCACCGAATCAATGTAGTTAAAGTTGTAAAATTTAATGAGTTGCAAGTTGTCAATGATTCTAAAGACATCTGGTTGAAGAAGGGTAATAAGACTCCACGTTATAGGCCTCTGATGTATCTTTAGCTTTTTGCATGAAAAAATGGGGCAATTAACTTAAAGGAATCGACCATCAAAATCCATCATGATAAACCAGGGGCACTTACTCATAGATCCAGGCACCTGACTGTGGTACTATTCTTATATTTGTTATCCGTGGCCCCATTCCCTTAAAATCATCTTGATTCACAGGCTGTTACACTGTATCACCCTCCTCCCTGCTCCTCAGCACTTCCTCCCCCCTCTGCCTGTAGTAATATCACTACAGCCGTAGAAGTTTCAGCATTGGTGGGGGTGGGAAGTCTTTCTGCAGAGGTCACAGCCTGTGAATCTGTAGTAAGGAAGGACTCTCATTATCATAATTTTCAAAGTTGATATTAGAAAAAGGGACCATGGATAACAAATATAAAAAAGATTACCACAGTCAAGTGCCTGGATCTATGAGTAGTTCTGGTTTATCATGATGGATTTTCATGTCAACCATGGCACCCCATAGTTGCGGAGGGTCTGTAGGGCAAGGCCGGAGGTCTGTTAGGGAAGATATAATGAACTGCCCTACATAGGTAGCACAGTGCATATATTAGAGATCAAACAATCTACTGTGAGTATTTCCTGTTGGACAATGAAATATAAAAAATGTACAAAAAAAAAAAGTAAAAAAACCACACCAAAACACACAAAATCAAAAAAGAAAAGAAAAACACAACTTTTGAACGTCCACACTTTACCAACCCAGGCTACAAAACTCAGTAAGCTATAGTATTTATCCTGTTGACAAGAAAAAACTTTCAAAGCTTTCAAAAACACCAACGCCTAAATGTACATTTTTATCATCTATCAAACATGTTAATCGCCATCAAAAAAACTTATGAACCCCAAGTTTGTACAAACAAAATCTACAGTTTTTTGGCCAAGAAAAAACCTTCAAAGCAATATGGACAAAAAATTTCAAAAGCTATGGTGCTGGAAGGTTGGCAATGCAATTTTTTCCCCAAAGCTATTCATTATGGTAAGGTATGATATATGGTGATATATATACGTGTGTGTGTGTGGGATCGTGTATGCGTATGACTGAGAGAAACAGATTTAAAGTTATAGGTTTGACCAGGAAAGGCAAAAAAAACTCAGAAAGGGCTAATAAAAGTTCACCAGTAGGATATGCAAACTATTAAATGACATTTTGTCAGACTATAGTAAAAGAAATGAAAAAGTTTTAGCTTGTGAACGATTTAAAATGGCCTGGGCATTAACTGGAAAACCGATGGAGAGATAAGGGGTGTAAAGAATAGTGAGGAAGTTGTGGTAGGTCGAATGGCTAATATGTGCTAATTTACTTATGCTTGGTAGTTTTAATACTTCTACACCTATAGTACAAAGTCCACAGTCACCATGTGCTGATGAGGTGGACTCGAGTTCTCAGACCTTTTCGAGTGCCCTCAGCATGAGTGTTCTTTATCATATACATCCACAGGTCCTGTACTCCCTCAGGTATGGCTCTTTGAACCCTTCCTCTAGCCTCTACGTGTAGCTATTCTCTGATGCAGGATCCTCTTGGTCTACCTGGCCATCTGCATTTCTTGCTTCAACAAGAGCCTTGCACATAATGAAGTTCCTCATCATATACATTGAAGATATTCCAGTTCCCTCAGGGTTGTAGTATTCCAGTTTCTAAGGATCTTGAGCTTGTATCCCAATGGTATTGGGCAGGTCGGCTCCAGGTTTCAGTAGGCCCTGGGCGACAGAGTCCAGTGGACCTTTGCGTGAACTCCTGTGGTGGCATAAAAAAATCAGACAACCAAATAGTCTCTGTTGCCTAAAATATCCATAGTTATCATACCAAAAAGCCCCCTAATGGATTATTTTACATACAGCACCCTATTTTTGACAGACTTGTACACCCTACAGCAGCCTGAGCCCCCGGAAATTGTCCGCGGTTATACCCAGTGCTGGCGCTGGCCCTGGTATTGGGTCACAAGATCCTGTCCTCTTTCTCTCTACTGCTATGCAGACTCTGACTGGGCTGCAGTTGGATCAGTCAGTCTGTCAGAAAATAACAAAGCCTGTGTGTGTGTGCCAACTGTAATGTGGAAAGCAATGGAAGGTGTCCGTATATCAATACATCTGCCACAAATTGATGGATTCTGGGGCCATATTGTGGGAAGGACGGGGTGAGCAGGAAGTGAATTCTTTATGGGAGGAGAGGGGGGAGCAGGAATGATGTGTTTTAATGGGAAGAGAGGGGTGGAGCAGGAAGTTGATGTGTTTTACTGGGAAGGAGAGGGGTGGAGCAGGAATGATGTGGTGTAGGGAAGGAGGAGGAGAGGGCGGAGAGGCCAAAGGGGGGCAGGAATGCTCGGGAGGGTGCACACTGGGGGGGGACAGAAGAGCGAAGTGGAGCGGCCTGAGGGACCGGCGGAGAGGAGACAGGTGATGGCAGAAGGATAGGAAGAAGGGGCGTGGTGGGAAGGAGAGGCCGATGGAGAGGGGAGCGGAGGGCGGGGGACGGGAAGGAGAGGGTGGGGAGAGGCAAGTGAGGGGGTTTAATGGGAAGGAGGTGGGGGAAGGACAGTGATGTGGAATGGGAAGGGATGGAGAGGAGGGGGGAGATGTGTGGCTTTACTGGGAAGGAGAGGGGTTGAAGCCAGGAAGTGAGTGTCTTTACGGGAAGGCGTGAGATTTAACTAGTGCCTGCAGAAATTAGCGTAAAATAATTTGCCAAAGAGGTGGTTGCCGCAATTTTTCTTATCTTGGGGTGTCATGGAAACTGGAGTCCTGAGACTGTTTTTGAGACTAAGGTCTCTCCCTTGGTCCTATGCTGCCCTCTTGGGGCATGTTCACATGCGGTACTGGGACAAAGAATTTCAAACTCCAAAAATATATTTCAGCACCTAAAATCTATTTCCAGATCCACTGACGGTTCTTTCAGATATATAGTTAAATCGCCTGCCATTGATTTTCGTGTGAATAACCCTTATCATGTAAATTGAAATAAATTATCTGATTTAGTGAAATAGTTATCTACCACCTTATCTTTCTGGAAATACCATGCAGTCCTTTATATTCTCACCTACTTCAACCCTCTATTCCATTTCATCCTCTCACACATGTTTCCTCTTCTTAACCTCCACTCCCCTCCGTTTCACATCTTCTTCCCTCAGTGGAGAGTTGGCACATGTTTACACAAGATGGGAATAGAAACTGGTGCGGGCGAAATCATCCACTCTGCACTTGTCAGAAATCTTCCAGCACCGGAGCATGATAGTCCCAGTCTGGCTCTTGCAGCACTATAGAGTGTCCTGTCGGGAGAAGATCCTTAACTTACTTACATGGGAAACCAAATGACTGTTTAGTTGGGGCTAGGAATAGGAGTCATACAATGATAAAAATATGACATAGTAATAGAGGGTGACCTCTCACCAATAACATTTGTTCCTGGGATGGAAGTCCTTCAAGGGTACATGTTCCATTTATACTGTACATAAGGTATAGACAAAGAATAGTTTAGTGAGCCAATTGCAAATATACTTAAAAATTGATGCTTTTAATACCTGATCTGAGTTGTTTGTGCTTCAAAAACAATTCTAAATTCAGGGCTTAGAAAGCAATCAACAACCATTACACAGAGCTTCCTGAACTGTCCAACAGGAATATCAACCTGAGTGGTATACGCATATAGCTAAGGATTACTTCTGTCTGCCAGGGACAGACACAGTGATTACCTCAATCTGTGAAGCAGCGTATAGTTAAGGGTAAACGGAGACAGTACCAAGGAGTCGCAGAGCCTCATATCATAACCAACTATCAGATTACCGGAAGAAATAGTTTCTGAATCAATGCATCTATCAGCATTTCATAAGGTGTTGGTTCATAATGTCAATAAAAGGGAATTGTATATTTTCTTTAATGACGATGGAGTCTGCAAATTAAAGGGAAACCCTGCCACCTTTTGATTGGTTTGTTTAGTAAATCATACATGTACGTTCTGCATCGAATACAGAGATACCGCCATGATGTAGCTTGACATCGAAATGTACTTGATTTTTGAATAAATTGGCATCTTGGGGTTATGACCAATTGAATACAGCGGTGAAGATGTCCCTAGATAACTACATCTAAATCCTTGCGCCATGGACCGTTTTCATTTTAGAGTGATGTTACCATGAGACAACAGTCACACAGAACCTTGACTCGTTGATAGTACTATGGCAGTACAGACATTAAAGCTGTTTTATCATGGTCTTTTGATCGATCATCTCCTTCACGAAAAATAAAAACAAGTTGTGACGTAAAAACTAGCCCATATAAGTCAAATGTCATGAAAACAAGGGCAGCTCTAGGATGGTCAATAGGATCACACAGGTTTACACAAGTTAAGATCTCAGGCGGCAAAAATCTGATGGGGAATAGCGAGCACTCTTAGGTTGGAGCCTAGGAGCGCTCTAGAGACAGGCCCGGACTGAAATCTGATGCAAATCTTCATTCAGTTATTGGACCTTTAACTCACTCCTCTTCTCCCACACCCAAGCCTCCCTTTCATTTGTTTCTCCTCCTCCCCCCTCCCCCCCCCCCCCCACCCCCATCCTCCCCACACCTTCCCTCCCCCGCCCTCCCCCCCTCGCCTTCCTCGCTACCTCCCTTTCCCTCTCGCCTTCCCCGTTTTATCTCAATCCCCCAAGCCACCCCTGCTCTCTACTCCCTTACTACGTACCTTTTCCTGCGCGCCGCTCACCCCTTCTCATTTCCTCCCCCCTCCAGAACCTTTTTTCCCCTCTCCCTTTCTTTCCCTCGCAACTATACAACGCCCCCCCTTATACCCCCCGATCCTCCTTTCTCCACCCCCGCTAATTTAGAAATTTTCAGTATATATTATACACTCAACGGCACTGTATAAGGTACACTCTCCAACTGCTCGTTAACACTTAATTTATAATAAGCAATCACATGGCGGCAAATCCATGCATTTAGGCATGTAGACATGGCAAGGACAATTTCATGCAGTTAAACCGAGCATCAGTATGGGGAAGAAAGGTGATTTGAGGCCTTTGAACGTGGCAGGTGTTGGTGCCGAAGGGCTGGTCTGAGTATTCAAAAACTGTGACCTATGGGATTTCACGCACAACCATCGCCCTAGGGGTTACAGAGAATGGTCTGAAAAGAAAAAACATCCATGAGCGGCAGTTATGTGGGCGGAAATGCCATGTTGATGCCAGAGGTCAGAGGAGATGGGGAAGGACTGGTTCGAAGCTGATAGAAAGGCAACAGTGACTCAAATTGCCACCCGTTAAAACCAAGGTAGGCAGAAGGAGCATCTCTGAACGCACAGTACGTGACACTTTGAGGAAGATGGGCTACAGCCAGCAGAAGACCACACCAGGTGCCACTCCTGTCAGCTAAGAACAGGAAATGAGGCTACAATTTGCACAAGTCATGAGATGAGACAGTAGAAGGATTGGAAAAATGTGCATGGTCTGATGAGTTCGATTTCTGCTGCGACATTCGGATTGGTAGGGTTAGAATTTGTCGTAACAAACCTGAAAGCATGGATCCATCCTGCCTTGTATCAACGGTTCAGGCTGGTGGGGGTTGGTCATGGTGTGTGGGAATATTTTATTGGCACTCTTTGGGCCCCTTGGTACAATTAAGCATCGTTTGCCACGCCACGCCTACCTGAGTATGGTGCTGACCATGGGCCATCCCTTTATGACAACAATGACCCTGACCATCTGATGGCTACTTCAGCAGGATAATGTGCATGTATAAATCTGGATATCTCAGATGGTTTCTTGAACATGACAATAGGTCACTGGATCAAATGCCTCCACAGTCACCAGATCCTCAATCCAATCGCGCATCTTTGGGATGTGGGAAGGGAGATTAGCATCAGGGATGTGCAGCCGACAAATCCGCGGAATGTGTGATGCCCTAATGTAAATTGGACCCAAAACTCTGAGGAATGCTTCCAGCACCTTGTTGATCTGCACACGAAGAAAATGCGGCGTTCTGAGGCAAAGGGGGGCCAAACCGTGACTAGCTGGGGTACCTATTAAAGGGCCGCGTGGATGGTGATGAAGGTAATATATATCTATATATATATTTATATATACAAAAAAAGTGCTGACAACCCAAACTAGGCTTCTATTGGAAAAAAATATAGGTTTTACACATTTTGTGGAAAATTAGGGCCTCAGCCTCATCTGGGTCGGCTTATACTCGAGATATATACTATATATATTATTCGTATATATATATATTATATACATAGTCAGGATATACAAGGCACCCTATGTTAAGTCATTCAAACATAAGGCAAAGATATTGACAACAATTAAAAAAAAATTGTTTGCTACAGCATTAAGCATACACAACTCTGCTAATCCAATCATCCACACACAGCTCTAATACATTCATTCACTGCACACGCTTTGTACATCCATTATCCGCACACATCTATGGACATTAATCCACACACAATCTCTCTTACATCCCTTATCCACACACAGCATGTACTACATTTACTCACACAGTTCTGTACCAAACATTTATATATGTAGGCCCCTCCCCATAGTGCACAAGAAGTAATTTCTCTAAAATTACATACAGTGGAAAAAAGAATAAGTTATTTCTGAAAAGTTTATACAGTACCACGACTAAGATATGATTACACTTCGGTCAGTTGGGCCCAGTACACTTTTGAACACTTTTCGAAGTATTTTTAAAATGAAAAATATATTTTAATGAATTTTTTTGACCCTTTGATTGGAGCTGTTACGGGATTTTCTCTTCCTTCCAACAGTATATATCGGTTACAATGTATACAGAATACATGTTACTCTATAATGATGTAAAGAGAAAGAGACAGCAGAATAAAAAATGAGGGAAACAAATAGCCACAGAATTATAAAATAGCTTCCTTTCCATAGGAAAATGTTTCCTTAGCTGAGTTTTAATGAAGCATCCAGTAGCCTTGAATACAGCAAGAGCAGAGGTTAAATTTTTATTGCTCTAAAATTGGGCTGGCATAAAATATTTACTATATACATTTTTGTGTATGGGCCATTGAATCATCATTAGTTCAGTGCACAAGTTATGCATCCCTAATTACAGCGAGGAAATATTCTTTGTAATTAAACTTGCTTCATTTTTCTGCCTTCGAACTGCTGCTTGAAGCATCTACTTCCATGTTGCCAAATTATCGTGGCACCTCTGTGTATAGCCTATTGCTTTATGGTTTTGGGTAATAAGCTGTGATTTATGTGATTCTGTTCTGGATATCTGTCGAGCTGTGTTCACCTGTGTGGACTTGAGTAAGAAAAGATCACATGCTGCGACCCAATCGCAGAACATCTGAAAATGGAAAGGTGTGTTCTCCTGATGGTTCAAAGGGTTACGTTGAGAATGTCGCTTCCAACCTAATCCAAAAAAACCAGCGTCTACAGGATTAGGAAAAATTCCAATGGGTGAGGATTCTAGTGGGTCATAATCTGGAATCTGCAATGCTCCCACTTCTGTGACACTTAGTATCATTTAGAGAGTATTATAAATAATCGTTGGGTGGTAGCCGGTGCCCAAGCTTCAAGGAGGCCCATGGCCACCCAAACCCACCCACCAATTTTATATTTAGAAGGAACTTCACTTTATGAAAAGCATCATATATTCTGTTCCTGCTCCCACTGCACATAAAGGTCTTCCAGACCCTGAAACCGCAGATTGAAAGCTGACAAAAGTGAGTGATACCTCCTCCATTTCCCAAGAAGCCGATTCTAGTACCATTTAGGAAGTGATCCAGACTGTAGGGGCGATAATATTCATACAGCGCAGGGGCATGACAGTCTAATCCACCACTGTACTTCTGGTTTTTGATTCGCACCCAGTGGCAATTTTAGGGAAGGCAAGGGATACTTAACCAAGAGTTGCCTTCTCAGGCATGAGATGTCACTATTTTACAAGGTCTTACACTATGTGTTGTCCTAAGTCCATGGAGGCCTCTTGAGATGAAGGTGGTTATCTACACGACTTAGTTTGTTACAAAATATAGTAGTGCCAGTCATGCCCAAAGAAAAAGATCACTATGAACCCACAATAATAGCATTCAGTGTCTAAATACCGTAAGGATATGGCTTCCCGGGGCTCAAAAGCCGGAGCCCAATAACACTGTACATGTGATCACCGCAGAGAAATGGCACTTCTGGGAGTCTAGCTTCACTCTGGCAGAGAAAGAGTCTATGGCTCCCTGGCTCTGCCAAGCCTTGGACCTGTATTGGCATCCGTGTGTTACAGATCACAATGTAAAATTACAGGGAGGATGTGAGTGTATATCCCATTTCCCCACAATTTTGACAACCGGCTTGGATACTACGCTTACGTTCCACCACGTATGGAACCTTGATGAGTGGGGTTTCAATGAATGGATGGGCTTGTTTATGGGTTAAAAATTAGTGCCACGGCTAGGTTACTTTTATGCCTATTCTTTATCCGTGGGCAAAACACTCATATCTTATTTTTTTTCGGTGAAGAGTCCCTCACTATGTTGTGATTAAAGGGGAAGACTGAAGCGAGAAGCCGGAGTTGTGGGAAACTCATCAGCCCCCACGTTGGATACTCTACACCAGTGGCGGCTTCGTATTTTCATGGACGGGAGAGTGCACTCAGGCAGCTGCACCACATTCAGATCACCACTGGAGCCATAAGGTACACGGAGCAAAGGGTTAATGATGCAGTCGCCTCTGTGCAAGAGCAGTGCTTAAACCCTCTGCCAGGAGAGGAGCCCCTGGTTGTCCTCAGAGTTTCATTAAGAATGTGGAGGACAACTGCATAATTCCAGGAATGCAGGAGCAGAGGATTTACAGGACGGATAAGTACAGTCATGTCAATGGAAAGTGTGATCTTTGATCTGCGAGGGGTTTGCGGTAGGAAAAGTGCCTTTGTAGTTGATTATCTGAGGAAGGGAAGTTCCTTATCCAAGCAGCCCTTGACATGTTCTTAGTAGGAATCGGAAGTTAAGGTAATGGAATGCAATATTTCTAGATCTGATCATTAGAGGGCTCATATACATACACGTTCAGGTATAACTCATTTGGAGGTTAGCTAGCAATTTTGGTAGCCTGGGGATAATGGTGATAACATTAAGGCTTGGTCATGTGAGACAAACACTTTGGATTTGTATCCACTGAATGAGCGTTGGACGTAGATTTTTCCTTAGTATATCTATCGATGACATCGTGTGCAATTAGCGGGTTCTAGTATGTGGGGAAATGGGAAAAGCCATGGGGGACTGATTTCGAATTAGGTATATTATTTTGTAATGCAGGCCCCAATTTTATCTTAGTCTATGTTCTACATAAGAAGGTGCAGATTAATTTGTTAAAAAGTTCTTCTCAGCTCTTATCTATCTATACGACTTGGTGGAGGTCTGACCACCGCCACATCCTGCTGTCCTGTAAAAGTTCGTATGTGGGCCCATTAAAAAAAATACAATTTTTATTACCCTTGCCCAAAGCGCTCAGAGCATAGCGACATGAGTATGGCTTATTGAAAGACACGAGAGGAGGCTCCGACACCGAGATCTTAAGATGTGAGTCCGAGGGTCTATGTTTGCTGTTTTTATTATTGCGCTTCCCCCCACCCCCCCCATGGGACGAGCAACAGGTCAATTTGGGACCCTAAACCATAGATCCCTAAGAACATGTGGTTGATTTAGGGTAACAAATCACTCAACAGATTCCTTTAGCCATATCCAAGGCAAATGAAAGGGGTTCCAATGGTAAATGGTCATTCCTATCACAGGATAGGGATACTTCAACCATGGGTTCCAACAAGGGTCCCATTCTCCTAACTGTTGTAATGGTAGGTCAATGATGTGACTTTCAACCACTTCTATCTCCGAGAGTTCCTCAGAGAGAAACAATAAAACTATAACCTTGCCACCCTCAATTACGGGTAATTGGATCCCCATGATCTATGGGTTCTAGTAGGAGGACGACCACACTGATGAGAATGGTAAAACACTACAGCTAGAGTAATAGCACTGAGAGTAGGACGGCCCTTAAGGGATGGTCATACTTTGTGTGCTATGAAATCGTGGGGAACTTTACCATACGCATTCCCATCTCTCTATGGATTTGGTGATTGTTGGGGTTCTGACAATAAATTTAAACTACTTGGTTCCTGGCAGAGATCTGGCTGTGTGAAGAGTCAGACCACATAAGAATGAATGACGTATACATAATAAACGGTCCAGAATCAACTGCAGCCCATAGATAAGCCTGACCTATTGCACTAAAAATGACCGTCGCCTCATTTCTTCACTGCCGTGGAAAAGGCAGATTTTATAGAAGGACCGGTTTTCTATAGAGAATCTATCGGATACATTCGCATCTATTTATCCTTTGAACCCTGGGTGTTAGAACCCACATCGGTCCTGACTATAATTAACCAGCTACAGTTTATAGTAATATCACAAAAAAAAAAAAACATATTAGGCCACTAAGTCAAGTAGATGATCGTTTCGTAACGGATGAAGCAAAAGTGGCCGAACCCGTTTATGGAACATGGGTGAAAAGTCGAGCAATAAGAATGTTATCTATCAGAGAGTTGTTTTTGGATTGAGATGAGAGAAAAGCAAAACCTCCGCTCCAACCATGATCAAAGTGATGGAATAATCTGGAAAAATAACCATTTGCATTAAATGAAGCAACAAATATGTCAAAAACCGTGTTGCCATTTGTGCAGATGGTGGTAGAGTCAAGGATCTATGAGCCGCATCCAATCTCCATCTTAAAGAATTGTAACGAGAAACATGATAGAGTCTTAGAGTAACCTGCCATCACTGTGAATTCGTCTATGAGCTCTGCTAATAAAATATAAGATACAGTAGTACTTGGACATGGAATCCACACATACAAACTACAGAATATGAACCCATCAAATTGGGGCACTTACTCCACGGCCCGTTGACGCCGACGATCCAGAATGTCGACGAGGATAAAGGGTCTGCCGCGATTCATAAGATCGTGCGTCAAAGTTCTTTCGGCGGACCCGCTGAGGTCCGCGAAGTTCAATTCTTTTCCCGGTGCTTGAAGTGCTGATCTTGGACACAATTTCATCTTGAAAATTTTTTTTCTGCGGTTTGTCCGAAGCAGTTGGGTTGTCCGACATCCACGCCCCCCGATTGTGTATCATGAAATCGATCGCGTGTGCCAAAAAACCCCCCGGGCAATTCAGGGACAAAAACGAAAAAAATTCGGAAAACCCGACGGAAATGCGTTGACGGAATGGCCCCATAATGTCTATTCATACACCTGAATGTATGGCCACAGCGCAAGATTACTCCTCCTCTACCCTGTATATATAGGAACTGTACGTATTATAACTCTCATAATGGATATATGACTGTGTCACAGTACAACTCTCCTCTTATGGTATATATATATAGACATTGTATGCCCCTTTTTACTATTTCTAACTTGTTTGAAGGGGCACAGCATTGTACAACGACTTCCTAGTCGTGTATGAATGGGACAACATGGACAGTTCGCCACATGGCAATAATATGGGCATTGTACCGTTCCACAAACTACTTATAGTCTATGGGGTCCCTGGCATCATTGTATACATGGAGACACCACAATATTGGGCACCGCACAGTACAGCTAAACCTATCCTGTATATTGGGCACAGCAGAATCAGCTACCCTATCTGTATATATGGGCACAGCAGAATAGAACCATCCTGTATATATGGCCACAGCAGAATTACAAGCTAAACAGATCATGTATTATGGGCACGCAGAATACAGCTAACCCTATCCTGTATATATGGGCACGCACAATTACGCTACCCTATCCTGTATATATGGGCACAGCACAATACAGCTAACCCTCTCATGTATATAGGGGCACAGCACCATACAGATAAACCATTCCTGTATATTTGAGTATAGGAAACGAACAGGCGGTCCCCTACTTAAGAACACACCGACATACAGAGGACCCTTGTTACAAACGGACCTCTGGTAATTGTGAATTACTGTAGTAGCATTGGCTACAATAAACCTCTATAACAGGTACAAAAGGTGTTTTTAATGAACATTAATTGTAATCCTGGTTTTATGACACCCAAAATTTATAAAATCAATTGTCACAGAGGACCAAAGAAATTTTGGATAGGGTTACAATTATGAGTTCAACGTACATACAGACTCAAACTTAAGAAACAAACCTAGAACTGCCGTATATATGGGCACTACACAATAAACTCCTTGTCACAACACAGTATTCTTATTCGCACGATACAAACCCGGTTACTCGTACACACAGACGATTTACCTAAGTCAGGACAGGAAACAAGGACCTGTTTTCCTCATTTTATTCCCCTTTGCAAACCAAGCCCTGTGGGAATAATGGGTAAGCAATCTAACAAAAATTTTTTGTATTTTATGCATTGATATTCAATGATATTTCCTTTGGGTTGCTGATGTATGGAAAAGTTAAGGAGCAGATTGACTTTATATGGTGAGTGGAATGGGTTAATGGAGACAGTGTATCAGCAAAGGCAAAAGCTGCTGTAGCGACATTAGTAAATGGAAAATTGGGCCCCGTTAATGACTTGACACTCATTAAAAACAGCCAGCTCTTACTGTCCGAAAATATTAGCCTGTTTTTTTTTTTTTTTTTTTTGTAGGTTCCACTCTTCGGCAATTTTCCGTAGCCCCACATGTCGCACATTTGTGGTAAATGAATGAGTGGTCTACAAAGGTTCCCTCGATATTGCTGGTCCAGTTAGATCCTTTAGTCGCCATCTTGGAATCAAAATATCCTGAAGCGTCAAGAAACAAAGGAATATCCATCACTCTCATCCTGACAGCATTACTCATGCACGGGCCCTGCTAGGGTTTTGAAGATTTCTGGATCTGTTTTAGTAAATACTTGGATTATAAAAATTACAATTCTTGAGAAACTTCGCAATTTGTTGTTATTTAACCAAGAAGTTTTAGAATATATTGACATTTTGGGTGTTAACATTGCCAGGGTCAGCTCAAAGTTTCAGTAGGCTCCTGGGTGACAGAGCCTCAGTGGGCCCCTTTGTTGTGGACTAACGTGACTGCATTAAAAATTCAGAAACTAAAACAGTCTCCTGTTCCCTAGTTTATCATGTCAAACAGCCCCCTCATGCTTATTTTATATAATGCTCCCTCACCCCCTATGGATTCATTAGATATAGTCCCCTTAATCCCCATGGATTCCTTATGTACAGCCCCCCCCCCCCCCTCCTTTCAGCAGCTCTGAGCCCTGGCACTTGCCCAGGTATGCCCAGCACTAGTGCCGGCCCTGACCATTCCTTTTGTCATAGGGGTGTGTCAGCAAACTGCCAGCACTGATTGGACAACGGCAAATATGTAAGGACACACCCATGTTAATTTTGCAGGAGAAATAAGAAGACTTTTGGAAAATTTATTTTGGGGAATACAAGCACAACATGTAGTAACAGACACATCAGGAGAGGTGACGGAATACAAGCACAACATGTAGTAACAGACACATCAGGAGAGGTGACAATCCCCTTTAAGTAAATACATATAGGTATGTCTACAGTTGTGTAGATCTGGGGATTCTGTTTCTATGTGTGAGTGTTGGAAGACATATAGGCACTTATACTTCCCTAGGAAAATAGTATGCAAATTAGCTTTCTCAAGAAAGGAAAAACCACCCATTGAGAAGCTCCTACATTTTTGGAAGAGAGCAAATGTAATTCTTATATAAAAGTCCTTATTCTCATACAAAAAACTGTACCCCCAAGTCCTGACAATGTATTCTGTACTATGCCTCATGCACACAAACATGTGTATGTGGGTTGCGTCTTGTGCTATTGTTTCTGGCCCTTCTGAAATTAAAAAAGATGGAAATAGCAGCTACTGTGTAACTTTCGCTGTGGCTGGGTAGCACGTTCACGGTGCAGTGGGGAACGGAGCATGCACCGCACCGTGAACTTGCCTAGTAGAAGGCTATAGTGCCATTAGTTAGTCACAGCAGCTAGAAAAAAGCCTCTACACATGGTCCTGTGTATGCTATGTTTAAAGGACATATACCACCAGGATGAAGGTTTGTAAACTAAGCACACTAACATACTGGTGTGTTCCCACTCTGGCAGGATTTGGTCTTCACTTATATTCTTATGGCCCTGTTCTTATAAAAAGGTTTTAAAAAACCATGCAAATGAACCCCAGGGGCTACAGGCTCAAAAGATGTCAATGGAGACTGGAGCCCCTCGGGCTCATTTGCAAAATTTTTAAATCCTTTTTTTCTTAAAAACAAGGGCATAAGTAGCTAAAAGATGAGCAGATCCTGCCAGAGGGGCACACACCAGTATGTCTGTGTGCTTGGTTTACAAACCTTCATCCTGGTGGTAGAGGTCCTTTAAGGGAACATGTCATTAGGAAGGGTATTTTTACATAATGACAGGTTCCAATAGCCTCTGGCGTGTTGATTTAAAAATTGCCTTTGTTTTGCATCTGATTAATTCCACTGATTTTTACCATTTCTTTTTCACTACTTCATTCCCTGCGGTAAGTCCTGGGGGGAGGGGCAGTTAAAACGGGAAGTGCTTGTGGCAGTGAGCTGAGGTTAGCAGAGGGAGCAGGGGATAGTCTGAGGTAGGGGGAGGCAATGAGTGAGGAGGAGGGGAGGAGGCATTGAGGATAAGACGAATGCTGGTTGAACTACACTCCCTGGGACTCATCACACACTGCTGGCAGGGAGCCAGGTAATGTTAAATGAACAATTCAAAAGCAGTGGAATTATTCGGATGCATGACAGGCATATTTCAAATCAACATGCCTGAGGATGACCTAGCTGATGACAGGTTCCCTTTAAGAAATGGTTATCTCAAACAGTAGGTTATGTAAGTGTCTAGTATGACATTCAACCTAGTCCTGACAAAGGCTGAAGGTCATATTTTATGCTGCCAAAAGGTGGCGGTAGATGCACATTTTATAATTATCATGTATAGATGTTTTTATTTCTATTTTATTTCACAGAGGGGTTTACAAATTGTGATATCTGTGTTACATATAAAGAATCCCAAGTCATCTGTGGAATGTTCCAGAACTGTCAAATGTCTGGGCAGATACAGGTGAGAAAATATGCTTCCCTGTGCTTATAATTATACTCATTTCCATCTAACATGACTTTGATGTATCAACCAGTGATATACATTACCATACTATAACCGATGACTAAGAATAATGAGAAGGAAATGACTCGGAGGATCTTTACCAAAGTGTCATCTCTGCATTACATAGAGAAATAAGATACAAAACTCACGTTCTGCCATAAATCTAAGAATCCACACTGTATAATCAGTGCAAATATTTCTCCTATCAATGTTTATGTATAGGTAATATCCTATGTGTGCACTATACCCATATCATAATGTTTTATTCAAGGGACACGTCTCATCCCGGGGAAATCTAAAATTTAGATGTCTTCATACTAAAAAACCATAGAAGACAACTCTAAGAATTCACGCACCAAATCGCACCGTGGTTAGGATTAAAGGACATGCTTATGAGTGTTGGGTCCACCATTGGTCAGCACGTTAGCCAAGGTCCGGTGGATAAGGAATAAGATAGGCCAAACCCTACAAGATAAGTCAGCTCAAACTTGTCATGAGTTCTAGAGATTTCTTCTGAAACACATACACAATTCCTAGTGCCATGGACACTGCCTATACTTGGTTCTCCTCAGGTTGGACATCTTCTTCATTGGGATTATCATCAACACAAAAAAACACTCAACATTCAATACAATGGTGTAATATGGTGAATTTACCATGGAGTATCTTAGGAGCTCTAGAATGACTCAAGCAATTCACACAACATAGGAGACTTTAAGAAGAGGACAATATCAATGGGGGCGGAGATAGGGGTACACTAGCTATGAGGCAAGTTGAGCCTATTGCCTCAGCAGCACCTGCAGCAAAATGGGGGAGCGGGAGAATCAAGGACGCAGTTATCTTATACAAATCATATAATAATAGTGGGGTTTATTTACTAAGGATCGCAGATCGCACTTTCGTCAGACTTTGCACCGTTTTTGGGGATTGCGAGGCTTTAAAGGTATTTAACAGGGGTTTGCGCTGGGATTGTGTTGCATGCGGCACTGGCTTCCATGCGATAGAAATTGGGGGGCGTGCCGTCGGATGATGATCCGACGGATTCGGACTGAGCGCAGGATTCAACTTTCAAATTGTGTCGCAAGTTTAAGCACTTACATGCACCAGGAAGAAGGTGAACTCCGGCGGACCTGAGCGGGGAAGCGACACATGCAGGATATCGGGCGCACAATCTTAGTGAATCGGCGCATATTGGGCCTCGGGAATTTCATGTTGTGACCCTGGAGCTGTATGTTTCTAATTATCAAAGGGATTACATATGCTTACAGATATTCTCAATGGATAAAATAAATAATGTGGTAAGGCTCAAAAATTTGGGCTGTGAATAAAGAAAGCACAGTTTAATCAAACCGGCTCTTCTTACTTGAAATTTTTTTAAAGGGGTTGTGTATTCTTGTTGATCCAGATCCCATACCAGCTCATATTAGGAATGATGGAAGTAGGAGAAAAGAGAAGGCAAGTTGGCCTCCAGGTCATTGAAAAAGTAGCCCCCCCTCAAAAAAAAAAATGCTTGGTTACTCCAAAAATGTATTTATTTCATGATAAATTAAAGGAAATCAAACATTTGATTTCATGCATTGTGAGCCAAACAGACCTTGAGAATACTGTAGCTACACTGATGCAGAAACATATCTTGTTTAATCCCTGAGCTGAGTGGTTTAGCTGAAAAAACAATGATACAATTATGATAATGAGGCTCTGTTACTCCAGTGGTTGGCTTAGCGCTTCTCCTTTTACCCTAATAATTTAATTCCTGAATTGTGTGGTTATGATAACAAGGCTCTGGCGCTCTTGGCGCTTCTCCTATTACCTTAATAATGCACTGCTCCAGAAAATGATGTAATCACTGTGTTTTTCCCGATAGGCAGTAGTAATCAATCACTGCACCATCCCCCGACTGCTGTGTATGAGTCATCCAGCTCAGGTTGGTTAGTCCTGTCTGGACAGTTGAAGCAATCCCACTTTCCCAAGGTCCTGAATGTTATAATTGTTTTATCAGCAAAACCACTCAGCTCAGGCAACTTGCATGCCACTAAATCCTGTATAAATCCCATTCCTAGGAAATTAGAGGGTCACCACTTTCATTCTGACCCCAGTGATGAGTCTGCAATCTGCGAGCTGTGCAAAGATTATGGATTTACATGGGACAGTATGTTGGCGGCAGATAAAGACTAGTCAGCCTTTGTAATTAATGGTTTCTTCTCAGTACAGCCCTGTGTATATCCTTAGTCTGTGATGTAATTGGTCTATTCATGTACAGTGCATTACAGCTTCTGGAAATGTGCCTTGGGAATCTAGAAAAAATTCAGAAAAATGTAATATTTAAAAAAATATCTTCTGTCTTTCAAGAGTTTGTATGTTCTATCCGTGTTTGCGTGGGTTTCCTCCGGGTCCTCCAGTTTCCTCCCACACTCCAAAACATACTGGTAGGTTGATTAGATTGTGAGCCCCATTGGGGACAGGGACTGATTTGGCAAGCTCTGTGCAGTGCTGCATCTGTGTGCGCTATATAAATAAAGGATTATTATTATTTCAGTCATATTCTGATGTAGCTTGTTCTATGTTGTATGTTCCATTAATCCTATATTAATGCCATTATACTACTTTACTCTCTATTGTATCTTGTGTATGATTAAAAATAGATTGTAGTGAACGGCCAATTTTAGTTTTTTTTTTTGAGTGTATTATGATGTAGCCGCACTATTCCGCTCACACCTGTGCAGGGTAAACTATATACATTCACATTTCATGTATCAGCGTTGCATACTAATTACCTTCATCCTAAGTACCTGAGTAAATAACAGCATAAAGTGATGCAAACATATCAATCCTGTAATTATTAGGGCTGTTACTTCATTTAGTCAAAGCAACAAATCCGAGGAAAACTCAACCATTAATGTAATCCCAAATAATGCATTTTAATTTCATTTAAAAAAAAAAAAAAACATTGAAAGAAGGATTTAAATATTGTATCCGTAAGTACTTTTCAGTGTAGCTAAATGACTAATCGCCGTCAGCACCTTCTCTTCCAATCTGATTCAGATATCATATCACATGACTACGAGCTTTCATGATTAGTTTAAAGAGGACCTGTCACCCAAAATTTCGGCACTAGGAGCTGCTTACTATAGTAAGCAGCTCCTAGCGCTTGAACAAAAACACCGCACCGGGGTACACTGTAATCATCCGCAAAGCGGTCTGATGTATTCATGAAGGGGCGGTCAGAGGAGCTGCCTCTTCTCCGGACCGCGCCACTCGCTCCATAGGCGGTAGTCACCGTCCCAACCCCGCCCCCTCATGAATACGTTGGACAGCTTTGTGAGTGGTCCGACGATTACACTGTACCTCGCCGCTGTGATAGTAAGCAGCTCATAGTGCCGAAATTATGGGTGACAGGTCCTCTTTAAATGGAGAACTGTTGAATAGCCCACACAACCCCTTTAACAGGTCCAATTTTAGATGAAGTGGGGCAGTGGGAAAAACTAAAAGTGGGGCCCCAATATAAAACTATTTTATGAACAGTCACAGTCCTGAACTATAATAACACTTTGTAGTTACACCCAGTAGTAGGTAAGTATCTGTAATATGGGGCTGTAGGAGGATTATATAGGAGATAGACAGATGAGAGGAAGATTGATGATAGAAGATAAATATGGAAGATGATATATATTTATAGATACATAAATATAAGACAGATTAGATAGATAGATAGATAGATAGGAGATAGATAGATAGATAGATAGATAGATAGATAGATAGATAGATAAATAGATAGGAGATAGATAGATGATACTAGATAGATAGAGAGAGAGATAGATAGATAGATAGATAGATAGATAGATAGATAGATAGATAGATAGATAGATAGATAGATAGATAGGAGATAGATGATAGATAGATAGATAGATAGATAGATAGATAGATAGATAGATAGATTTTTATATGTGAAAGGATTTAACAAACCTGAAGGTTGAGCACCCGATTTTTCTTAACTGTTGCAGCTGAATTGTTTTATTTTTTCTAGATAGATAGATAATAGATACATAAATAGATAGATAGATAGATAGAGTAGAAGAGAGATAGAAGATCGATTGATAGATGGATAGATAGATAAGGAGAAAGGTAGGAAGATAGAAGATATGTCGATACATATATAGACAATACAACTAGATAGATAACTGGTTAGATGAACAGATATATAGGAAATAGACAAATTATAGGAGATAGATAGATAACTAGACAGACAGATAATAGATATATAGACAGGAGATAGATGATAAGCGTCTTCACCCAGGCATTCAACCTAGAGGTATTAAAAGAGAAACACATCCTCTGCCCAAAACAGTCCACATGCAGGAGGCCCATTTAGGACAAGGGGCCCTGTGCAAATGCCCAGTTTTCCGCCCCCTAAAGCCAGCGTTGCCCTTTAACCATCATAGCTGATGAACATACAAAGCCTAGACAATCGAGCCCTTATTCATCACATTCTGACAATCCAGGGGCAAAACTCTCTATCACATCACCCCTATTATGAACCTCATGTAACTTAATAGAAACCTCCTTAATATTAGGAATATTATTTCTAAATAATATTAACTTATTTCTACAATTTAGAAATGTTGCTACTTTTTTTTAAACTTTTTTAACTTTTTGAAGTTTTAGCCCTTACCATGTTGACAGAATGTAAATTTATTTGCTGAGGAGATAGGAAATTTCAATTAAGTATATTAAGGGGCAAAAACTGCATCTAAAAAATTGGCTACATACGTAAGAGTCACTGTAGGTACGTGATCCCACCGTACATGTTGTATGGTGTCTACTTTCCTACATGTCTGGCAATGTTTGAAGAAATTGTACAGCTACACTAGTTTAAGGAGAAAAGTTTTATAGCAGTTTTAGTATGACTCAAGCTTTTAGAAGTAAAGAATCATGCTGAATAAGCTTTACTCCATTGCTGTTAGGAGAATTTTTTGGTGGAGGTTATTTTCCCAGTTAGTTTTATGTGTATTGAGGTCATTTGGATAAGTGTCAAGCTGTAATTGGTAGCAATAGGAGATCGTTTAGTTGATTTGTAAAAAATTTGTAAAAAAAAAAAATCATGTGGGTTAAGCGAATTGAGTTTTACTAGTTCTTCAAAGGATGCCAAGTTCTCGTTGATCCAAAGGTCAGAAGCAGCATGAAGTCCTGTATCTTTTCAGTTTCTCAGGATAAAGTGGGATATGGTGGTTTATAATAGAGTTATTCTTGAATTTTATAGTTCAGTTACATCTATGTCAGGGTCTTCCGCAATTCATACACTCAGCTGTCTAAACAGACTCTATTGGCTGGACTGCTGATTACAACTATCTTGCCCTGATCTCTGCAAACTTTGCTCTGAACTGGCAAGAGTTAACATGCTCACACTCTCAACCTCTTTACATTTCCTTGCTAGTTCTATTGTCCACACTTTGTGTGCTATACGTCTGTAATTATGGTTTCTGATGTTTGGCTCTCGTTCTTGACTATTCTTTTGTGCATGTAATTCTGTACCTTATATGCTATCTCAGTTGTGACCAGGATTGTTTACCAACCTTATTGTGTTTATTTATTTATTTCTATTGTTTCATGTCTGTACTTTTGTGTATGGTAGGACTGTCTTCATGGTTGTCCTGTATCACTTAGAATACGCAGAGGCAAAAATGCAGGGCTGTTGAGAGGGCTAGAGTTTTATGTGCTGTCTGTTGTCTCTGAATCCAGTGACCTTTTTACAACTTTATTTCAAGTAATTTTTAGCTTGTATTACCCTACAAATCAATGAATATATTAATAGATAGATGAGAAGATAAAATTTATCACTTTTGTGCGCCTAAGTGTAGTAGTTGCGCCTAAATTCTAGCGCACTGTTTTGCCAGAATTATCACCAACTGTGATAAGGTAATTTCCTGCCTCTTATTAATCACTTTACTTTAAAACAGTTTAGGCGCAATTTTGGCGCAGTTTAGGCGTAATTTTAGATTCAGACACTTACATGTGATCCTGCTACAAGCTCCTCTCTGCTTCTCCCACAGCCCAGAATGAAAATAACACTCACAGCAGCACCCAGGTGTGTGACACCCAGCACCCAGTGACCTCCTCAGCAGTGGCTTCTCCTGGAGGGGATCCCCCAGTGCTGGTCTCCTGCTGCACCCCTGTAATTCTGCACAGTATCCCCCTCAGACACACTGGTGATACTGTGCAGAATTACATGGGGGACACTTGTATGTAGTATCTGCAACATTCTGCAAACTTCTGCAAACTTCTGATCTCTTTTACTGTGATCTCAGGAGTTTGCAGAATGTTTTGTAAATAGAAGGTGATGAACTGTAAATAGAGTCTGCAGCTCCTGTCTGCAGACTCAGTTAGTCTCAGTTAACGCCACCTTCGGTCTGGAATGTTTTTGCGCCCGTTTTTGCGCCTAAATGAAAACGTTGCAAGTGATGAATATCATTAGGCGCAGCAAAACATCTGGATTGGTAAGATAGATGAGGGAAAGGTGGTTATTTTTGCTGCGCGGCTAGTTTGGCGTTTAGTCGCAAAAATGGCGCAAAAACTGTGCGCCTGAATGAAAAGGCGCAAAAACAACAGAAAAAACGATTGATGCATATGGCCCATAATGAATTATTTTGTATTATAGACTCCAAAGGATATTGATTAGACTTCATTAACTTTTATCGGAATAATATGTCTCCATAGGTGATGTTGGCTTTGGTCAACTGCCCACTTAGTACCTCCTAAATCCATCCCTCCCTTAGTGACTGTATATCAATATTATATTGTATACTTTGGCAAGTGACGTCCTCGCTGCACTGAGGCTTTTAGCACAATGTCTACTAGCTTGGAGATGTTTAGGTACAGTTTTCTACATGGTTGAGGGTGAGCAGTCAGGAAGAAAACAAACAATTGCGGTGACATCAAGGCACGGTGTATGGACTGTCAGTAACAGCGGGCTGCAGGAGAAGAAAACAATAAAGAGGAAAAACTGCACCCTATATTCAAATGGAAACTAACAGCCCGACTAGATTTTTTCACAGGATTTGGAAACACACATTTAAAAAAATTTCGAGAGTTTAGTTATCCTTTAAGCGTTCTCTTTGTTTGTCATTTAAGTTAATTACAGCTTTACAATTCGAGACGTGGACTCTATAGTGATAATCTTCCGACTTCTCTTACATCTGTCACAATCCCATTTATTCTGTCATGTTCCCATTATTTTTATACACTGTATTCCGAGCTTGTGTTCCACAAACGATTTCTCCCCGGCTACAATAACCATTTCTTTGACACTGTGTATAAGTCAGGCAATTTTGTCAATTTGTACAATTCTTTCCTGTCCTTTTCTTTTTCTTCTTCATTTTAACCTTCATCATGGCTGATAGAACCAACTATCCAGAACTCCTGCAAAGAAAACCCATCATTCTTTCCCTGACTACTTATTAAAGCAATAGGTTATGTTGTAAACAGGAGGTTCTTGGCCATAAGAAGACGCCATTTTCTTGCCGGGGTGCTTTTTATCAATCTAGCCGTATAAGAAGCAAAGAGGCTTCATTGTTGCAGATAAAGGCATTGATAGGGCTAAGTACCAAGACTTTTCACTGTCAGCAACTCCTCAATACAGCTGTAATTCAGACACTGAAGGTTCTACGGCTGATACCTCCCCTACAAGGCAGATAATAGTGAGACGCAACACAATCAGTTTGGATAATTTCCAAACATATTGGTATAATAGTGAGATTGCAACTAGGTCAGATGTATATGATGTTTTACTTCCTACCGTACGTAATATCCAGTGAATTGGTGGTCAAGATTCTATTGCAATGGAGAACATGATCGGAAGGGAAATCTCGGAAATCTACCATTGGTCCCGGGTAGCTTTTAGGTAATTACACTTACATGCCGGCGGTGAGATCCTATCTTTAGTAACTAATCTTTCTTTAGGATCTTATCTTTAGTAACGCTAAAAATCAGCAAATCCAGAGAAAATTAAATTATAAAATATGCAAATTAGTCTTGGGTGGTCCTGTGAGCGTCATCCAAGCTTATTAGCGCTTGGTCAGATCATAATTATTCACGCCTCTGCTAGCACTTCCCTCCTCCTTCCTGATGTCACCGGGTCTTGCGCATGGGAATGGGAGGGAGGAGGAGGGAGTAATCGCCAGCAGAGGCGGCAAGTAGTTCCTCTTCCTCCCATGCTCCTGCCCGATACACCGTGACATCAGGGAGGAGGAGGGAACAAGCACCAGCAGAGGTGTTAATAATTATACGTCGACTGAGCCACAAGGAGCTTAGATGACGCTCACAGGAGCGCCCCAAGCTTAATTTGCATAATTTTATAAATCAATTTTATTTGGATTTTACGGATTTATAGCTTTACTGAAAATAGGATTCTGGATCAGGATCTTACAGCCGGCATGTAACTATGATTACCTAAAAACTACCTGGGGGTCAGTGATATATTTTCTTTGAGGGTAAATGGTAAGATACCATATACCACTTTCTGTAAAACTGTTGAAAAACTGAAGGTGGACTAGACACATCTTTTGTGCATGTTACTAGGAAGAGGAAGGTTTAAGAATAGTTCTGACTACCTGAGGGATCACTTTTTATCACTACAAGTTGGCATTATCCTTCTAAGATCAAGGGAGAGGCTAGTGTTTCACACAGAGATCCTCAAAACTATCCTCCCAATAGGAGGGCATGTGGGCAAATTATTACCAGATATGTTTTTGGAGTAAATTCATTATGAGAGATTTGGGCATTGCATCTGTAGCAATGTGAAAATGTTTTATGCCTCTGTAAGAATGTGACCCACAATACAAGCTTACCCACAAAATAAAACAACATTCAAGGCTTCTTCATCCTTGATTTTTGAGATTTTAATGGAAACCATGTAAAATTTTGTCACAATGTTGCTCAAATATTGAGAATTATGGCTGGTTTAATGTGACATGTCAAACATGAAAAATACAGCACAGCTGCAGCACAAAAAAGATGAGTGCTTAACAAGAAATGTTTACTGGCAGCCGAGCATGACATCCAGCTTCCATCCAAAAAGGATCACACAACATCCATCCCCAAAAATAACTTGTGTGCAATTCACAACCTGCCCAATACTGTAGAGATGAGAGAATCTTTGGATCGGTGCATTGACTGGTGCATCTTACAGGCACCGAATTAAAGCCAGATTGTATAATGCTTCACTTTAGATGAATATTTAAAAATGGCGGCTAGCTACTTGCGTCAGTCATCCAAAGGGTTAGGGATAGGGGATGGATGAGATAAAAGCATTATTGAAATTTTTGTGCTTTAGAGGACTAGAGGGGTATAAATACCTATTTCCAAGAAAAAAAAATGGAAATCAATTCAGATGGAGTAGGTTCCGACCTTTTGAAAAATTTGATTGATTCGCTCTTGAAGATTGGCTCATCTCTACTGCCCAAGACTCCAGCAATCTAGTCCGTGAGTATTTATACTTCCTCACTCCCTTTGGGTTCAACATCTTTGAAATTTTAGTTTTTTTCCTAGGAATGTTTGGAAATATTAAACAGCAGCAAACACAAGATTGTAGAATGAATCCAAAACTAAACTTCAAAATTCCTGTCCGCACTTCAATAGTCCCAAATAGTGGTGCATTGAGGACATACCATACTTCTACCTCACCATTGCTTCATTGACCTCAGCAACCTCATGGCTTCATGTAGAGTATGATGTGATGATCAGTGATGCCAGTGATTGGCTTCACATTGATGGATGTGATATCATCCACATATGAAAAGTAAGCAAGAATAAGTGGCGACTAATGGTACAGTGGTGCAAGTATGGTGGGGTCATTTTTTTACCACTGTTCCTGAGAGCTGATTACAGTATTTTTTCGGACTATAAGGCGCACTAAAAATCCTTTGATTTTCTCAGAAATCAAAGGGACACCTTATAGTCTAGTGCGCCTTATATATGAACGGTACTTACAGACATCCGCTGCCTTGAACTGTGCACAGGTCTGCCACCTGCTGGTCATTCATCCTTATAATCAGGTGCGCCTTATACTCAGGTGCACCTTATATATGAACCTAGACGTTTTAGTAGGCATTTATTGATGGTGCGCCTTATAGTCCGAAAAATTCCTCATTATATTTAGCTATTTAAATCGCTCAAACATTTTTTTAAACTTTTTGGTTGTGACGTAAACAATAGGCAATACCTTTCCCTAGCAAAAAGAATATTCTACTGTTAAAGAAAATGAAGGGACAGAGTTTTGTAACAAAAAATAAAAATTGTAAAGTGTACACAAGGAAAAAAAATAACAGACTAAATAAAAGGGATTTTACCCACAACTCCCGCTGCCCCCTCCGGCATTGTCCATTCTTCTTCTTTCTTATACCAAGCACTAAATACTAAGTAAAAGCAGCACATTCATTCATTTTCCTGCAAGTACCAAGCACATCAATTTATAGCCTGCTACTTGTTTTGCAATGCATTGCACTTAGTTTTTTACTTTGAAATTTACAGCAGAGATCTGCATAGCATGGCCTTGCTCCAATTACCTCCAGACAGATACCTATTGATATCTTCAGAGACTTCCGTATATCTTCAAACCAGGAAAATGCTGTGTGACTGTATAATCTTGTACAGACCTGAAATATGCACTTCTGGAAGGAAATATTTAGATGGAAACTCGATGCATCGGGAGAGACAAAATGACATCCCTAATTTGCCAAAATCTATTTAGTAATGTGTTTAATGGAAGAGATATAAAGAAGATGTCTGACAAGTTTCTCAGATTCAGAATGACTAGGTAAGAATTTAAAGCAATTTACTTCTAAGTCCAATCAATCTGGCACTCTAAGTGGACAACCAAAAAAACAGAAATAACTACAGACCTTTAGCTTGGTCACAAATCAATAGATAATTATTTGGGGCATCCAGTGTGATGTATCACAGGCTTAGAAGTTACACAGTTGGATGTTTAGTTGTGGGGGGTTTCATGGAGGCCACAGACCAGTGTCTCCTGCTTGTAATAGGTTTCTCATTATCAGCTCTTACAAGCAGGAGGCAGGGAGAGCAGTGCAAAGAGGAATCTCTCAAAATCTCTTAGAAATACACTGGGGATTCAGTACATATAGGTAGTATGTACAGTTAGTCAGGGTAGGTAGGTATCTGAGAGCACCTGAAAAAATTTCACAGATGATAATGACAAAGAGGATCATAAGGTAGACATAAGTCCAAACTGGACTATTAGTCTAGTAGTAACATGATCCAATTTCCATATTAAAGGATATAAAATATATGGATGCTGGCATAATATTATCTGTCCTAGAATTAGCAAAAATAGTCTTCTAACTGACTACGTAATGTACATACAGGGGAAAATTTACTTACCTGGTCCTGTCTTGATACCCGATTCAGATGGTCCGACGAAGATGAAGTCCGGGACGATTCACTCGTGCGCCCGAGTTCCTGCATCCGTCGCTTCCCCGCCGAGGTCCGCCGGAGTTCACCTTCTTCCCGGTGCTTGTAAGTGCGTGTCTTGCGGCACAACTCGAAATGTTAAATCCCGCGCGTAGTCCGAATCCGATCTGTGTTGCGTGAAGGCCGTCGCCCATTTGCGTGCGGCAAAATCCGCAAAACAGAAATCATCGGGAAATCCTTAGTAAATGAGCCCCATAGTCTTGGTGCATTAGCTTTCTCTCTGCCAGTGCTCCAGCACCCACATCTACTAAGTGGCTTGGGCTCCGTTTAGGCCCCTGCCTAAACCTAGCCCACACGGGTCCCCGTCCCGACACACCCAAAGTAGCTGCAGGTTGGGGAAAAAGGGGAAATTGGTGGGGTTGATGAGATTTATGTGCCTTCTATGCCAGCTTTCATAATGAATACCCCTTCAGCAAATTTTCCAATAATAATCAGTCTGAGACAAATCGGTCCAAACTGATGTTGCTCATTTTATGACACTGATGACAGGGTTTGTATTCTTCAATACATTTGGAAAATCAGATTACTGTCTGTAAAAATACTATGAAAATACTAAGAAACTGAGAAAAACTTTTCTTTGGTAGCCCGTTGTAGGGTTATTCTGAAGTGCATATACCCACGTTTTAATAGTAGCATTACATGTTACGTTTTAAGTTGTCAAGTATTCTCACAGGCAGTAATCTGAATGTTTTGGAAATTGGTATATACAGTAACCCTTCATCTATTTTTTCATCAGTTAGGGTTGAGGTTCGTTTTAGGGCTAGATAAACCCTAGTGCCGACCCTAAACTTAATCAAACAATTTGTAAAAAATAAACAAAACTAGAGGACTAGAGATGGTTATATAACAATTTTTTAGAACAATTGGAACAACAAGGGTCCATCTGAAGCAAATCCCTAAAAATTTGGATTTGATTCAATGCCATGAAATTGGCAGATTCTTATTGAATCTACAAATTGACTAATGGAACTCTAGTCAGCTTGGGACACCACACAAGATGGGGGTCAGGTATTTTAAGATAAGTTTGGTTCTCTGAGGCTGAACTTCTATCTCTCAGGTTTTTATCACATAGTCTGAGGACACGTCATTAATAGCAAAGATGAAAGTTGCTCTTTTGTTGTCAGTCGTTGAGAAACCTCCAGATGGCTGACCATATTTTTTGGGGGAAAAACACAGGAAGGGTGATTGTGCAACCTAACCCACCAGCATGAAACATCTCGGAGCAGAAGCCGCCATGTGCAATTGAAAGACACGGATATATGTTTAGATAAAAGCAGCAGAATTTGCTAAGCAACATGTTTGCCTTTTCACCGAATCGCCACGAAATCTCACACAGCATTCAGTATTCATCATTAATAGATCTCAAATTCTCTTATTCCCATGCAATCTGCCGCATTTACATAAATATACATTTCTACATGCATAAAACATCATCCGAGAATACAGTATGTTAACAAAAACATTTTATTTATCACTTATATATTTGGTAAATATTTAATGCGTTTAGTCCACCAAACACTCTAATTAGGAAAGATATTATTTCACGTTCCACGCTGCCAGGATCTTACGAATATCATCTGAGGCAACCGAGCACAAACAAGCTAATAGAAAATATATATGCACAAATAAAATATAATTAGGATATAAGTCTGCAGTGAGAAATGTAAATCTCATGCTCTGCTATGTAAGCCGCGTGACACCGGAGGAGACTTCTGAAAATAATGTTTAAATTATACCCCTGGTGGGCCGGATTCAATTAATATAATTATGTCATACAACAATGATTATGGAGTTGTCAGGAAAACTGAAAAGTGCACAGAAAGTCGCGTTATCCTTCGACTCCTAGATTAACAGCAGTCTAAATTTACCTGTCGCCTACGCACATTAGGAGCCATTTTGTCCTTCATACCTAATCAGTTTTCCATTTTTTTTTTTCCGGGATTAATTGCAATTTGGAAATTTATTTTAAGCAGCACAAGTAAGAGTGATTTATTAGCGGTATCGCAATTGGAAATGATAGGCTATGGTCTCCAACTGTGGACCTCAAGCTGTGGCACTACTACGACTCCTAGCATGTGCTTACAAGGCATGTTGGTAGTTATAGTTTTTGCAGTACCGCTTGAATTTCTGCATCAGCAATGCACACAAATTATCCCTATGAACTGACAGAAAATAATACAGTGTAAGGGAACAGTTTTTGGGTTGTTAAAGAAAATCTATCACCAGGATCAATGATTGTAAACCAAGCACACTTACATGCAGGTGTGTTCCCCTTCTGGTGGGAACTGCTCTTCTTTTAGTTCCTCGTGGCCTGGTTTTTACAAAAAAAGGCTTTGAAAATTATGTAAATTATCATAATTTGTGACCCGTGAAACCTTTTTTTTTTTGTAAAACCAGGGCATAAGAAGCTAAAAGAAGGGCAGATCTTACCATAAGGGGCACACACCAGCATGTAAGTGTGCTTGGTTTACAATCCTTCATCCTAGTTGTAGATTTCCTGTAAAGCAGTTATCCAAATAGCTAGATGTACCCCCTTTACAATAAAAACAGGAATAATATCTAATTAATGGGGTTCCAACTGACAGGACCCTCTGAGAGCAGAATATAGGATCGCAAGCCTTGTCAGAAATCCCAAAGTTGTAGGGTGAGCCGATGCCTAAGGTACAGAGCAGCTAATGGGGTCGTGTGGATGTAATTCTTATTTGTCTTTCATTGAGGCTGTATAAATGGCGTCCAACTGGTATTCTTTGGGCCCACCAATGGTGATGAAAAAGTGCCTCCATGCAGGGGGTATCATTCATAAAATCTAATAATTTATACATTTGTATATCATCCTATAGTGTAACTTCTAGTATCAAGTAATTGCTCTACCCAATGAAACATGGCCGCTAATGATGAGTGACATTTAAAGAGTTAACACTCACGAACAGTGCAAGCACTGATCGCGGGTGTTAGCAATGTGTTTGAAAGGCTGTTTAATGAGCAGCCCAGCAACCTGCACCCAAAATTTTAGCAGAAGTCCAGGTTATGGTTCGGGCACCCGTTCATCGCCAGTGCCCACCAATAAAATTCTTGGAACATTACACTGCATTCTTGTGCGGGAGTTTTCGTTACTAATCTTAACCTTCTCAATCTTAGAAGACAAACTCATAGAAGGCAAGCTCACAGAAGCATTGCATTTCATGTGCCAAAAGAAGGCTACGGAGAGGGTTCGGGAAAGGTGGGGAGCAGGAGCTGGTTAAGGGAGGTACGGAACACAGGAAGTTTTGGAGCCAATAGTAAGTTTTGTATCTCACCCTAATTTATTTACTATTGTTCTCTTTATAGATTCTACTTATAAGGATGAGATACGGATGGACAGAAAGAAGGATTTGGGCTTCGGATTCCCATCTATCAGATAATGATACCCCATGTGAATAGCTCATATTTGGAAGCCCCGACCCCACACTTTATTAAGAGTTCAGGGCTGGGTCTGGGCTTGGCTTAATCCCCTGACGTTAACGCCCACATCAGTGCTATGACGTTAGTGGCGGCACGGGTGTGGCCGAAGACATTTAAATGTTGATGGTGGTTTTTCCAGTGGCATTTAATCAGTTAACACCAACAATCTGTGGCAGCACTGATCGCGCGGGTTAGCGATTGGAGTCTGGGTTTGGTAATTCTTAAGGGTCCGCTCATCACTAATTTAATATAATACTTATACATACTAATCACTAGTATCAAAATCCGATCCCGGTTCGGAAATACCTTAAATCCATTTCACCCTAAACTAATAGCTGTAATAATTAATAATAATTCATTTATTTATATAGCGCACACAGATTACGCAGCGCTGCACAAAGCTTTCCAAATCAGTCCTTGTCCCCAATGGGGCTCACAATCTAATCAACCTATTAGTATATTTTGTAGTGTGGGAGGAAACCGGAGGACCCGGAGGAAACCCACACAAACACAGCGAGAACATACAAACTCTTTGCAGATGAACCCAGGTCCCCAGCGCTGCAAGGCTGTAATGCTAACCAATAAGCCACCGTGCTGCCCTAGTTTACATATACAGTAATGTCAAATACAAAATATTATATTTCCACCCGACAATTCAACAATACCATATAGCAATAAAACAAAATCTACATCATCTTCTACACAAGAATACAACGTGTACAGACAGCCCAGGCAGAGCTAATCTGAACACTGGTTAGTGAAGCCTGGATTGTAAGAAGGGAGCTAATAAGTCAATGTCAGAGAAAGCAAATACCAGAGCGGGGACACATCTTACTAACCTTGGCGGAAGTGAGCACAAACTGCAAGAAAGAATGCAAATCTGTCCGCACACACAATAAAGTAATCATAAACAGGCAGCAGCCGTGTGCCGGGATACTGACAGGTTTACACAGGGTGAAGGTGATCTGATCACCCAAGAATATAATATCTCAGTGTGCATGCAAATACTCGCAGGACGTCTTACCATTCCCAAGACACAAAACGGAACGCTTCCCCGCAAACACCGGTGACAATTATTGATGTGAAGAGCAGACACATTCCTCCTTCTTGTACGGTTTACGTCTCATCCATTTTCTTGGTGTTTTGCACCTCACAGACTGTTGACTATCAATTTATCTTTATATGTGTAAATTTATTTCAAGTACTCAGGAATGTATTATGGGTCCAGCTCCGTGCACAGGAGCATTATTATGCAGGGATGCCACATGCATTGTTCACTCCAGGAGCAGGTATTGACACTTTATTGTGAGTAAGGGTAATGGGCCAGTGGTAGCCAAAAAAGGGATAAATCCAGCAAGGTGTTAGGGGGCGGGAAACTGGGCACTTGCCCAGGGCCCCCTGTCCTAAAGGGGCCTCCTGCATGTGGACATTTGTGGGCAGAGGATGTATTGCTCTTTTAATACCCCTTGGTTGAATGCCCGGGTGAAGATGCTTATCATCTATCTCCTGTCTATATATCTGTCATCTATCCGTCTAGTTACCTATCTCCTATAATTCCTGTCTATATATCGGTCTATCTCACCATTTATCTATCTAGCTTTTCTCTATCTAATATCTATCATATCTATCTCCTATAATTTGTCCATTTCCTATCTATATATCTGTCTGTCTACCAATTTATTTATCTATCTTTTCTGTCTTTTTATCTATATATCTCTATCTATCTATCTATCTATGAATCAATCTTCTATCTATCTCATATCTATCTTGTATCATCTATCTATCAACTTTTATATTTATCTTCTATCATCAATCTACCTATTATTTGTCTTATATCTCCTATATAATCCTCCTACAGCCCCATATGACACATTACCTACTACCTACAAAGGGTTATTATTGTGCAGGGCTTACTGACTGTGAATGTTCATAAAATAATGTGAATTTATATACTCGAGTATAAGCCGACCCAAGTATAAGCCGAGGCCCCTAATTTTACCATAAAAACCTGGGAAAACCTATTGACTCAAGTATAAGCCTAGGGTGGGAAATGCATTGGTCACAGCCTCCCCAGTATATAGCCTGCCGGACCCTGTCCCATAGTATATAGCCAGCACCTGTCCCCCAGTATATAGCCTGCTAGCCCATATCCCCCAGTATATAGCCAGCCCCCTGCCCAAATATATAGCCAGCAGTGGGGGAAGCCGGAAAGGTGAGTTTTGATATTTTATTTTACTCAAGTATAAGCCGAGTTTGAGTTTTCAGCACATTTTTTGTGTGCTGAAAAACCAGGCTTATACTCGAGTATATATGGTAGTTCTATTTTGGGGGCCCACTTTTAGTTTTGACTAGGGCCCCACTTTGTCTAAAACCGGCCCTGCATCCAGCAAGGGGCCACATGTTCTAGGGATATGTGCACATCCAAATGTGAAAGCCTACACATTGTGATTTGTTAATTCGTCATATTTATTGGTTCCCTTACCTTCTTCTCATGACGTGACGTAACCGTATGTCCAAGTGAGGATGTGGTTGCCTCAAGTGGGCAAAAAATTAATGATTACACAATTATTGAGGTTGTCCCTGTGCAATAATCAAATGATCCCTGCACTGAAAGACTTATACTCATAACCCCTTAGATGCCACAGTCAAGGATGAGAAGAGCATCTAAGGCATTTGCAGGATATGAGAGCTTCTTCTGCTTCAAAATTGGCAACTCTTATGATTGAGAATTAATAATGGTCATCCGGTTAACCTGGAACTTCACAAAGGCCCACAGTTCTGTAATAATTAAAGCTTATTAGTCAAAGCTAATAGGTTGCCTGTCAGTGTAACACTGACAGACAATAATGTTTTGGAATGCTAAGTATAAAGTGATAAAAGGAAACCTACCACTGCTGGCATGAGGAAATCATGTGAAAACACCACCCTGTAGGCTATTTGACCCTTTTGGCAGCAGATACTCTGGTTGGGCACAACAATCTTTAGTTTAGCTAAACAAAACTCATTTACTCACATATGCAAATTATCCCTCCGGTGCTACCCCTACATCATCAGCCGAATGTCGATGCCTTCCGAGTGTTAAATGTTCTCTTCTCCGTCTTGCCACCCGCCCTCATTCAGGTGCTGAGAGCCGTGACATCACTAAGCTCTCAGCACTTATCGGCGGCCGGCTGTGCGAGAGTCGGTGACTGCGCATGCGCGATAAGTGCCAACAGCTCGGTGACGTCGCGGCTCTCGGCACCTGAAGGAGGGCAGGTAGCAAGATGGAGGCGTGAGTAAATTGCTTTTTTAGCTAAACTAAAGACTGTTGTGCCTAACCAGATTATCTGCCGGCTTTAGGATTAAATAGCCTACAGGTTGGTGTTTCATGCGAGCAGTGGTAGGTTACCTTTAATCACTGATTTCTGTTTTGTCTTTAAATAAAGTTAAGATAAATAAATGTGCAGCACAAAAACAAACAACATAGTTACTACAAATAAATATTAAAAATAAATAAATAAACAAAAATGGTTCTATAATGTAGAAGTGGTATCACTGTGACAACCCAAACAGCAGCCCACCTCTGATTGGCTAATGACCCTCAGCTCAAACCCCCCCTACCCTCTTGGTCAGTGATAATGCTCATCACTAGTGCTTAACCCCATAAATATCACTGTCACTGCTAAGAGCCTTGATATAAAGTATTCACAGAATGAGCTGGATTCTTCCACCATTGGCAACACTGCAATGGGGGGTTGTTCTTTTTTTAAATCAGGTAACTTTTATTAAAGCAAATATTTACAGAATTGTGAATACAGGCGGTCCCCTACTTAAGGACACCCGACTTACAGACAACCCATAGTTACAGACAGACCCCTGTGACCTCTGGTGAAGCTCTCTGGATGTTACTATAGTCCCATACTGCAATAATCAGCTGTAAGGTGTCTGTAATGAAGCTTTATTGATAATCCTTGGTCCTATTACAGCAAAAAATGTTTAAACTCCAATTGTCACTGGGGACAAATATTTTTTTTGTCTGGATCTACAATTATAAAATATACAGTTTCGACTTACATACAAATTCAACTTAAGAACAAACCTCCGGACCCTATCTTGTACGTAACCTGGGGACTGCCTGTATACATATTCCACGAAAACTGTACAGATTCTGTATAATATTATTATATTGCTTTATTCATGGGATCTTAAGAAATCTGCTATTTTGTTGATCAACTCATCTCCCAAGAAGATAATGCAGCCTGACATTCACATGAACATCACAGAAGATCTGCTACTAGATGATCCGGTATCTTGCTACACTGTACAACATCAGAATGAATGGGAACTCATGATCTATAGCAGGAGATGAGCAGTGGCGTATACTGCAGTAAATAATACGAGGCTCCGCACATAGGTGCAAGTGCTCCATAGGCAGCAATCTGAATCATTGTTATGTGCATCCATCCTGCTGCCGTCTGGATCTGATGGAGCCATCACATGAAAAATTCACACATCAATTGACTGCGGTCATTTTCCAGTTGGGTTTACCAACGTGTTCAGCAATGATTTGATTACTATGTTCAGAATATTATTGAAAATGGCAATTGTTGAGAGTCTCGCGGGTAAAGACCATTTCCAGTATGTCAAGTTATATCACGTTCCATTCATTGCGGCTGGATACTTTCTGTCTGATGTTGTTCTATGGGCATGTGAGCATAAAGAATTAGAACCGGTAATGGATTATAATGTGGGGGGCTTTGGGTGGCAAGCTGAAGTCCAAAACTTCTAGTGGGCTCATGGTGACCCAATTTACTGGCCAAGTTTGATCCATCATGTATCAATAATAATAAACAGAGGGACCTCCAGTCCTGCAATGTTCATACATGTGCTCCGGCTGTCAATATGAGATGCATATAAGAGCCTTTGCTGGACCTTTGAAGTTCATCCAAAGATCCTTAAACTGCAGAACTTGGTTCTGGTACCATATATACCAATAGCAACACGGCTAGCACAAGGCCCCATTGCTTTAGAGGAAACATATAATCATTCACTTCTCACGGCACTAAAACATATAGGACTTGACCTATATTTGGACAGATTTGCGGCAAAGCCACTTATCTTTCAATGGAGAGCTGAGGAGTGAGGAGCGCTCACTCTTCTACCCTTCCCCACCCAGCCGTAAACTACGTCAGGGTTCTGATCCAGGTGAGAACATGACCGCATGTATGTAGCCTAAAGTGAGTCTGTCATCTCCCAAATCCCCCCAAAGTACAAACAGCATTGTATAAGGAACCCAATACACTTCACAGATATGCCATTTATGTCATTATAGAGAAAATTCTATTAAATATTCATGTAAATTAGGTCCTCAGGGGCGGGAACACATCTGCTATTGCACTTGTTTTCTTCTTTATCAGTCTCTTTTCTATGAAAGTTGTCAATTCTAAAAATAGTTGTCTATTCCAAAAATAGGGGGGGGGGGCAAAAGGGTCGACCTTGTCCCTGGTCCACAAAGACATGGCCAAGGATAAAGATGAGGTGAAGATGAGAACTCTTTACATATTATGCTAGATTGATTGGGAAGGGGAAAGGTTGTATATTAACTTTATAATATTTCCTACATAATGGATGCTGATAGACCCGCAATATGGTATTATAGTACAATATAGTACAGGCGGTCCCCTACTTAAGGACACCCGACTTACAGACGACCCCTAGTTAAAGACGGACTCCTCTGCCCACTGTGACCTCTGGTGAAGCTCTCTGGATGCTATTACTATAGTCCCAGACTGCAATGATCAGCTGTAAGGTGTCTGTAATGAAGATTTATTGATGATTTTTGTCTGGATCTACAATTATAAAATATACAGTTTCGACTTACATACAAATTCAACTTAAGAACAAACCTATGGAACCTATCTTGTATGTAACCCGGGGACTGTCTGTATTTGTGAGCCATAACCAATGACTGCATATATTAGATGTATGTTATAAAGGTCTTTCTTTGGATCACACAAAGTCACATTGACCATAAGATATTTGTTTAATCCTAACATTATGAAAGAGTTGCTTTTGGAGTGAACGGCATGAGAGAAACCACAAATGTCTAAATTCGAGATGTGTTCGCTGATTATATGTAGGGCACAATGCCTTGAAATACAGCCCTTAATGTGCCTTAAGTAAATTTCAGCTTCCCTTCAGATGTTCAGCATCAATTATTGAACTCCCTTTAAGTATACAATAAACAAATGACAACATAAAAGCCGTAACCTGCAGTGAAATAATTTCCTTCCCGTCTGATTTCGTTGACTTTGTTTAACAACCAGAATAATGGAACAATAGTAATGAAAATAATCACAAAGGCTCAAGACCCTTCTCCATCAAAGTAGCTTTATATTTGTAGGACCCAGGCCTCATATTGAACTCCCCCCTACCAGAAATAATATTGTACTATAAACTATAGTGCTCTGAATACTCCATATTTACTCCATCATTTCGGTTAAATTCTGTCCATAAATACTAAAAAAACAACATTAAAATTCTTCACGTACCCCAAAGCTGCACATATAAGTAAATGATGGTCTAGAATCAATGACTGCTTTGTATATTTTAGATTTTTTTTCCTCCATTTTCGCCTTGTTCGGTCGGAATTGCATTTCATGTAATTACTATGCAGATTGAGGGGAGTTTTCTACAACATTGTAATATAACAGAGTTTTGCTGCTCATTTAGAAATGTGATCGATTTGCTCCTGTGCGAGACGCCAATTACGTCAAGGTTGTGTTTTTGTTTTGTCTTACATGTCCCCGGATTTATTTGTTTTTTTTTAAGGCGGGCAGGAAGTGACCCGATGCTGGTAAAAGGTTGCGTAATTAGTTGAGGCAGAATCGGGAGAAGATTGTTCTTTTATGTTGCACAAAGGGTGGTAATTATAGGGTGTTTGGAAGGGGCTTTCCTTAAAAGTTAATAACAATCTTCAAAACCTGCCCCCAAAAAAATAGCTACATGACATGAATCTAAATCAATTCTCCAGTCTGGTCCGGTCAATTTAACACAGATTGTCATGAATGTTTAATATTGGATTTATCTTATATACCATTCACATTGCAGTTGGATGTGAGGTGGACATAACTCTCATTGTGCTGATCCAAGAGGTCAGACAACACTAGGACACCCCGGATCAGCACAATCGGGCAGATTTACTTATCCGGTCCTTTCGCGATCCAGCGGCGCGTTCTCTGTGGTGGATTCGGGTCCGGCCGGGATTCATTAAGGCAGTTCCTCCGACGTCCACCAGGTGGCGCAGCTACGCTGAAGAGCATCGGAACGCGCTCAAGTTCACCAGCCTATTCCTAGTGAAGGTAAGCACAAGCTCTGCGACGTTTTTTTTTTTTAAATGCGCTGGTTTTTTAGAATCCGTCGGGTTTTCGTTTGGCCACGCCCCCCGATTTCCGCTGTGTGCATGCCAGCGCCGATGCACCACAATCCGATCGCGTGCGCCAAAATCCCGGGGCAATACAGGGAAAATCGGCGCAAATTGGAAATATTTGGGTAACACGTCGGGAAAACGCGAATCGGGCCCTTAGTAAATGACCCCCAATAAGTCCTGTTGCTTTAATTTTTGGCTTCCATTATTCCATTGATGTCATAGTCATTGAGCATCTCCATCATAAAGCCAGAGCAAAGAGTGAATAAGAAGGGCATCCCTAGAGGACCCGCCATCCCCATGCAGTACTCATATAGTGGGTAGTGTAATGGGAGACGTACAACTATTCCATTCCCCTGTGGACGTGTTTCAAGGGAATAGAACATTTGTTCCTACAAAGATTAAAACCAATTGTCAGTAGCCCACAGCAGAAAACCGTGATAGTACCCTTTCTGAAAGCAGTATGTCATAGAGCAGATTAAACCTGGTGTCCTATCTACTGGAAGTGTCTTATAGAGCAGGAGTAGCTGAGCAGATTTTATATAGTGTACTATCTTCCGGCAAAATGTTATAAAGCAGGACCAACATAGCAGAGTGTCCTATCTGCAGGCAGCATGTTATATAGCAGGAGAAGCGGAGCAGAAAATATATAGTGTCAGCCGACAGCTTGTTAAAGAGCAGGAGGAGCAGAACAGATTATACAGGGTGTCCTATATGCAGTAAGCATGTTATAGAGCAGGAGGAGCTCAGCAGATTGTACATAGCGTCCTATCTGCAGGCAGCATGTTATAGAGCAGGAGGAGCTCAGCAGATCATACACAGTGTCCTATCTGCAGGTAGCATGTTATAGAGAAGGAGGAGCTCAGCAGATCATAAACAGTGCCCTATCTGCAGGCAGCATGTTATAGAGCAGAAGGAGCTGAGCAGATTGTATATAGCGTTCTATCTGCAGGCAGCATGTTATAGAGCAGAAGGAGCTGGACAGATTATACTTAGTGTCCTACCTGTAGGCAGCATGTTAAAAGAGCAGGAGGGGGTAAGCAGATTGTACATAGTGTCCTATCTGCAGGCAGCATGTTATAGAGCAGGAGGTGCCCCATAGATTGTACATAGTGTCCTACCTGTAGGCAGCATATTAGAAAGCAGGAGGGGCAGAACAGGTTGTACTTGGTGCCTATCTGCAGGCAGCATGTTATAGAGCAGGAGGAGTTGAGCAGATTGTACTTGGTGCCTATCTGCAGGCAGCATGTTATAGAGTAGGAGGAGCTTAGCAGACTGTACATGGTGTCCTATCCACAGGCAGCATTATAGAGTAGGAGGAGCTGAGCAGATTGTACATGGTGTCCTATCTGCAGGCAGCATATTAAAATAGCAGTAGGAACTGGATAGATTGTATATATATCATATTTACAAGCAGCATGTTATAAAGAGGTGAAGCTACGAGATTGTTGCATAGTTTTGCAGAAATGGAGAAAATATACTTTTTACTATATTTTAGTTTAATTCCTGTTGATTCTGGGCTAAGGGGTCCTCTACTCTATCATTAATAAGATTACCTTAACAAGTATTCAGATACATTGTATGTATCCATAGGATAAAGCATGTGGTTGACCATGGGCACCAACACCTGGCAGCTCTAGGATTCTGAAGTTTCATTTAACCCCCATCAGCTTCATGGAGTCTGCAATACTTTTTATAACATACTGTAAATTTGTACAGATTCTCTATAAAATTGTCCCTATACTGGAAGAAACAGTTTAAAAGCCTCATTGGGGCGATTTCCTTACATCACTATGGAATACCTTGGTGCCATTTAAGCAGCGGAAACTACATGACCCTTTTGGAGTGTTTTAGGGTATAAGTATAAGTCTCTGGAGCTGCACTAGGGGGTTTTCTTTTTGTTTTTGTCCTGCTATTATACATGTTAAATTAGGTCTCACAATAGTCTCCAGGTCCTTCTTGGGAGCCGGTGTCGTTATTTATAGCGTATTATGGCTTAGGAGAGCTAATGCAGCTTTAGTCAAATAGCAGTGGGTGTCTTTTTGTTACCTAACAGTACACGGTATCAAAAGCTCATTAGAACAATCTTTGGGCTGACTTTGAATACATGCGTTTATACCGAAGGTCAACCTGGTATAATGGAGCTCATTCTCTACTATAAACCCAGAGCGCAGACTTTTCTTTACAATTACTCTGCTCCATTTGCTTTAATATGGGAAACAAAAAAAAAAGTTGGAAATAAGTTTGGCATGAGCGTGCGGTTGACACCACAGTCTTCAGCACAGACTCCCACGGCCATTGTGCTCAACGAACAAATACGCTGAGGACTTGACTATATCCAGCAACTCTTTATATAATCTAACAGCGGGAGACGTTATCTTTCTTATCATTGTCTATACAGTGTATTCCATAGACTTGTATAGAGATTATCATCATCCACACCAATTTCTGTCTCAATGGGGCCAATATTATAGATGATTAACTTAAAGGGAACCTGTCATCAGAAATTGGCCTACTAAACTATTACCAATATGTTGTCAACCAGTTAAACAGCTTCATGGTTATGTTTCTTTCATGACCCAGCTTGGTGGCATCATCAAGAAAATCAACTTTGAAGATGGGTATTAACTGGTTGTATAAAGTCAAGGAGGCGGAGAGTTTAACACTGAAGTCAAGCTCTCCCCCATCTCTAAACATCTCCTTCCCTGTGATTGGCATCATGCGTCAGATATAAGGAGATCTGGTCAATGATGTCTCTGGGTGAAGGACAAGTGAATGAGGCAGGGAAAGCTTGACCTCAGTGTTAAACTCTCCGCCTCCTTGACTTAATAAAACCAATTTACACCTCACTTCAAAGATAATTTTCTGGATGATGCCACCACACTAGACCATGAGAAAACATGGTCTAGAAGTGGCTCAGCTGATTGATAACATACTGGTAGTGGTTTATTTGGCCAATTTCTAATGACGGGTTTGCTTTAAGGAGTAAGCCAGGAATTACTTGTGATGACTCATTCATTACATTGCTGGTTGAGGGGGAACCAGGGGCGTAACTTGGAGAGGCTGGGCCGCATAGCAGATTTCTACATGGGGCCCCCCTCCCCCCCCCAAAATATATACATATTTAGGCTGCATTCACATAAACGTGTACCCGCCCGGCTATAGCGTGGTAGGCACACGTCGGGCGCGCTGGAGAGGAGGAGAGGTGATAGCGGCTCACCCCTCCCCTCTCCATAGAGAATGGAGCCGCATGGTCGTTCTTACGGCCATACATAGTTCAGGCTCTATCTCTTTTGCGGCCACGGCTCGAAACAGTGAGTACTCGTTGTGCTCACTGTACCGAGCCCAGGCGCTATAGACGCATATGGGGGAAGTATATCCGGCAGCAAATTTGCAGCCAGATATACATCCCTCAGACGTTATTGTGAGTGTACTCCTATACAGACATGTTTATACAATTAGACACATTTCTACACTCTTATATACATACATTTATATACTTATATACACACACATAAATTTCTACACTCATATACTCGCACCTATATACATACAAGTATACACTTATACACACACATTTATGCACTCTGTTACACTGTATATACAAACTCATAAAGTATATACACACATACTGTATATAAACATCACACATACTGCTTACACATTATATACTATCTATCTATCTATCTATATATATATATATATATATATATATATATATATATATATATATATATTAAACTCACATACAGTATACACTGACCATATATACACATACATGCAGTATAAAAACGCCATGTACACACATGCTGCATATACATACAGAATATACACACATACAGCAAATACACACACATTCAGTATATACATATATACAGAGCATATACATACATACCATATACACAGCATATGCAAAAACACACATACATCATATATGTGCATATATTTAAATGTGCACATATATATGCTTATATAAATATGTGCGTTTATAAATACAGTAGATGCATATATACACATATACACAGTATATACAGATATACAAAGTATATACTCAAGGAAAATACAAATAGCACACACAATATATAATCACGTATACAAACAGCACTCCAAGACGTCCAGCATTAGGTGAAAAAAATGTTCTTCTTTATTCCATGTTTGAAAAAGGCTCCTAGTGAGCCGAAATGTCGCTGTACTTTGTTGTACTTTTTAAACATGGAATAAAGAAGAACATTTTTTTAACCAATGCTGGACGTCTTGGGGTGCTGCCTATTTTTGTGATTATACACAGTATATACACATATACATAGTATATACATATATACACATATACACAGTATATACACATACACAGTATATAGATATATACACATATACACAGTATATACACATACACAGTATATACACATATACACAGTATATACATATATACACAGTATATACACATACACAGTATATACATATATACACATATACACAGTATATACACATACACAGTATATACATATATACACATACACACAGTATATACACATACACAGTATATACATATATACACATATACACAGTTTATACATATATACAATAATACACAATATATACATATATACACAGGAGATGCATTTATACAATAATACACAATATATACACAGATAAATACATGTATATACTTACCTTTTCTGATGTTTTGGGGCTGTTTGGATAACCACCCGGCCGTGGATGCAGGTGGGTGTTCTGGCGGGTAGGTGGGTGATCGGATGGGTGCCTGTGGGGGGTCCGTACACTCTGGGGGAGTCGGGCGGGTGTCTGTTCTGCTGCCCGGGGGGCTTTTGCATTTTCGGCCGCGGGGGAAGGTGGTGTTTTCTGTCTTCTTTTATTCCATGCGCTAACAAGACTTCAAATGGCACGGTGTTTTGCTTTTCACTTCTGTTAAGCAGCGCGGAGTGTAGGGGGGGGGGTTGCGCGGAGTTTGGTGGATTGGTCGTCTGCCCGCTCTGCCGCCCGGCAGGGCCTTTGCCTGTTCGGCCGTGGAGGGGGGGGAGGGGGAAGCCGCAGAGTACTGCAGAGTATTGGGGGAGTCGGGCAGCTGCTTGTTCGGCAGCGCGGGGTGTTGGCGGGTGCCAGCATGCAGGGGGATGGGCGAGCGTTCACCTGTGCCGGGGGGGTGGGGTGTCTGAAGTGGAACCCTGTTACCACATGACCCACTTCTTGATTCACCCTGTTGGCCCCGACGTGTGTGGAAGAGACCTACACCAGGACCGTGACATCGCGAGCATTCTCCTGTGCAGGGGCGGGCAGCTCACGGAAGGTGCGGATTTAGGAGTGGACACAGAGGTAGGGGCCCGGGGGTACGATCCGGCAGGCACCGACACTACGGGGACACACGGAGTCCGTGCATCCCCGGGCCCTTAACCTCACGGGCCCCGTAGCAACCGCTACGGCTGCTACGGCGGTTGTTACGCCACTGGGGGGAACCAACCCAGCACCCTTAGCGATCCCCTATTCAGCATTATATAAACATGGGCTATAGAGTCGAAGCAGCTGATTTTGTGTCTGTGTGGCAGCTGGGCATGAAGCAGCAGATTTTTTGTGGTGTCTGACATTGTTCACCTGATTCTGGGTATTTTGAGCTACTGATTCCAAAAATACCTTCCATTTCTCTCTCGCATCTCTACTATATGAGATGTTGGAGATTTCCATTAAGAAAGTACAATGGTAGATCGGTACTGTGGCCGATGGGATACAAGTATGATGGCTGATGGAGCATCCAACACGAATGTCCAAGAACATATTATCGCAGGGAATCACAGAAACAAGGTTTCAGCAATCAAATAATTTTCTACAAAATATTCATTTTCTAGGGATATATCAATAATTTGATTTATTCATCTAAAGCTTGACTAAGGCTCTTCTTGGGGTTCTGAGACTCTACAGAAGCTAGTCAGAATCCAGAGGAATACATAAAGGGTTTAAAGGGGTTATCCAGTCACAGAAAGTTATCCCCTTGCTGATTGATGGGGTCCAGGACGTGAGACCTTCGTGTATCACAAGAATAGGGGTCAGTTCTACCCCAAATAGTGGCAGGTAAACCTTGCTATTCTATGGCACCAGGGACATATTTTTCACTAAGCTGAACAGGAGCACAAAGGTGGGGGCTCAGAGCTGAGGAGTCTGCAGCACAGACAAGTCACATTTTGTATGCATCTAAATGCATTCAAATCAAATCCCAACCCCTGGGACTACACAGAGGATTCTTTCAGGGTGCAAATGCTCGGAGAAGGCAGATAGGCATTTTTGCGCTGCAGGTGTGATTGGCTTCTGCAACCTGTCTTTAGTGAAAATTAGATCCCTGGTGACAGGTTCCCTTTAAGTATCATATCAGGGTTATGTATGATGGTAGTTAACTTACTTCTATCCAGTTCACAAAAAGATGACTTAAAACCTTTTCATGGATGCAGCATTTTTATGATAAAGAACAAAATAGATCATGGTAAAGCGAGGAGAATGAACAAATGGAATAGAGAAAACATTTTGTCACACATCTGCCGAACCTGGATGTTTTCACCTATATGATTGTTGATGGTCACCATAGCAACAAGTAATGTGCTCATTATCTAATGCAAGTGCTTATATACACTTAACTTTAAAGGATTTGTTCACCTTTGTATAACTTTTCCATTTATGTTGGTAAAGTTTTTCAGCGGTAGGCCCCGGCTTTGTACTGGTATCCCTATATAACACCACTACAGCACTAGACTACAGCGTATCCATGTCTTTTATGGAAAGTTATTGTAAAAAAAACTACTGGTTTTAGGTTTTTCATTCCGAAGGTTGTTCTTTCCAACAAATTAACGTGGTTAAAGGGGCAGTCCTCAATATAGAGGTCGGTCCATATATTCTACAGAAGTCCAGACAGCTCAACACCACACATCAGGGGTCATTTACTAAGGGCCCGATTCGCGTTTTCCCGACGTGTTACCCGAATATTTCCGATTTGCGCCGATTTTCCCTGTATTGCCCTGGGATTTTGGCGCACGCGATTGGATTTTGGCGCATCAGCGCTGGCATGCACGCAACAGAAATCGGGGGGCGTGGCCGAACAAAAACCCGACGGATTTGTAAAAACCACCGCATTTAAAAAACAAAAAGTGTTGCGGAGCTTGCACTTACCTTCACCAGGAATAGGCTGGTGAACTTGAGTGCATTTCAGCGGACTTCAGCGCAGCAGCGCCACCTGGTGGACGTCGGAGGAACTACCTTAGTGAATCCCGGCCGGACCCGAATCCACCGCAGAGAACGCGCTGCTGGACCGGGTAAGTAAATTTGCCCCATCATGTGTTTACCTTCAGATTGTAGCCAATTTATTGGGGTATTTTGGCCCGCAATCACCTCTATCATCATCAGCACCATCATCAATGGACTAATCTAACAAAAGGGCAGTGCATAACTAATTTAATGTGATTTTTGTTGGTACATATATTATAACACTATAGTATACAGTGGGAAGAGAAAATATTCCGACCCATTTATATTTTTCACTCTTTGTTTCATTGCAGCCAATTGGTAAGATCAAAAAACATTCTTGTTTTTACTTATGAATGTACACTTTGCCCCCATCCTGACAGAAAATAAAACTGTAATGTATGTATTTGTGCTACTCTATTACACAGTCATTAGTATTCAGACCCTTTGCTCAGTATTGAGTAGAAACAGCTTTGGAGCTAGTACAGCCAGGAGTCTTCTTTGGAAGGACCTACAAGTGTATCACACCTGGATTTGGGGATCCTCCGCCATTCCTCCTTGCAGATCCTCTCCAGTTCCCTCAGATTGGATGACACATTTTCAAGTCTCTCCAGAGATGGTCAATTGGGTTCAGGTCCTCACTGTGGCTGAGCCAGTCATGAATGGTCACAGAAATGTTCTGAAACCTCTGTTTTATTATTTTAGCTGTGTGGTGTAGCTAGGGTCATTGACTTGTTGGAAGGGGAACCTTCGGCCCAGTCTGATGCCCAGAGCACACTGGAAGAGCTTTTCATCCAGGATATCTCTGTACTTGGCCGCATTCATCTTTCCATCAATTTTACCGGGTCATCCTGTCCCTGGTCCCTCATCAGACACAGAGAATCTTATTTCTCATAGTCTGGGAGTCCTTCATGTGTTTATTTTGCATTCTGAATGCGGCTTATATATGTCTTGCACTGAGGAGAGGCTTCCGTCTGCACACCCTGCCATAAAGCCCCAACTGGTGGAGGCTAAAATGGAAGTTAACTTTGTGGAACATTCTCCCATTTTTTTTAATGTATCTCTTAAGCTTAGCCGGAGTAAGTTTGGCGGGACAGCCAGGTCAAGGAAGAGTTGTGGTCATCCCAAACTCTTCCATTTAAGGATTATGGAAGTCACTGTGATCTCAGGAACCTTGAGTGCTGCAGAAATTCTTTTGTAATTATTTTGCCTTGCCAGGTTTGCCTAAACAGGTGTGTGCCTTTCCTAATCAAGTTCAATCACGTTAATTAAACACAACTGGACTCCAATAAATGAGTAGACACATCTCAAGGAGGATGAGAAGGAATTGGACACCATGGGAATGAAATATGAGTGTCAAGTCAATGGGTCTGAATACTTATGACCATGTGATATTCCTGTTTTTCTTGTTTAATAAATTAGCAAAAATATCTGCATTTCTATTTTTTCTGTCAAGTTGGGGTGCAGTGTACATAATTGAGAGCAAAAAAAGAACTTTTTTGACCTAACCAACTGGTTGCAATGAAACAAAGATTGAAAAATTTAAAGGGGTCTGAATACTTTCAATACCCCAGCTGTCCCTGTCTACTTGTTAAATTGGATTGGTTACATAATTTGACTGATAACCTAAGTTAAAGTCAGCAAGCCAAGTCAAAACAAAAGACTACATCAGAGAGTGAATTATAATCAATAAAGAGTTGTCAGAAGTACAAACCTAAAGAAAGTCACAACCAAAGAACAACACCATAAATCAAGAGGTGCTCACAAAATTAAGCAGAAGATAGGCAAATGCATTTCAGAACATACACACAGATAGGTAACCAAATTACTGGCAGTGAATCCCAGTCCCAAGGAAACTGTAAAGCTGGCAATTGAGCTGCCTATGATGCATCTGAGCAAAAACAATCACAGGTTTAACCATTTCCTGCCTTTCAGCCCAGAACTACCAACAAAAGACGTTACAGTCACTTATCTTGAAAAAAATTGCTGGCTAGTAAAACTCAAGTCTTATGTCTATGTCCGGTTTTGTGCTGCTAGGTCCTCATCAATTGTTTTATATACTGAGGCAATGGAGTCAAAAGCCATCCACGTAGCCAACTATTTCATCTAGATTTGTATCTCTTAGAATCTACTAGTTATTCACAGAATGAGCTGGATCCTTCCACATTGACAACACTGCAAGGGGGTTGTCCTTTTTTTAATCATAACTTTTATAAAGCAATAGTTACAGTTGTGAATACAAAGGTGTCCCCTACTTTAGAGACAACCCACTTACAGCAACACCATATTAACAGACCCCTGTGACCTACTGGTGAAGCCTCTGGATTTACTATAGTCCCATACTGCAATAATCTCTGTAAGGTGTCTGTATGAAGTTGTATTGATATCGTGGTCTTCTATTACAGCAAAAGTTTAAACTTCCAATTGTCACTGGGGACAAATACTGTTTTTGTCTGGATCTCAATTATAAAGTTACGTTTTGACTTACCAAAATCTCAACTTAGATAACAAACCTCGGACCCTATCGCTTACGTAACCTGGGGACTGCCCTTGTAACATATTCACGAAAACTGTACAGATTCTTATATATTATTATATGCTTTATTCATGGGATCTTAAGAATATCTGCTATTTTGTTGATCAACTCATCTCCCAAGAAGATCAATCAGCCTGAACTTCACATACCATCACGCAAGATCTGCTATTAGATGATCCGTATCTGCTACATCTGTACGAAACCTCAGAATGGAAATTGGACTCACTGATCTATATCGAGCAGGAGATGAGCAGTGTGGGTATATCGTGACAGTAAATAATACAGCTCAGCACATAGGTTGAAGTGCTCCATAGGCAGCAATCTGAATCATTGTTAGTGCATCCATCCTGCGGTTGGACATCGATGAGCCATCACCTGAAACAATGTCACACCATTCAATTACTGCGGTCATTTCCAGTTGGGTGTTTCCAACGTGTTCAGCAATGATTTGATTACTACTATGTTCAGAATTATTGACAATGGCAATTGTTGGAGTCTCGCGGTAAAGACCATTTCAGTATGGCAAGTATATCACGTTCCATTCATGACGGCGTGGATACTTTTCTGTTGATTTGTTTACTATAAATGGGCATGTGTGAGATAAAGAAATTAGAAAACGCGGTAATGGATATAAATGTGGGGGTTTGGTTGGCAAGCTGAAGGTCCAAACTTTGAGTGGGCTCATGGTGACCCAATCTAGTTGGCCAAGTGTGATCCACATCATGTATCAATAATAATAACCAGAGGGTACCTCCGTCCTGATGTTCATACATGGCTCCTGCTTGTCAATATGACATACATATAAGTAGGGCCCTTTGTGGACCCCTTGAAGTTTCATCCACAGATCTTAAACTGCGAGAACTTGGTTCTGGTACCATATATCGCAATAGCAACACGGCTTAGCACAAAGGCCCCTTGCTTTTGAGGGAACATATAATCATCCACTTCTCATGGCACTAAAACTTATAGGACTTTACCTATATTGTGGACAGATTTGGGCAAAGCCACTTTGTCTTCAATGGAGAGCTGAGGAGTGAGGAGCCTCCCTCTTCTACCCTTCCCCACCACCGTAAACTACGTCGGTTCTGATCCAGTTGAGAACATGACCGCATGTATGTAACCTAAGTAGTCTGTCATCTCCCAAATCCCCCCAAAGTACAAACACAGCATTGTTAAGGAACCCAATACACTTCATAGATTGCCATTTAGTCATTAGAAGAAAATTCTATTAAATATTCATTTAAATTAGGTCCTCAGGGGCGGGAACACACTGCTATTGCACTTTTTTTCTTCTTTAATCAGTCTCTTTTCTATGAAAGTTGTCAATTCTAAAAATAGTTGTCTATTCCAAAAATAGGGGGGGGGGGCAAAAGGGTCGCCCTTGTCCCTGGTCCACAAAGACATGGCCAAGGATAAAGATGAGGGTAAGATGAGAACTCTTTACATATTATGCTGATTGATTGGGAAGGGAAAGGTTGTATATTAACTTTATATATTTCCTACATAATGGATGCTGATAGACCGCAGCAATATGTGTATTACAGTACATATAGTAACAGCGCGGGTCCCCTACTTAATGGACACAGACACCAACACCCGACTTACAGACGACCCCTAGTTAAAGAGCGGACTCCTCTTCCCACTGTGACCCTCTGGTGGAGCTCTCGGATTGCCTATTACTAATAGTCCCTAGACTGCAATGATCAGCTGTAAGGTGTCTGTAATGAAGATTTATTATTTATGATTTTTGTCTGGATCTACAATTATAAAAATACAGTTTCGACTTACTACCAAATCAACTTAAGAACAAACCTATGGAACCTATCTTGTATGTAACCCGGGGACTGTCTGTATTTGTGAGTCCATAATCCAATGAACGCATATATTAGATGTAATGTTATAAGGTGTCTTCTTTGATCACACAAGTCACATTGACATAAGATATTTGTTTAATCCTAACATTATGAAAGAGTTGCGTTTGGGAGTGAACGGCATTAGTAGAAACCACAAATGTCTACATCGAGATGTGTTCGCTGATTATATGTAGGCACAATGCCTTGAAATACAACCCTTAATGTGCCTTAAGTCAATTTCAGCTTTCCCTTCAGAGTTCAGCACATTATTGAACTCCCTTTAAGTATACATAAACAAATGACAACATAAAAGCCGTAAACCTGCAGTGAAATAATTTCCTTCCCGTCTGATTTCGTTGACTTTGTTTAACAAACCAAATAATGGAACAATGTAATGAAAATAATCACCAAAGGCTCAAGACCCTTCTCCATCAAGTAGCTTTATATTTGTAAGGACCCAGGCCTCATATTGAACTCCCCCCTACCAGAAATAATATTGTACTATAAACAATAGTGCTCTGAATACTCCATATATTCTCCATCATTTCGGTTAAATTCTGTCCTAATTCTAAAAAAAACAACATTAAAAATTCTTCACTACCCCAAAGCTGCACATATAAGTAATGATGGTCTAGAAATCAATGATGTTCTTTGTATATTTTAGATTTTTTTTTTTTCCTCCATTTTTCGCCTTTGTTCGGTCGGAATTGCATTTTCATGTAATACTATGCGATTGAGGGAGTTTTCTACATACATGTAAATATAACAGAGTTTTGCTGCTCATTTAGAAATGTGATCGATTTGCTCTCCTGTGCAGACGCCAATTACGTCAAGGTTTGTGTTTTTGTTTTGTCTTACATGTCCCCCCGATTTATTTGTTTTTTTTTAAGGCGGGCAGGAAGTGACCCGATGCTGGTACGGTTGCGTATAGTTGGGCAGAATCGGGTAAGAAGATTGTTCTTTTATGTTGCACAAGGGTGGTAATATAGGGTGTTTGGAGGGCTTTCCTTAAAAGTTAATAACAATCTTCAAAAACCTGCCCCACAAAAAATAGCTACATGACATGAATCTAATCACAATCTCCAGTCGTGTCGGTCAATTTAACACGATGTTCATGAATGTTAATATTGGATTTATCTTATAACCATCACATTGCAGTGGATTTGAGTTGGACATAACTCTTATTTGTGCTGATCCAAAGGTCAGACAACACTAGGACACCCGCCGATCAGCACAATAAGTCCTTGTGCTTTAATTTTTGGCTTCCTTATTCCATTGATGTCATAGTCATTGAGCATCTTCCATCTAAAGCCAGAGCACAGAGTAGATAAGAAGGGATCCCTAGAGGACCCGCTCATCCCCATGCAGTACTCATATCAGTGGGTAGTGTAATGGGAGACGTACAACTATTCCATTCCCCTGTGACGTGTTTTCAGGGTAAATAGAACTTTGTTCCTACAAAGATTACACCATTGTCAGAGCCCACCACAGAAAACCGTGATATACCCTTTCTGAAAGCAGTATGTCCTAGAGCAGATTAAACCTGGTGTCCTATCTACTGGAAGTGTCTTATAGACGGGGAGTACTGAGCAGATTTTATATAGTGCGACTATCTTTCCGGCAAAATGTTATAAAGCGGACCAACATGCAGACGTGTCCTATCTGCAGGCAGCATGTTATATAGCAGAGAAGCGGACAGAAACATATATAGGGGCAGATTTACTTACCCTGTTCCCGTTCGCGATCCGCGGCGCGTTCTCTGGCACTGGATTCGGGTCCGGCCGGGATTCATCAAAGCAGTTCCTCCGCCGTCCACCAGGTGGCGCTGCTGGCGCTGAAGTTCCGCTGGAATGCCTCAAATACACCGGCCTATCCAGGATGAAGGTGAGTGAATTTTTCGCGACACAATTTTTTTTTTAAATGCGGCGGTTTTGTCCGAATACATCGAGTTTTCATTCGGCCACGCCCCCCCCCCCCCCCCGATTTCCGTCGCGTGCATACCGGCGCCGTTGCGCCAAATTCCTGATCGGCTGCGCCAAAAACCCGGGGCAATCAGGTACAATCGGCGCAATCGGAATATTCGGGTAACACCGTCGGGAAAACGCGAATCGGGCCCTTAGTAAATGACCCCATAGTGTCCTATCAGCCGAAAGCCTTGTTAAAGAGCAGGAGGACAGAACAGATTTATACAGGGTGTTCCTATATGCATAACGCTGTTATAGAGGCAGGAGGAGCTCAGCAGATTGTCATAGCGACTTATCTGCAGGCAGCATGTTAGAGCAGGGAGCTCAGCAGATCATCACATGTCCTATCTGCAGGTGCATGTTATAGAGAGGAGGAGCTTCCGATCATACACAGTGTCCATCTGCGCAGCATGTTATAGAGCAGAGGCTCAGCAGATTGATATAGCGTTCTATCTGCAGGCAGCCTGTTAATAGAGCAGAAGGAGCTGGACAGATTAATACTTAGTGTCCTACCTGTAGCAGCTGTTAAAAGAGCAGAGGGGAAGCAGATTGTACATAGTGTCCTATCTGCAGTGCAGCTTGTTATAAGAAGGAGTGTGCCCCAAGATGTACATAGTGTCCTACCGTAGGCACGCATATTAGAAAGCAGGAGGGGCAGAACAGTTGTACTTGGTGCCTATCTGCAGGCGCATGTTATAGAGGTAGGAGGAGCTTAGCAGATTGTACATAGTTCCTATCCGCAGGCAGCATGTTATAGAGTAGGGGAGCTAGCAGATTGGTACATGGTGTCCTACCTGTAAGGGCACGCATATTAAAATAGCAGTAGGAACTGGATAGATTGTATATACAGCATTTCATATTTACAAGCAGCATGTTATAAAGAGGTAAGCTACGAGATTGTTGCATATTTTGCAGAAATGGAGAAAATATACTTTTTTACTATATTTTAGTTTAATTTGCGTTGATTCTGGCTGGGGTCCGCTACTCTATCCATTAAAGATACATTACCTTAACAAGTATTCATCATTGTATGTACCATAGGATAAAGCATGTGGTTGACCATTGGGCACCAACACCTGGCAGCTCTAGGATTCTGAGTTTCATTTAACCCCCATCAGCTTCATGGAGTCTGCAATATTTTTATAACATACTGTAAATTTGTACAGATTCTTCTATAAAATTGTCCCTATACTGGAAGAAACAGTTAAAAGACCTCATTGGGGGCGATTTCCTTACATCCTATGGAATACCTTGGTGCCATTTAAGCAGCGAAACTACTGACCCTTTGGAGTGTTTTAGGGTATAATATAAGTCTCTGGAGCTGCACTGGGTTTTCTTTTTTGTTTTAGTCCTGCTATTATACATGTAAATAGGTCCCACAATAGTCTCCAGGTCCTTCTTGGAGCCGGTGTCGTTATTTATAGCGGAATTATGCGAGAGCTAATGCGCTTTAGGTCAAAAGCAGTGGTGTCTTTTTGTTACCTAACATACACGGTATCAAAAGCTCATTATAAAATCTTTGGGCTGACTTTGAACTACATGCCGTTATACCGAAGGTCAACCTGGTATAGGAGCTCTTCTCTACTATAAACCCCGAGCGCAGACTTTTTCTTTACAATTACTCTGCTCCTTTCTTTTAATATGGAAACAAAAAAAAAGTTGGAAATAAGTTTGGCATAGCGTGCGGTTGACACCACAGTCTTCCAGCACAGACTCCCACGGCCAGTGTGCCTCACGAACAAATCCGCTGAGGACTTGACATATCCAGCAACTCTTTATATAATCTAACAGGCGGGAGACATTATCTTTCTTATCATTGTCTATATAGCTTATTCCATAGACTTGTTATAGAGATTATCATCATCCACACCAATTTCTGTCTCAATGGCCTATTATAGATGATTAACTTAAAGGGAACCTGTCATCAGAAATTGGCCTACTAAACTATTACCAATATGTTTTCACACCATTAAACACTTCATGGTTATGTTTCTTTCATGACCCACTTGGTGGCAATCATCAAGAAATCAACTTTGAAGATGGGTATTAACTGGTTGTATAAAGTCCAAGGAGCGGAGAGTTTATAACACTGAAGTCAAGCTCTCCCCATCTCTAAACATCTCCTTCCCTGTGATTGGCATCATGCGTCCAGATATAAGGAGATCTGGTCAATGATGTCTCTGGGTGAAGGACAAGTGAATGAGGCAGGGAAAGCTTGACCTCAGTTGTTAAACTCTCCGCCTCCTTGACTTAATACCCAATTTACACCTCACTTCAAAGATAATTTTCTGGATGATGCCACCACACTAGACCATAGAAAACATGATCTAGAAGTGGCTCAGCTGCTTGATAACATACTGGTATGGTTTATTTGGCCACTTTCTAATGACGGGTTTGCTTTAAGGAGTAAGCCAGAATTACTGTGTGATGATCATTCATTACATTGCTGGTTGATGGGGAACCAGGGCGTAACTTGGAGAGGCTGGGCCGATAGCAATTTCTACATGGGGCCCCCCCCCCTCCCCCCCCCAAATATATACATATTTAGGCGCATTCACATAAACGTGTACCCGCCCGGCTATAGCGTGGTAGGCACACGTTGGGCGCGCTGGAGGGAGGGAGAGTGGATAGCGGCTCACCCCTCCCTCTCCATAGAGAATGGAGCCAGCATGGTCGTCTTCGGCCATAACATAGTTCAGGCTCTATCTCTTTTGCGGCCACGGCTCGAAACAGTGATTACTCGTTGTGCTCACTTTACCGAGCCCAGCGCTATAGACGCATATGGGGGAAGTATATCGGCAGCAAATTTGCAGCCAGATATACATCCCTCAGACGTTATTGTGAGTGTATACTCCTATACAGACATGTTTATACAATTAGACACATTTCTACACTCTTATATACATACATTTATATACTTATATACACACACATAAATTTCTACACTCATATACTCGCACCTATATACATACAGTATACACTTATACCACACATTTATGCACTCTGTACACTGTATATACAAACTCATAAAGTATATACACACACATACTGTGATAAAACATCACACATACTGCTTACACATTATTACTATCTATCTATCTATCTATATATATATATATCATATATATAGATATATATATCTATATTTAAACTCACATCAGTATACACTGACCATATATACATACATGCAGTATAAAAACGCCATGTACCACCTGCTGCATACCATACAGAATATACACACATACAGCACATACACCCATTCAGTATATACATATATACAGAGCTATACATCATACCATATACACACATATCAAAACACACATACATCATATATGTGCATATATTTAAATGCACATATATGCTTATTAAATATGGCGTTTATAATACAGTAGATGCATATATACACATATACACATATATACAATATACAAAGTATATACTCAAGGAAAATACAAATAGCACACACAATATATAATCACGTATACAACAGCACTCCAAGACGTCAGCATTATGGAAAAAATGTTCTTCTTTATTCCATGTTTGAAAAGGGCTCCTAGTGAGCCGAAATGTCGCTGTACTTGTTGTCTTTTAAACATGGAATAAAGAAGACCATTTTTTAACCAATGCTGGACGCTTGGGTGCTGCATTTTTGGATTATACCCAGTATATACCATATACAGTATATACATAATATCACATATACACGTATATACACATACACAGTATATAGATATATACACATATACACATATATACACTACTATATACACACCAATATCACAGTAATAATACATATATACACGTATATACACATAACAGTATATACATATATACACATATACAGTCTATACACTACACAGTATATAACATCTATACACATACACAGTATATACACATACAATTATATACATATATACACATATACACACGTTATCATATATACAATAATAACAATATATACATATATACACAGGAGATGCATTTATACAATAATACACAATATATACACAGATAAATACATGTATATACTTACCTTTTTCTGATGTTTTGGGGCTGTTTGGATAACCACCCGGCCGTGGATGCAGGTGGGTGTTCTGACGGGTAGGTGGGTGATCGGATGGGTGCCTGTGGGGGGTCCGTACACTCTGGGGGAGTCGGGCGGGTGTCTGTTCTGCTGCCCGGGGGGCTTTTGCATTTTCGGCCGCGGGGGAAGGGGGGGGTTGCGGTTGTTGCGCGGAGTATTGGGGGAGTCGGGCAGCTTCTTGTTAAGCAGCGCGGAGTTAGGGGGGGGGTTGCCGCGAGTTTGGTGGAGTGGGTCGGGTGCCCGCTCTGCCGCCCGCAGGGCCTTTGCCTGTTCGGCCCGTGGAGGGGGGGGAGGGGGAAGCCGCAGAGTACTGCAGAGTATTGGGGAGAGTCGGGCGAGCTGCTTGTTCGGCAGCGCGGGGTGTTGGCGGGTGCCAGCATGCAGGGGGATGGCGAGCGTTCACACTGTGCCGGGGGGGGGGTGTCTGAATTGGAACCCTGTTACCACATGACCCACTTCTTGATTCACCCTGTTGGCCCCGACGTTGTGGAAGAACCTACACACCAGACCGTGACATCGCGAGCATTCCCTGTGCAGGGGCGGGCGGCTCACGGAGGGGCGGGCAGCTCATGGAAGGTGCGGATTTAGGAGTGGACACAGAGGTAGGCCCCGGGGGCAACATCCGGCAGGCACCGACACTACGGGACACACGGAGTCTGTGCATCCCCGGGCCCTCAACCTCACGGGCCCCGTAGCAACCCTACGCTGCTACGGCGGTTGTTACGCCACTGGAAACCAACCCAGCACCCTTAGCGATCCCCTATTCAGCATTAATAAAACATGGGCTATAGAGTCGAACAGCTGATTTAGTGTCTGTGTGGCAGCTGGGCATGAAGCATGCAGTTTTTTTTGTGGTGTCTGACATTGTTCACCTGATTCTGGTATTTTGAGCTACTGATTCCAAAAATACCTTCCATTTCCTCTCTCGCATCTCTACTATTGAGATGTTTGGAGATTTCCATTAAGAAAGTACAATGGTAGATCGGTAACTGTGGCCGATGGTATACAAGTATGATGGCTGATGGAGCATCCAACACAATGTCAAGAACATATTATCGCAGGGAATCACAGAAACAAGTTTCAGCAATCAAATATTTTCTACAAAATATTCATTTTCTAGGGATATATCAATAATTTGATTTTTCATCTAAACTTGACTAAGGCTCTTCTTGGGGTTCGAGACTCTACAGAACTAGTCAGAATCCAGAGGAATACATAAAGGGTTTAAAGGGTTATCCAGTCACAGAAAGTTATCCCTTGCTGATTGATGGGGTCCAGGATGTGAGACCTTCATGTATCACAAGAAAGGGGGTCAGTTCTAACCCCAAATAGTGGCAGGTAACCTTGCTATTCTATGGCACCAGGGACCTATTTTTCACTAAGCTGAACAGGAGCACAAAGGTGGGGGGCTCAGAGCTGAGGAGTCTGCAGCACAGACAGTCACATGTTTTATGCATCTAAATGCATTCAAATCAATCCCACCCCCTGGACTACACAGAGGATTCTTTCAGGATTCTGTCAAGGTGCAATGCTCGGAGAAGGCGATAGGCATTTTTGCACTCAGTGTGATTGGCTTCTGCAACCGTCTTTAGCGAAAATTAGATCCCTGGTGACAGGTTTCCCTTTAAGTATCATATCAGGGTTTATGTATGATGGTAGTTCAACTTACTTCTACCAGTTCACAAAAATGACTTAAAACTTTTCATGGATGCACATTTTTATGATAAAGAACAAATAGATCATGTAAAGCGGGAGAATGACCAAATGGAATAGAGAAAACATTTTGTCACACATCTGCCGTACCTGGATGTTCACCTTATGATTGTTGATGGTCACCATAGCAACAAGTAATGTGCTGATTATCTAATGCAAGTGCTTATACACACTTACTTTAAGGATTTGTTCACCTTTCTATAACTTTTCCATTTATGTTGGTAAAGTTTTTCAGCGGAGGCCCCGGCTTTGTACTGGTATCCCTATATAACACCACTACAGCACTAGAACTACAGCGTATCCATTCTTTTATGGAAAGTTATTGTAAAAAAAACTACTGGTTTTAGGTTTTCATCCGAAGGTTGTTCTTCCAACAAATTAACGTGGTTAAAGGGCAGTCCTCATATAGAGGTCGGTCCATATATCTATACAGAAGTCCGCACCTCAACACCACACATCAGGGGTCATTTACTAAGGCCCGATTCGCGTTTCCCGACGTGTTACCCGAATTTTTCCGATTTGCGCCGATTTTTCCCTGTATTGCCCTGGGATTTGGGCGCAACAGACGATTGATTTTGGCCATAACGCTGGCAATGCACGCAACAGAATCGGGGGGGTGGCCGAACAAAAACCCGACGGATTTGTAAAAACCACCGCATTTAAAAACAAAAGTGTTGCGGAGCTTGCACTTACCTTCACCAGGAATAGGCTGGTGAACTTGAGTGCATTTCAGCGGACTTCAGCGCAGCAGCGCACCTGGTGGACGTCGAGGAACTACCTTAGTGAATCCCGGCCGGACCCGAATCCACCGCAGAGAACGCGCTGCTGGACCGGGTACGTAAATTTGCCCCATCATGTGTTTACCTTCAATTGTAGCCAATTTATTGGGGTATTTTGGCCCGCAATCACCTCTATCATCATCAGCACCATCACAATGGACTAATCTAACAAAAGGGCAGTGCATAACTAATTTAATGTGATTTTTGTTGGTACATATATTATAAAACATAGTATACAGTGGGAAGAGAAAATTCCGACCCATTTTATATTTTTCACTCTTTGTTTCATGCAGCCAATTGGTAGATCAAAAAACATTCTTGTTTTTACTTATGAATGTACACTTTGCCCCCTCCTGACAGAAAATAAAACTGTAATGTATGTATTTGTGCTACTCTATACACAGATCATTAGTATTCAGACCCTTTGCTCAGTATTGAGTAAAACAGCTTTGGAGCCAGTACAGCCAGGAGTCTTCTTTGGAAGGACCTACAAGTGTATCACTCCTGGATTGGGGATCCTCTGCCATTCCTCCTTGCAGATCCTCTCCAGTTCCTTCAGATTGGATGACACATTTTCAAGTCTCTCCAGAGATGGTCAATTGGGTTCATGAATGGTCACAGAAATGTTCTGAAACCTCTGTTTTATTATTTTAGCTGTGTGGTGTAGTTAGGGTCATTGACTTGTTGGAAGGGGAACCTTTGGCCCAGTCGATGCCCAGAGCACACTGGAAGAGCTTTTCATCCAGGATATCTCTGTACTTCCAGATTCATCTTTCCATCAATTTTACTGGTCATCCTGTCCTGGTCCCTCATCAGACACAGAGAATCTTATTTCTCATAGTCTGGGAGTCCTTCATGTGTTTATTTGGCATTCTGAATGCGGCTTATATTGTCTGCACTGAGGAGGGCTTCCGTCTGCACACCCTGCCATAAAGCCCCAACTGGTGGAGGCTAAATGGAAGTTAACTTTTGGAACATTCTCCCATTTTTTTAATGTATCTCTTAAGCTTAGCCGGAGTAAGTTTGGCGGGACAGCCAGGTCAAGGAAGAGTTGTGGTCATCCCAAACTCTTCCATTTAAGGATATGGAAGTCATACTGTGATCTCAGGAACCTGAGTGCTGCAGAAATTCTTTTGTAATTATTTTGCCTTGCCAGGTTTGCCTAAACAGGTTGTGCCTTCTTCCTAATCAAGTTCAATCACGTTAATTAAACACAACGGACTCCAATAAATGGTAGACACATCTCAAGGAGGATGAGAAGGAATTGGACACCATGGGAATGAAATATGAGTGTCAAGTCAATGGGTCTGAATACTTATGACCATGTGATATTCCTGTTTTCTTGTTTAATAAATTAGCAAAAATATCTGCATTTCTATTTTTTCTGTCAAGTTGGGGTGCAGTGTACATAATTGAGAGCAAAAAAAGAACTTTTTTGACCTAACCACTGGTTGCAATGAACAAGATTGAAAATTTAAGGTGGGTCTGAATACTTTCAATACCCCAGCTGTCCCTGTCTACTTGTTAAATTGGATTGGTTACATAATTTGACTGATAACCTAATTTTAAAGTCAGCAAGCCAAGTCAAACAAAAGACTACTCAGAGAGTAATTATAAATCAATAAAGAGTTGTCAAAGTACAAACCTAAAGAAGTCACAACCAAAGAACAACACCATAAAAAAATCAAGAGGCAAGAGGTTCTAACAAAATTATGCAGAAGATAGGCAAATGCATTTCAGTTCAGACAGAGCATACACTCAGATAGGTAACCAAATTACTGGCAGTGAATTCTGGTCCCAAAGAAACCGTAAAGCTGGCAATTGAGCTGCCTATGATGCATCTGAGCCAAAATAATCAAGGATTTAACCATTTCCTGCCTCTCAGCCCAGAACTACCAACAAAAGACGTTACATTCGCTCATCTTGAAAAAAGTGGCTGGCTCGGAAAACTCAAGTCTTATGTCTACGGCTGATTTTGTGCTGCTAGGTCCTCAACAATTGTTTTAAACACTGAGGCAATGGAGTCTAATCCAACAAAGTCAAAAGCCATCCATGTAGCCAACTATTTCATCTAGATTTGTATCTCTTAGAATCTACTAGTGTAGTCTAACAAGGTTTAATAGGGCTTGGTTCAATGTACCATTACAAATCATGGAGCTTCTTCACAATCTAACATTGTTTAGTTGGCACGTCTAAAAAATTGCAAGACACAAAATTTAATGAGTGGACTGAAGAAATGGACTTTAGAGACTGGATGTCTACATAACTAAATATTAAGGAATTAGTGACTAAGGTATAAAACCAGGTATTATATTCACATGGGAGAAGAAGAGTCAACAGGGACAACATTATCTTGCCAAAAGAGTTCACCACTGTTCTTGAGTCCTCTTACTTTCCAAAGCATTTAGTGTATGTGGTACCCAAAGTTTTAGCTAGGATGTTGATAGACTCACCTCCCAGTACAGCAGAAAGCAGAATATGCGTGCCATACTTCTTTATCAAGTTCTCAGTGATTTGCGCAGAAGTGGGCCTCCTACCCAACTGGCGGATGTTGCGTACAAACTCTGGAGCCAATGTAAGATTTGGAAATTCTTTACTCTCCAGTGCCATGTTCTTCACTTTCCAGCGGCCAAATTCTCTGTGAAGATATAGATTTTTACAATTTATTTGAGAGTAAATGTATAAAATAAAAAGAAATTATATTTCACCGTCTCTACATAAAGCTTATTGTTTCTTATTGTGCTAGCAGATGGAAGTGCCGTCTCATTTCGCGGCAGTAGACGCTGATGGAGCAGTGCCTCTAATGGACCATTATTACAGAATTTCTAGAACACTTTAATGTGTTTTAAAGAACAATTTTCCAAGTAATCAGCATTTTCATATTAACCTATAAAGATGCTACAGTCACATGCACTTATATCATAAAGCGCCATCTATGTAGACTCAATGTACAGTACCTATAAGAGGTTCCACTAAACCAAGAAGACACAACAAGAAAGTTCTGAGGTGGCCCTTGGAAAAACCTGAATATTATGTGACACAATGTTCATTGGTACATCATTTTTGTGAAGCTGTGACAAGATTTTGACTCATTTTAGAAACTTCTTTCACTTTGAGAATGATAAAAAGTTTTTTGACACCTTTAATAGGATGATGGCTAAGCACTCCTGTACTACTCCAATAGGTCAACACTAGCTCCTACATCTCTGCCCAATGAGGTCTTGGTGACAATGTCAAGTTTATTGTGCACGTAAAGTCTGCAATCCGGGTCAACAGGACTATTTAGGCCAGAGATAAGCTTAGACGGCATGTGTACTAACTGTAAATGTTGGCCATGAGGTAGCCACACGGATTTCAGCTAGCCCATTTCTACTAGACTTGGCGAGGCTTCTGTGTCTCACCCTACCAGGAATGTGCCGTGCGGGTAGGCACTTAGAATGGACATGGTAGTTTGTGGCCCGGTTTTAGCACACAGTTGTGTGCCTGTAACCTAAGAGCGTTACACCATCACCAAGGGCCTGTTAAAGCAGGCCAAAAAAATACTAAATGTTTGGAGAAATTTACTAAGCAAAATTTGCCAAAACTTTTCTGAATAATTATGCAACAAAGACTTGCTTTGATGCTTTTCTAGACACGCCTTGGCTTTGCGGAAAGGGTGTGTTGGTTCAGGTAGGGTGGGCATGTCTTAAAGTATCAAGCCATGTACCCAAAAGTTGCCCGATTTTCGGGCCTATACTAAGCTAAAAAGTAAAGCTATACTAGACAGTCTTAAGGTTTTTAGGGCATACGCATTCACGTGTTGTCCGTTTCTCGGACACATGACACACGACTGCTCTATTTTAATGGACCGTGCGACCAATCGTGCTAAAGCAAGTCCTAGTCCGAAACGTTTTTCACTGATCACTCATTGACTATAGTTTATAAAGATCTGTGAAAAAAGGATGCCAGGCTGAGGCAAATTTGCCATGAAAAAACTGATTTGTTTTTCACAGACAATTTTGGCCATGTTTGTGTGCAGATCTAACTTTGCTGTCTAAGTTTTATACAATATTGGTGAATCTGCCCCCTGTCTAAAGATTAGACCAGATTAGTAAACTTTAGTTCGAGGGTTGAATTATGATGTGCGATTCAAGGTCATAGAATAATGTTTTAGCAGTCTATAATTATAAGGTTTGAGGAATAGCAAGTTCTTATTGTGCAAGTTTCAGAGTTTTTATTAGATGCCCAGAAAGTTAAAAAAGTGGCTAAAAGTTCCACCAAACATGCTAAAAAACCTCTCTTGTATAAAAATGATGCTACCTTCATTGTATTCTTGAGACTTTTCACTTCTGGCTAGCATGGGATTAATAGAATAGCGCAGTGTTTGGTCAGGATAGATGGATGGCTACCCACTGTGCTCGCTAAACTGTTCTTTAGCCACCTACAAAATGCAGCCGCTATGGGGAAAATTGATCTCTATGACAACCTTTACTTACCACCCACACAGACCAGACCGTACATCAAAGTACAAGAGCCTTTTGACATTTTTATTTTGTGGCCAATAAGAGAAAAAAATGAATAGCCATAAAGAACTAAATTTATATGTTGGGAACTACATGAGATGCATTCACTGACATAGGACATGATGTCGTTTTCAGGAATTTTTGATGGGCAATTTGTCAAATTTACCATCCTGTTCCTTTAGTCCAGTGATACACCCCCCTCTCTAAATCTGTCAACTGGGCCAAATGACTTCAAGGCCATCCTAGAGGTATAGTAAACAATGAACCATCTCTCACCAAGAGGTCAACTACCCAACAGTAGCCTCCAAGAGTCTTGTTGAAAGCACATCCACACCTTCTTGTGGTAAGACTCTGATGACCATGGACCACGATGTATAAGTGGGTGCAGAGGGAGTGAGCTTCCTCTACCACCCATCAGCACCATGCACCTGCGATGCTTGAGTGCCGATGGTGTTAAATACAAAAACAATATACAAAAAACAAAAATCGTCATCCCCTTTAAGAAAAAAAAAACGTTTATTTATCCCGTACAACGAAAAATAAACAAAAAAAACCCCAAATCGATGCCAAAATTGGCATTTTTTAATCATCCATTACTGAAGAAATTATATTAATCACAATCAAAAAACGTTATGAACCCCGAGTGTGTCTTTTCTCAAGAAAATAAGTTGTCACACAGCCATATTGAGAAAAAACGATATAGTGCTTGGAAGGTGGCGATGCAGAAAAAATTTCCCCCCAAAAAAGTGTCTCACTATACAAAGGAAAGTAATAAAAAATAAATAAAACATAAATTTGATATTACTGTATACATATTGACCCAAAGAAAAAAGTTTTTATTTTATTTAGGTTCAACAATAAAGGCAGGAAATTTTTATTGAAAAAAAGTCAGATCTGCTGTTAGGAGGGTGATAAGTGGTGCAAGGAAGACAGACAAGATAGTGAGCCCTAAGCTGAGCTCCCCAAAGCTGTCACCTGCCTACTTGCCTTACGTGCCCAAAAGGGGGCAAGGGACAACCACGAGGACGGTCCTTCCCTAAACCATTGTGCAAACACAGAACAAGACAAACAAATAACAAAGAAGAATCACGAGCAGTCCGGGTCACAACAAGATAGCAGGTACAGTACAGAACCAGAGTCCAAAAAGGGATAGTCGAGGATGCAATAGCCGGGATCGATAACCAGAATACACAATAGATAAGCTATAGCACGCTGAGAGATATGGAGCTGAGGTATAACCTATTACCAGTCTGATGGGACTGGGCAGGTATATAAAGGAACTCCACACCAGTAACCCTTCACTGGACAGGACACAGCTGGAGAGAGCCGGGTGTGGCTGGATAATCAAAAGACTAAATTACAGCTCTATGGCTACCTTCCCCCATTAATAGTGCCACATCTGTCCACAGCTAAGTTGGAGCTCTGGAGAGAAGTGGCAGCAGGGGTGGAACTTGGGAGGGTGCGGACAGTAGTGAATTCAAGCCTTCTAGGGGGCCCATGGCCACCCAAACCACCCACCCAATTTTATACTGAGAAGGACCTACAACCTTGAAATCCTCACATATATGTTCCTGCTCTGAATACACATGTACACAAGAGCCATTTCAGGACCTTTGCAGGTCCTTCAAAGGTCCTGAAACCACTTATTGAAAGCAGGCAAAATGGACACATCCTCCATTCCCCAAGAAGCGGATTCTAGTACCAGATGTAGGAAGTGATTCCAGACTTGTAGGGGCTATAATATTCATACAGCCCAGGGCCCATGGCAGTCTTAATCCGCCCTTGGGTGCAGTGGGTGCATTCACAACTGGTCCCAGGTGGTTTAGGGGGACACAAGGTGTCACTTTCCCATATGAGAAGACTACAGTACTACAGTATAAACCATACATTATAGTCAAGGGCCTGGCACAGACTTTGGGGCCCATCAGCTCCTACACCATTAAGTTGCAGTGTCCCTGATACTAAGTAGCGATATTAGTGGAGAGGAACCTTCTGATTCCCTGCCTGATGACATTTGGGCATATGGATTTTTAGTATGGCCAATAACCCCTCTTGAGGTAAGTTCCCCTTTCTATTGATCTATCGTTGTGAATAAAACACAATTTTTTCATGAAACACTTGTTTTAATAATTTTTCACATATTCTTTTCATTTTTCCTCGTGTCTCTCTAAGCTCAGGAATGAATGATTCGGACTGAGCGCCACATTTAACTTCCAAATTGTGGCGCACGCCCTATGTTAAAGTTACACCACAAAAAAGATGGTGAACTCTGTCGGACCTGAGCAGAGAAGCTACAGATTCATGATTTCTGGCGCACGATTTTAGTAAATCGCCGCACGCAACCTATGCACGCTGTAGTGTAAGGGTGCAGTCACACGTTGCGTCTAACGCCTATGTTTAAAAACGCATTGCAACAGCTGAAGAGAGATTTGCCTAATTAAACAGCTGTTAACACTTGCCTATAGAAAACGCAAATGTTAACAGTTGTGTTAATTTGCCCGCGAACATTGTGTTAACAAACTCATGCAGTAATGCACTGCTCAAGCATGTGTTAACCTTGTGTTAACAGTTGCATTTTGTAAACACAAATGTTAACAGCTGTTTAATTAGGCAACCTAGGTAAGTAGAGGGAACCGCCATTTTCTGTGATAACTGAATGGGGCAGATTTACTTACCCGGGTCTGTCGCGATCCCGCGGTGCATTGTCCGATGAGTATTCAGGTCTTTCACAATTCACTAAGGTTGTGCGTCCAATTTCCTCCATGTGTCGCTTCCACGCTGAGATCCGCCGGAGTTCACCTTCTTCTTCCTGGTGCATGTAAGTGCTTGATCTTGCGACACAATTCCGTTTTTAAATTCTGCAGTTTGTCCGAATCCGTCGGGTTGACCGGCGGCCACGCCACCGATTTCGGTTGCATGCAAGCCGGCGCCGATGCACCACAATCCGATCGAGTGCGCCAAAAACCTGGGGCAATTTAACGCAAAATGGAAATATTCTGGAAACCCGACGGAATCGCGTTCTGCATACCCTTAGTAAATGAGCCCCAATAAGTCATGTTAATCAGTGCTGCATCTGTAGGTGCACTCATCTGTGCCCTCAAGGACATAGCATACAATTCCCTATAGACTGCCGGATCCGACCCGAGTTTCTAAGAAGGAATTGCAATAAAGAAATGTTTTCTTCGGTATATAAATTATGAAGGAATCTATGACATAAATGACTGAAGACACAATGACATCTTACAACAGAATAGAGAATGTTCTTGGAAAACCTACAATAAAGCACAACCTTGAGATACAAGACATGAAGATTCCCAGATACAGGAATGTGACCTCTGAGGACAATACATATGTATGTGCCCGCGCCCTTCCAGCCATTGTCACAGGAGGCAGAGATTTGCATGTCTTGGCTACATTACATCTGCAAGGATTGTAGTGGATTCTGGTGAAATCTGAATTATTTTTCTTCTCGTAGATACATCAAAGGAAATCTACCCTCAAAATCCATCATGATAAACCAGGGACACTTACTCATAGGGACGGGCAACTTGACTGTGGCAATATTCTCATATTAGTTATCCATGGCCTCCTTCCTTCTAAAATCAACTTTTAAATGTATGCTAATGAGACAGAAGATTGTTACCAGAGCCACTCCATGTTGTAGCCCATGCCGCATAACATAGCACTTATAGAAGACTGTATTGTACCTCATAGAGGGTTTCTTTCTGGATCTTAAAGGGGTTTTCCCATTAAAGAAAGTTTGCAAATTTTAATCTACTTGTGTTATTTACACAATAAGGATTATTTTTACATTTTACATTTGTAGCTGCTATAACTCAGTGATGGTCAGTGTACGAATCCAGAGTGTGGCTTGGGAATCTCTAAGCAGACACTTCATGATCCCTCTGTGCTGTGAGATGCTGTGTGCTGACAATGTGATTAGATTATCAGGGTACAGGTTTATCTACACTTTCATTTGGTCTCTTAACACTCTACTAGTATCTGACACATAGAAAGAGAGATGAGACAGATGAAAAATGAAAGATAATGAGATTGAATGATAAACACTTGTGGAACCAGCTTCAATCCAACACCATTCAGACGGTATGAAGATAAAATAGATTCTTTTATTCAAGGCATCTTAAAAACAGGCAGGTACATCAGAGAAATCCAAGATAATGAGATCCATGAAATGGATATAAAACACAATGACACATTCCAGCTCTGCTATACAGTATCTCAACTATAACACACACACAGTCAGTTCTACTATACCTCCTTCCCCTGCTATAAAGATCTTATCTTGACTCTAGCTTGTAAAGTAAGACTCTTTGCACTGCTTTTTGCAGGCAGGAAGTGCCTGCGTCGGAGCTGGTCTTGTAATGCAGGGGTAGGGACAGGAAGCAGAGGGCACTGTAGTGTGCAGACAGGAGAAGCTATTCATGAAGAATCTGCTATGGCTAACCCTAGTAAGAAGAAGAATTATGGTCGGATCCCAGGGTAACAAAAATTGTATACACCAGGACAGATAGAGACAGGTTAGAATTATGTCTGTGAAATGCTGTATTTTTGTTAATAACATTGAATTAGAGAATGTGTTATTTTGTTATCCTGAGTATATTGAAGAATCTTGTCTTTGTGCAAATAGCCCTTTAACAAATCCATCAGATTCCATCGGATACCATGACTATGTACTGTAGATATTCATACTCAGCGTTACTTCTTGGGGAAAACCCTCCATAATAAAGTGCCATATGGAGGCACCATATGGCAGCACATGCAGTGTCTACAGCTTTGGATTATGGACCATATGGACTCCATAAGCCGCAGTACTTGCTCATTGCATGGGAGAGCCCAGGCAGGAGGCGGGGGTCTGTCCTGTTAGGGTGGTCTCTCTGCTTATCTATCTAGAAGAGTTTATCTTGCAGCTACTTATTTTGCAAGTGATTAATTATTAAGGGCTATGAAGAAAATGACTGGATACTGACTTTCAATGGTATTTGCTATGGTATTGTGCATAAAGCAAGGAAGGATCAGGAGGAATGGATAGATGGGAGACTTTTATACAAGTCATATACTGAATAGACCACTACACATCCATGATTTATTCCAAAATACAGTGTCCTTGGGTTGTGTCATTCATTGCAGCTACGCTCCATTGCTGAGAGTGCAATACCACTGGTAACCTGTGGAGAGGTGTGGCGCCCGGTCAGGCTGAAAGTTAGGATTGGGAGAAGGATAATAAGAAGTCAGTTATATCCCATGGAATGATCACTTATAGTACATGTTGCCTTTGTGCATGGAGGCCAAATATTCCAAATACAGTGGAATCTCTCCAGACACCCCTTTGAGAGGACCCCTTCCCTAGAACACTTATTTTTATAGCCCACATCAGCTCTCATACATATGCACGCTCGGCTTTGCATGTATTGTATCATCAAAATCCATGATGATAAACCAAGGAAACTTACACATAGATCCAGAGACGGTGACTGCGAGAATCTTCTTATACTTGTTACCCATGACTTCCTTCCTTTTAAAATCAACTTTTGTAATTATGCTAATGAGCCTGTAGGGATCTGGTGAGCCACTCAGTGCTATAGCTTCACAGACTGTAACAATGAGTAGAGCAGGTCTCTCCTCCCTCTGCAATTCATGCTGCTCTGTGAAGTTGCAGCACTGAGGGGTTCTGATAACGCCCCCCAGAGCCCTCCATGTTCATTAGCATAATTGTAAAAGTTGATATTAGTAGGAAGGAGGCCATGGATAACAAATACAAGAAGATTTCCACAGTCACGGTGCCCGAATCTATAAGTAATGTCCCTGGTTTTCCATGATGGATTTTGATTTTAGATTTCCCTACATATATAACTATTCCTCCCAACCCCTTTGAAAACACATGCATGCCTATCTCAGCCGAGTATACATGTCTTATTGATAAGAAGTGGTAGATTTTCTTTAAATAATGTGGGAAAACCTTTGCATGAATTAATAGAGTGACTACTGGAAACTTTGTAAAATATGTTATCAGAGAAAGTTCTTCCTTCTCCACTTACTTTGGCTCTTTCCTCCCTTCCTAATCTTCGTTTCATTCTGAAAATTCTTCTGAATTTCACCTTGCTAGCAACATGGATAGAAGCCCAGCAAAGTGTCAGATTACATAGAAAGTCTACAGAGAGGGGAGGGGGAGAAGTGATTGACAGCAGCTAGGTCTCCACCCACTACGACAGAGACTGCAAATTAGAGATCAAGGCAAATAGGAAAAGAGCTGGAAATATAACAAGTCACGTAATGACCGGATTCAGTGCTATTTCTCATATACACACACAGGACTAGTCATTTATTTAAAGTTCGCTGAAAGATACCGACGCTGATAAGATGAAATGATCGGAGGAAATCTCTGATGAGACTGACGACATATTGGAAAGATTAATTGGTAATAAAGATGAGTTATGACATCGAGATAGATTGATAAGAAAAGAAGAGCAATAGATTGCAGAGGGAGATTGATGAGCAGATAAGGAAAGCCATTTCTATGTATAGACATGCAGAAGATGGATACATACATTATATAGCTGCATCGATTAGCACGGCAGATGTAGCAGAGCCGAGATGGTACTACGCATCATGATATCATTATGTACGTACAAGGTCACTGCTGTATGGTTTATTTCAATGAGCCCAAAGAGACAAATGCTGTATATGACACCTTCATCTCTGCTACATCCTTATCCACTCGACTTCCAGAGAGGAAAACAATTCCAGTAAATTCCTTCCTTTAGGTTTAATGGTTTCTCTTATACTTGACTATTATGCAATGTCAATGGCACCGGGTAAGAGGTAAAGCTACACAATGATAGAGCTGGAAATCCTATTGTACCCCCCACAAAGGAGCTTTGCCTTGTAATGTGTTATACGTGGAGGCAGCCAGTTCCTTCCATATAATAATACTACAACACCGGATAAACTTCGTGATTGCAGGCGGCTTGGCCAAAACTGCTGTAATGGGGCCCAGAAAGCAGAAACTGGGGGCACTTTGAGGCTTTGTCAGGTCTTGAAACACAAAAAAATGCATAAACAATCATCCAAAATGACAAGCTGCGGGGGATGGGGAAATCTTTTAAAGGAAACCTACGATAAAGAATCTACTATCAGAAGTAGATGTGATGGTAGATTCCTCTGCCCTAATCTGTAATTTAATAATCTGGAAACCTAACCTAATTAGTTAAAAATTTTATTTTAGTAATATGTAAATTAACTGCAGAGGCTACTGGGGCATGGAGTAGCCTTAGCTCTCAGTGCCCGACCAGGCTAGTACACGCCCCAGTAGCCTCTGCTACATATTACTAAAAGAAAGTTTTTAACAAGTTAGATTAAGTTTCAGGATTATTAAATTACAGATCAGGGGAAATGCAGGAAGGAGGAATCTACCATCACATCTACTTCCTGCTTTGCTCTCAGTATTGAGTTTCTACACTGCAGCTAGCTTCTGTAGCATCGCAGGTATCTGGTTAAATACTGAAGCATAAGGGAGGGGCTATGCAGAAAAGGGGTCACTACCTAAAAAGGATCCTAAGGTGAGGAAGGATACAAAAAGGGAGGCATAAGAGGACTAAAGAAAGGGGTTACAGAAATGGAGGTATAATGTGGGGGGAGTTCTAAAGAAAGGAAGGCAGAAAGTGGGGACACAGAAAGGGAAGTGTGGGCGCATAGAAAGCATGGCATAGGGTGGGGTGCCAAAGAAAGGGAGGTAAAGGGTGGAGGGCAACAGGAAGGGAAGCATAAGGTGGAGGCTATTCATAGAGAGAGATATAAGGATGAGAGTTACAGAAAAAAAAGCATAAGTGTGGGGTGCTTTAGAAGGAGAGGCATAAAGTGGAGGGCAACAGGAAGGGTGGAACAAGGTGGGAGCTATTGAAAGGGAGGTAGAAAGTTGGGGACACAGAAAGGAAAGTGAGGGTCTATAGATAGTGAGGCATAGGATGGGGGCCACAAAAAGGGAAGCAAAGGCTGGGGGGAGTTCTACAGAAGGAAGGGCATAAAGTGAAGGGCAACAGGAAGGGAGGTGTAAGGTGGGGGTCTACAGAAAGAAAGGCATAGGGTTTGTGGGGCTAAAGAAAAGAGACAAATAAAGTGGGGCAACAGAGAGGGTGGCATAATGTAGGAGGCTCCTGGAAGGGGGGCATAAGGTGGGGAGAGTTTGACAGAAAAGGAGCATATGGCTACAGAAAGGGAAACATAAGTGGGGGTCTACAGAAAGTGAGATATGAAGTGGAGGGCAACAGGAAAGGAGGCATAAGGTCCCAAAGTTTGCGATGATGACCAATCATTTCTAGTTGCGCCACTGCCAATATACTATCATTGTCTGCATAATGTGTAGTGTAGCACATATAGGAATATATCCGTCTGCACCAGTAGGCACGTTTGAGAATCCTGTAGTATGGTCAGGCAGCCTCCCAGGGAGCATGCTCAGTAAGGTGACATAGCAGTGTGTACCGTACTAAAAAGAGGGTAAGAGGCAAAGACACTGTAATAAAAATGCAGCTGTTTTCTCCCTATATTGATAAAACTTTAAAGCCTAAAGGCATCAAATCTCTGCTGCTAATGTCACCATGGAAACCTTTAATATGATAGGGAATGAAAATAGCCAAGAAAAAAAGAACAGAAAAATGCAACAGTTTTTCCCCGCGTCGCTCTCAGTTCTGAAACGCAAAAAAAAAATGGAGGTGGAGGGGGGGGATTCTCCTTCCAATAAGTTGCTTCCATATTTATGCTGGATGCTTAAAACACATAAAAGAAAGTGGCAGCGAGTGCTTCACTCAGGAAAATATTTGTTTTCGTAATGCGAATAATGAGAATGTGAATTGAATAATGTATTGCAGCGGAGGAAGATGTACTCCTGTAATATCGCTTTTCCTTTATTTTGTCTTTCATCTCCGTCCCTCCGCTTTTTTTCCCTCCATTTGTCTTCTCATCTCTTTTTTATTGCTTTCTCTCCACTGTATCGGAGCAGTAAGCCGCAGCCTTGTGTGTGTGTGTGTGGAAGTCAGTAGGGCCCCCCAGGGAGCAGCCCTTCCTGTCCCTCCTCCGTCACGCTGCTCCCTCTAGAGACGTTGTGATGGCCCTCCTGGCACAAAGGTGGAAAGAATATATTGCATCCATTCCCGCCTCCCATCTCTCCATGGCACTGAGGTGCTATGGCAACAGGTGTGGTAGAATTAATGGCACCAGATGCTCCTCATGCCCACACCGCTCAGCTGGCACCATATTAGTTTTAGTGGATGCTCCAATAAGACGATACCTGCCATAAAGCTTACGGAGCAGAAAAACAGCACATTGTCTGCCTGTTTATTGCTGGAATTATCATGGATCTCGGGCACAAAGTCTGCTCGGGTATCTGAATGCCAGCGTGGACGGATCCAAGGCTTCTAGTTCTGCATGCGTTGACATTTGGCCGCCACAAACCTGTGTGCGGTGTTGTGTGACCTAAACACCAGTATGCGGGTGGCTGTGACCTCGCCCACCCCATCAGCCTAGCACTGCTGAATGCCCCTTGGTGTGCCCTTGCCTATACTGTCTGCACAGGCATATGATGGATGGCACTCATGTGCCCGGCTCTGATCTATGGTAATGTGCTGACAGTGAAGCGGTCTGGGACCATGAGCTCCCTTTGTGCAGTGATCTGATTCCCTGCTCCCTCTGTGCACCTCGCGCTGCGTGGACTCATTTCCAGCCGTACGCTCGCTGTGGGCAGCATTACTTTGTGACTATTAGTTTGCTGTGAATATTCAGGCTGGAAGATTTGTTTGTGCGCGGCTGTGTGATTATGGAGCCCTTTATGTAGCAGTGTGTCAGTACCACTTGTTCGGAGAATGATTGGTGGCTCGATGCACTCTATATAATCACCGACACGAGCAACCGGGCAGGATTTAATACCACTGCATATTAAATCTATAGATTATAGGAACGTAGCGGGGCTCAGCTAATCAGATTTAGGAAGAATGAGATTGCAATTTGTGCGCTTTCACACAGTGCTATATAGGGCTGAGGGTTAGGCTACTTTATCCGTACATGGTATCCAATTCTATGGAATATTGCACAGTATGGGCTTCAGATAATTCTCGCTGTCCGTGACTGACCCAATTACAAAGTCTGTAGCAAAGGTTCTCACATGCCTTAGCTGCAGTTTTTTTTTACCCTTTTATGTTAAAAAGGTTGTACAAAGTGATGAGTGGACCGGAACACATAATGGGGCACATTTACTAAGGGTCCGAACACCGCATTTTTATCGGGTTTTCCAACTTTTTACCGTTTTGCCCTGAATTTCCCTGGGTTTTTGGAACACACGATCAGTGTGGCGCATCGGTGCCGGCTTGCATGCAACAAAAATTGGGGGGCGTGGATGTCGGACATCCCGACTGATTAGGACAAACCCGCAGAATTTAAAACCCAAATTGTGTCACAAGATCAGCACTCACATGCACCGGGAAGAAGATGGTGAACTCTGGTGAACCTCAGCGGGCGAAGCGACAGATGCAGGAAATTGGACGCACGATCTTAGTGAATTCGTGGCAGCTCCGAATCCTAGTCGGAAATTTCAGATCGCCGGCCTCAACGGGACAGGTAAGTAAATGTGCCCCAATGTGTGGATCTAGGCTGAACATCACAGGTTCCAGCCCCACTAAACTCTTACCTGAACTTCAGTCAAAAGTCTGAGTTCAGGTTGTGGTTCGGCTCACGCCCCAATATTTAACACCCATATTCTCATGATTGACAGGGGGTCTGTTCTTAGAATCGGTCGTGATACAACTAGTGATGAACAGACCCCATGAAGCTGAACTAGAACCTCCAAATTATGTTTGGGTCCAATAACCAAACCCAGGCCCCTGTTATTTAACACCTGCCATTTCCCCAGAGCTCCCCGATGCACGCTGCCATTTAAATGCTGCCGGCAGCTTTGCCATAGGGCAGCGGTGGCGAACCTATGGCACGCGTGCCAGGGAGGGCATGCAGAGCCTTCTCTGTCGGCACGCTCTCAGTGGCCCCAGCCACCTTCAGCAATGCGATGTGTCCCGCACCTGATCCTGGAGCGTGCAGCTAGCAGAGCCTACTGCTCTTGTTCTACCTGGCTGCTGACAGCTTTACAGTCACAAGAACTTCAGCAAGGAACAGCGTCCAGCCACAGGTCAAATGTTAAGTGTGGGTGGAATCCCTGTTGCATGATGCAATCACATCGTCTGCTCATTCAGCCCCTGATACCTTCCCACATGTTGTAGGAACGAACTGCAGACAGAGATGAAGCTGGACGTCAGAGGAAGTGAACGGGTGAGCTTTATCTGCTACTCATCCCCATGCCTTTTGGTCTCTCTTCTGAACATCATTAACATCATTAGTCATTCAAGCTGTACAAGACTGCTGCAATCCAAGCCATAGCAGACAGTCCTGTGTAAAACACAGCAATCCTGTCACATACATGTTACACAGGACTGTCTGCTTTACATGGAGGGAAACACAACAGCAGTAAGAAAGGAAGCAAGAAAGCTGCAGCAACCTTGTGTATAATATAGGGTCCCATGGTGGGGAAACCCCTGTGAGTAACAAACATCCTATTGCACTGTATTTTACACAGGACTGCTACAGCTAGAAACCTTTCTTTTGTTATATAGGACTTGCAGCAGTCCTGTGTAAACTCAAACAGGACTGCTCAACTTAGTAGCTCCCTATTTATTTTTTAATAACACAGGACTACTGCAGGTTTTCTAGTTATCCATAATGGCAATATTAGGGCGCGTTTAGATGTTGAGTCTAAACAGAATTCAAAAGCAACGGGGAGGAACTGCACCCAATCGTAAACAAAAACCACATGTTCTGTATGCAGACAATGCTAAACAAGTTGTGCTTATTCCCTAATCCTCCTTATGTGCACTGATCTGTGACTATCACCTCCTTATGTGCACTGACCTGTGACTATCACCTCCTTATGTGCACTGATCTGTGACTAACACCTCGTTGGGTGCACTGATCTTTGACTATCCCTGTGATTTGTGCACTGATCTGGTCTCATCAGTAATCTCGGTGCACTGATCTGTGATTATCTGCTCCCTCTATACATTACCATTTGTTCCCCATCCTATGTGTGCGCTGAGCTGTCAGTGTCTGTACCGCTCTGCTAATTGCAGTTCCTGTCCCTGTCATTGCCAGTTCTCTAATTCCAGTCTCTCATTGTATACGGCTTCTCTGCCCTGTCCCCCATCTCTGCAGCTGCAGATCCTCCCTGCTACATCCCTGTACACACAGCTTCCCTTTCCTGCTATCTGTGCTCCACGGCTGATCAGAATGCAGCGCATGATCCACTATTCCAAACCTAGAATATTTCCGACACGTTGATCCCTGTGATTTCTGACTTCCGCTGCTCTATGCCGTTACACTGCTGACACATGTCTACGTGGTGACAAGCTTGTCAGCCCACCCTTTTCCCTCTGACCCCCGATAGGAACACAAGCCTCAGCATTCTCCCTATAATTCTGTATATAGCTTCAAAACTGCAATATTTACATTGTATAGCTATAGACTAACATTCCAAATCTGCATAAATACCCCCTCCCCCAATGCATGCGTGTACCTGGTAGCCCCCTGCTACCCCAGGAGTAATATTACAGTATATTATGGGTTACTTAGAGAGTGACTAATAAAGAAGTCTGATTTATATAACAGAGCTGAATTTACAATAATGTGAGTGCGGAGCCTGCTGCAGGTGGGCGGAGAGCGGGCATGACCGTCTGGGCTGGAAAGGAACCATATATTTGTGGGTGGACTTATGGGGGGTGGAGAATGTAGATCAGGCGGATAGGGGGTGTCAGATGAGGGGGGTGGAGCTAGGAAGTCTTTATAAGTGGTAGTCAGGGAGGTAAGCCTTCATTCTGGCTATAAAAATTTTGTCCCGCCCTCCCTCCCATTAGTTTTGTTTTGTACAGGGTGCACCGATGTGCTGTTGGGGAGTTGGGATACAAGTAGCATTAATAATGTTTTTAGGTATGGGTTAGTCAGGTTAGTTAGGATGCATATTGTGAGGTGGCGGGTTCTTGGCAACAGCCAGTTGAAAGGTAAAGCTGTGGTTATACTATGTAGCCACTATAATTCAAAGATGGTGGTCTTGTTTAAAACAAGACATGTTTTACCCGGGGTTTAACCGGGAGGAAGGTATGGTTTACTGTCTCCAATGGTTGGTCTAGGGCCACATCTTCGTTCGCCACTCAGCTAGGAGGTTGGCGGCGAGTGGAGCTGGGGGTGTGGTCCTCGTGCGCTGAGCGTGCATTGGTGTTTTATGGAGACTGGTTTATCGGTGAGTTTGTTGCAATTAAGTATGACAGGAAAATTTTTGTTGTTTGCCAAGAGGCCTGCTAAAGAATTTATGTTTAATAATTGATGTTATGTTTAATAAAGAATTTTTATCTTTCAGATTGTTTTTCAAGAACATTAATAAAGCTGTGACCATTCACCTTTCCAACAAAAAATGTTGTCGTTGTATTTTATTAGTTAGGTGGGTGGTTAAGCTAAGGGGTATATGGTTGTTTCCTGGGTCCAGAACTCAGCCGTGGACTAGTCATGTAGCCTTCAGAGCTGAAACCTCTCAATACTAACATTTTGTCTACTCAGAGCTTCTCCTAGTGCAGTGGTGGCGAACCTATGGCACGGGTGCAAGTGGTGGCACTCAGAGACCTCTATTTAGGCACTTAGGCTGTGACCTCCAGCACAGAATTAACCAGACAGAACCAAGGAAGTCCAGGACGTCCTCAGCTGCTTGGGACTACAGGAGGAGGTATTGACTATCACAGCAGCTTCTTCTCCAAGCCCCTGCGTTTCTTCTTCTCAAACTACTGTATTGGTGTCTTTGGGATGCTGATACGATTGAAAGCTGTGACAGAGTTAGGAGCAATAAGTTACTGCTTAATTTGCCGAAGTTGGCACATTGTGATAAATAAGTGGGTTTTGGTGGTAGTTTGGGCACTTGGTCACTAAAAGGTTCGGCATCACTGTCCTAGCGAGTTACATTCTGAAAAATGTCTTTACAGTAATCCGCTGCATGTAGTAGATGCTGAGATGTCAGGAGGGTCTCTGGCGTCTCGTTTGTTGACTGTTTACAGGAAATTGCTCAGATTGTCATGCGGAAAATGTAAATTTTTATGTGCATTTTTCATGCAGATATGTGTACTCACTAGTGAGTTTTTCAAGTGTATTAACAACCGTTTTCCCCCGTTTTTTTTTTTTTTACCTGATCTGAAGTAATTTCCAGGAAACAAAAGTTTGCGTGGGGATTCCATACAGATTTTAAAAAAGCCCATGTAAAAATAAGGAATTCACCATCAAAATCCATCATGATAAACCAGGGACACTTACTCATAGATCCGGGCACCGTGACTGTGGTAATCTTCTTATATTTGTTATCCATGTTCTCCTTCCTTCTCAAACTATGCTAATGAGTCGGAAAGGCTCTGGAAGGCGTTACCAGAGCCTCTCTATACTGTAGCTTAACAGGATGTTACAATTTGCAGACAAACATCTCCCTTCCAATGTGTGAGATTACAGCAGCCAGAGAGCGGAAGTGCTATGTAAACAGGGGGGCAGCATAACAGCCTATGAAGCTCAACCTTTCGGGCTCATTAGCAGAATTTTAAAAGCTGATTTTAGAAGGAAGGAGGCCATGGAAAACAAATATAAGAAGATTACCACAGTCATGGTGCCTGGATCTATGGCAAAAACTGTTGAGAATCCTCTGGTGGGCCTGGACTCAATATTGGAGCCTCAGAAGTCGACATAATCTGTGGGCTGTTAGGATCTTTTTCATAAGACAAGATGGAGGGTGGGACCCCATAATAAATTAATCTGAAGGGCACATGGAACACCACTCCAAAGCTTTCAAAAAGAATAAATTAAAGGGAATCCGTCATCAGTTTTGACCATATTAAACTGCAGACAGCTGAGCAACGCTACCTGCGTGTAGTAAGAAGAAGCAGGACTGTGAAAAGTCCCCTGGGCAGCAGTTGAAAAAAGGCGCAGGTGATCCGAAATGCGACTGGTGAGTTATATGGATACGATACTTTGTCACAAGATTTACCCATAATAAAAAGGAGTGGAATGCTACCTCGGAGTGCCGGGATATTTCATTCACTTTGATAAGCTGTTCATATCCACGAGGACGAGGTAAGCAACTTGTTTGAGGGCCGTCCAAATATGGGACATTGAAAGATATGGTTACACAGCTCTAACAGTGCCTGCAGCTTTGTATGGTCAAAGCTCCTGACAGTTTCCCTTTAATACAAAATCTGCATCAGACCCCCAACAAGATATATTGTTTATAGTACTGATTCTATTTTAATTTTATGGGTCCCAACTTATTTGTAATTGACCTAGCACCACCGATGGTGTATGTCAGGGATTTGTAACACCGCTTTGCTTTGGTCAGGGTATTTAGGGCTAGGACAGCTATCTGAACGGCAAGAAGACCTAGCTCCAGCTCTGGGATCCATATATACATAGACAGCTGTATAATGGAAAAATTGTATTTTAGTAAAGTATATTTTACCGATCTCATTGTCATCAGTCAGGATGATTGTTAATCTATAGATATGAACGTCTGAGCTGATGCTGTAGATTGAATCTTCTAGCTATGATGGAATATCGCTCAGATAATGAGGGATAGATATTCTGCGTATTTTAGACTTGATGCCAAGGGGTTCAGCTAGTAAGGGTGCTAACAGTGCATGTGCCTTAGGTGCTACATGCCCGATCGGATCCCAACAAGACACCTTCCCTCGACTCCCGGTACCTAGGACCAGCACAGAAAACTCTCCAGGGTAAAGGTAATCCCAGCTCCGACTCTACATGATATCAGGTCTGTGTTGTATTCTCACCTCAATACGTTCTGCTCTTCATACTAATTAAAAGGATTATCCCCATCATTTATTTATTGAGAAGTCTGATCCGCTCATTTATGAGATGATCTGCAGATAAAGGGTTTATCTAAAATGTCATAGCCAAATTGTGATGGGGCTTACTGGTCTCCAGACACCATAAGACAATCATAGCCACCACCCTGGAACACTGCATGGAATATAATATGAGATATGGAATATAATATGAGATAAAGCTGCTGTAACTGGGCGCCAGGTCATACATAGTATATATTGTGTATACTTGTTATTTTAGGGGAGGGTAGGGGTATATCTATTTTCTCTGCTGCCTGGGCCCCCCTCTGCCCATCCAGTAGTAATATATCAGGTTCTGTTTTATTAAGCGGGTTCTACATGCTGACAATTGGTGTGAAAAGACTATGGGCCACATTTATCAAAACTAGTGCAGTCTGTACTGTGTGCAGTTTGCTTGTGGAATGTGCAGGGGGCGCCAGATTCTTCAAAACTGGAGCTCGATCTTCATGAATCTGGTGCCCCCTGCACTGCTCTGGAAGTATGCACCAACTTTTTTTGTTGCACCTTTAACATAGAGTGTGTGACACAGTTCTGTTGAATCGCAGTAATAAATGACTCTGCACCGAAACACCCCTGTAGGGGCAAAACTGACACGCTCACTTTATATTTACACGTGCATAGGGCCGGTTTTAGACAAAGTGGGGTCCCAAAATAAAACTTTTATGAACAGTCACATTCAGTACAGTATATCAGAAGGGGCCCTGGACAGGACAGGGGGCCCTGGGCAAATTCCCAGTTTGCTGCCCCTTAGCGCCGGCCCTGCACGTGCAAGCAGTTCACACAATCTTTTCAGTGCAAAGTCGGATAGAAAACTTGTGCAAACGCTTCAATAAATTTTGGACCAAAATTTTTAAGTGTCAGTTCCTGCTTTGTAGCAGGTGACTGTGCTCCTAATTCTACCCACAATCTTGGGGTGCAAGAAGCTCAATTCACCTTATGACAGGGTCCCCCTCTGTCAATCCAGTAGTAATCAGGTTCTTTTTTAGTAAGCAGGTTCTTCATGCTGATACCGGGTATGAAGAGACATCAATTTTAAGTGTTTAAGGTGACTGCGCTCCTAATGCTGCTCATAATTTTGATGCAGGTGGTGTTGCCTCTAGGGAAGGGGGTACACTATTTTTTATAGACTGCACCATCTGTCCACCTTTAAATATAACATAAAAAAGGGGCAACGTCCCTAATTTTTTGCAAAGCTGCATCATGAAAACTATATCCAGATGTGGTCCACTGCATCTGATCCCTGGAACTTAGTGCTGCCAAGACTGCATCCATGATATTTCACCTTTATAGAGGATATAAAACATCTTTCATCAACATTGTCACACCATCCACAGGTTTTGGGTGGTATTACAGCTCTGTCCTGCTCATGTCAATGGAGCTACAATACAAGTTTAGTTCTTTGGTTCTATAGCACCTAGAAACATAATTCTGGTGTCATCTTAAAAATAATAATCTTGTTGGATCACTTCTTGTGGTTCTGTTGCTGTGCACTACAGGACTGGAGATACTGGCAGTTAAAGAAATAGGTAGGAACTGGACCTTTCTACAGCTCACATTTCTAACTATGCCTTTTACTGTTTGTATCTCCGATTCTGTAGATCCTGGATTTACAACCCTGATGATATCTGAAATAGTATATTCTTATCTTTAAAATGATTTAAATACATATTTCTAGGTACTATAGAACCAAAGATATGACATTTCCCCATTGAACATCTAAACTTTACTAGTCTCAGGCAAAATATGACTCTTCTCTGCTCATTGACTTTGGAGGAAATTTTTTTTATAGATAAATAGTTGAAATTTCACATAAGAGGGGATTCTAGGTAGGACATTTCGTCCCCTACCTGAGCGGGCAGGTAGTTTAATGGGGTAAAATCTGGTGACAGGTTCCCTTTAAGTCTAAGGTCAACTTTATAAAAAGGTGTCATTGACCCATATTGTGTCTATACAGTACAATTTATCATCCATCCCCAAAGCCTCAGGATAGAACGAGGACAAGGGGGTAGGGTGGTGGTGAAGAGCTTCAGACCATTAGATGTGATAGATGTCCATAAATGTAGGGTTTGTCTATGGGGATCTACTCAGAGAGTACATATGTATATATATATATATATATATATATTCATCAACATTGTCACACAATATATATATATAGTATTCCCCAGCAATATTGAGACTATATATACTATATTTCTGCAGGGACTAAAAAATTTCATAAAAAATGTTGAATTCATCTTTAAAACATCACAGTGTATGTATTAAAGTCACCTTCTACAGCTCCATTGTGTATCAATATACATACAAAAAAAATTCTATATATTTTCATTGTATTTTTTTGGGTATTTTCATCGAAATTGGTTCCTTATATTTCTAACTGGAAGGTCTAGAGAGTCCATAGATTTTATTTTCATTTTTACCAGATTTAGATTTATCCCTTTCCCCTTGATACCGGAGGTCTAACCTGTACTCTCAACACGACTTCTTACATCGTTTTGTGAATAATAAATGTATTCGCAGCAGATAGAGTTCCCCTTTCACAAATCACAGCAATATATATGGGGGAGATTGATCTGAAGTTTCTGAGAGCAGAACGATTCTAGTTGCTTGAGCAACCAATCAGAGCTCAGTTTTCATTTTCCCACAGCTGTTTATAAAATGAAAGCTGAGCTCTGATTGGTTGATCTGGGTAACTAGATGTTTTCTTCTGAGAAATCTCCCCTTAGTCTTTAAGCAGAAGACATGAACATCAATGTTGAAATCACATTTTAACATAAAAGTAATAAATCTCCTCCTACCTGTGAACGCGATACCTGGTGGTATACCCTTGTTGGTATCTCTCAGAAAAGTCCATGTATTGCTGGGCCCCATGGAATGGGCCCCTGTTACTAAGCAACCAGTCCAGTGATGCCTGACCGGATGTAGTGGTCGAGCCATGTTGCTTAGAAAGTGTGGCTGTAGCGGTTGCCAAACACAGCATTACAGACAACCAAGTCAGCACCAGCCATGCCCAGTCAGAGCGGGTGTACAGGTGCCACCTCATGCTTCTCGGACGCAGCGAAATGCTTCATTCTCCCCCTCACGCCCTCTTCTCCCTGTGTGGAAATAAACAAAAAAACAGAAAAATCAGCCAAGAGAAATTCACGGTTCTCCACATCTCGACTATTTCCATCTTTATGTACTGAACCTTCTGTTGTGTTTACTTTACGTAATCAAAAATTGACAATCCCAATAGCTCAGAATTTGCTTTCCCCGGGAAGTTAAAATTCCCGCCATTAACATTCATTAAATCCACAGCGGCAGATCGCGGACGCAAAACAACTTTCTGTGAGGAAAATTCTCAATTTTTTTTCTCGTTTCATATAATTAGTTTTCTCGATGAACACCCGGCCACCTTTAAATTAAAAATTTTCATGTAATAGCTCACCGCTTACGTCCAAAAAATTTCCCTTGTGTCAGAAGACAAGTCTAGCTGATGGGGAATGAAAGATGAGGTGTAGGTGGCCCCGTCTATACGTTATGGCGTAATCTTTATTAGTTTTATTGCTGTGAAACAATACGCTAGAAATGTAAACTCAGGGGTGTAACTACAGCGGTAGCAGCCATAGCAGTCACTATGGGGCCCACAGTGTCAGGGGGCCCCGTCATCCGACCTGACACTAAACAATGGAGGATGTACACCATTATATACATAATGGGGCTCATTTACTAAGGGTCCGCGGAGCGCATTTTCGTCAGGTTTCCCGACAATTTCCGTTTTGCGGTGCATTTAACAGGAGATTTTGGTGCACGCGATCGGATTTTGGCGCATCGGCGGTGGCTTGCACGCAACACAAATGGGGGGGCGGGCCATTTCGACTTGTGTCGCACGACACGCACTTGCAGTTGTACTCCGGCGGACCTCGTCAGGGAAGCGACGGATGCAGGAACACGGGTGCATGAGCTACGTGAATCGCCGGACTTCATCTTCGTCGCACTGTCCGAATCGGGGATCGCGACAGGACCAGGTAAGTAAATTTGCCCCATTATGCTGCACATTGTGGTGTATATATGCTGTATATGTGTGTGTATCTGTGATGTGTATCAGATGTATGTGTATTGGGTATGGGTGTATAAATACGGTTGTTAGGTGGGGGTATGTAAGCTGTATGTCTATATGGACTTATGTGGTATCTGGTGATGTGTATATGCTGTATGTGTATATGGTGTATGGTGTGTATAAATACAGTACGTTATGTGTGTATGTAAGCTGTATGTCTGTATATGGCACTGTATGTGTGTATTTGTGATGTGTATATGCTGTATGTGTATATGGTGTATGGTGTGTATAAATACAGTACGTTATGTGTGTATGTAAGCTGTATGTCTGTATATGGCACTGTATGTGTGTATTTGTGATGTGTATATGCTGTATGTGTATATGGTGTATGGTGTGTATAAAAACATTACGTTATGTGTGTATGTAAGCTGTATGTCTGTATATGGCACTGTATGTGTGTATATGTGATGTGTATATGCTCTATATGTGTGTAAGTGTATAAATGTGTGTGTATGAGTGATGTACTGTATGTTTATGTATACAGGCAGTCCCCGGGTTACGTACAAGATAGGTTCTGTAGGTTTGTTCTTAAGTTGAATTTTTAATGTAAGTCGGAATTGTATATTTTATCATTGTAGCTCCAGACAAATTTTTTTTTTTGCCCAAGTGACAATTGGAGTTAAATTTTTTTTGATGTAATTGGACCAAGGATTATCAATAAAGCTTCATTACAGACACCTTACAGCTGGACATTGCAGTCTGGGACTATAGTAAAGCCTCCAGAGAGCTTCACCAGAGGTCACAGTGGGCAGAGGGGTCCGTAACTATGAGTCGTCTGTAAGTCGGGTGTCCTTAAGTAGGGGACCGCCTGTATAGGAATGTAATATGTATATTTTTAAGCCGGAAGGGGGGCCCCTTCAGAAGTCTGCCATGGGGCCCTGCCTCTCCTAGTTACGCCACTGTGTAAACGATAAAAATCTGAAAGCTTAATGGCCTATAATTTTATGTATGAAGTCTCCTATTTTCATGCGGTGTTATGGCACTTATCCTTTTTGTCTGGATATCGCATAATTAGACAATTATGTGAAAAAACTGAAAAGGGCGAGAAATATCAATTTACCTGTAGGTAGTGTGCGCCTCAATGAAAGGGGTATTAGGTAAACAGGATGATCCTATTAGGTTATACAAAACACTTTGGGATATTGAGTGTTTTGTTGTTATTCATCCCGTCGTATCTCATTAGTAGGTCAGAGACATTGGTGCGTTCGCCAAAGTACTTTAAAGAAGAAAAAAAATCGAAAAAATGTGATTTTCTATGTAGAATTGCTCTTGATATAAACAATAATTACCAAATATTAGCGGCAAAGTAGAGAAGTGGATGGAGCTAATATCTACAAGGTCTAAAAATGATCTAAAACACCGTCTGCTTAAGGTTTATGAGTATCAGTAATGCAATATTCTGTAACATTGACTGTGACTGAGGCTACGTTGCGATCAGCGACCACAGTGCGACTATTTTGGATTAGATTTTAAGGTGCAGTTTGTACATAAAACACAACGCTTGAGATGTTCGCAACTGACCTGCCTCCTGTTTGCATTTTGGGGTTTTCTTAAGCTACCAAATTGCAGTTCAAAATAGTCGGGAGGCAACATAAATGCAGATCAGTTGTACATGTGTCCAGAGCCTTAAAGGGGGTTTTCAGGAATTCTGGTACACAGGGTGGTAAAAAAAATTACTAAGCCTGTTACATAGGGCGGCACGGTGGCTGAGTGAGTTGGGGTCCTGGGTTCAAATCCCACCTAGGTCAACATCTGCAAAGAGTTTGTATGTTCTCTCTGTGTTTGCGTGGGTTTCCTCAGGGTCCTCCGGTTTCCTCCCACACTACAAAACATACTGGTAGGTTGTTTAGATTGTGAACCCCATGGGGACAGGGGCTAATTTGTTATGCTTTGTGCAGCGCTGCGTAATCTGTGTGCGCTGTATAAATAAAGAATTATTACTATTATGGTTACCGATTCCAATGTGAATCCCATTCTTCCAGTCTTTGGCATGAGAATATCCAAAGGGGGGTCACAAGACCTTTTTCGACCAATGAGAGACCTCCTGGTACCATGACACGTGATTGGTGCCATGAGGAAGAGACATCCTGTGGTCCAAAAAGGCCACTCACTTTGCCAAATCAGGGCCTGTGAACACCCCCTCTCCCCAATCAAAACTTGTGGACACCCCCAAACCAGAAGTACCGTTGCAAATTAGGAAAGGGATCTTAAGCAGTGTAAGTACACTTCCTTGTTCCACACTTCTAAACACCAGGCCACAGGGTTTTACCAAATCCCTTGAAGAGATTACCCAGGACTGACAACTTAAAGCAAATCTGCCATCAAAATCCATCATGATAACCAGGGGCACTTACTCATAGATCCAGGGGTGGTTATGTTATATTTGTTATCCATGGTCTCCTTCCTTCTAAAAAGAACTTTTAAAATTATGCTAATGAGCCAGAAGGGCTCTGGGGGCTTTATCAGAGTGTACTTACTGCTCACTAATGCTGAGACTACCAGAAATGAAAATTTGAAAAGTGAGGATTAAAAAAAATTACATAAAATGCTTGGAAATTTTGGCCTTAAACAGGTTGGTCCCTTGGGGGCTGAAGGTGTTTAACAGTCAACATTTATTTTGTCTCTATAGGGGAAATGATTAGTTACTTTGCCAGGAGGAGTAACAGAGGAAAGGCACATCATGAAGTTATGATAAAAGATTATTAAGAATTGTTACATCATAAATAAATATTTACTAAGGTATTTACCATAGACGTTTAATCCTTTGTAAAATAACAATTCAGAATAATCTTTTCTCATAACTTCATGTTGTGTCTTTCCTCTGTTATTCCTCCTAGAATTGTATGAATGGTTGTTGTCATTATCGTCTGACCATGTGTAATATATTGTCACAGTGTCATAGTCATGTCTTCCAAATATTTGTCCCCCTGGTGTCATTAGTGGGGGGCTATTATAAGTGCTGAAGGGCTCTGGAAAGGGGGGGGGGGGGGCATTATTATCCGGTGGACCCCAGTAGAGGGGAAATTAATTTGGGGGGCATCAAAAAGAGGACATTACACTTGGAAACCCAGTGGAAGGGGACATTATATAGTGTGAGAGCCACTGGAATGGGCTGTGATACTATGTGGGCTCACTATAGAGGTGTGTAGAAACACAATGGGGCTTATTTACTAAGTGTCCGCGGAACTCACTTTCGTCTGTTTTTCTGACGTTTTCGGGATTTGCGCCACTGTGGCAGGTATTTAACTGGGGATTGTGGCACACATGATCGGATTCTGTCGGCTTTCATGCGACAGAAATCGGGGGCGGGCCGCCGGACGATCCCACCGATTCGAACTGAGCGTGGGATTTAAGTTTCAAATTGTGACGCAAGATCAAGCACTTACATACACCAGGAAGAAGAAGGTGAACTCCGGCGGACCTGAGCGGGGAAGCGACACATGCAGGATATCGGGCGCACGATCTTAGTGAATCGAGGCACAGTGCATTCCGGTCGGACAATGTACTTTTGGGGGAAAGCGTCAGGACAGGTAAGTAAATGTGCCCCAATGGGGTGGGATGAGAGAGTTAGGGTAAGGGACATGGCTAAGGACTACCTTATAAAAGTTGGAGGTGCATAGAGGCCATATGTATCAGATATTGGGACATGGAAATAATATCTCATTTCCATGTGGAATAACAGAGGGACAGGACAATACAGAAGGAAAGGGCATTGTATTTACATATGGGGCACATTTGTGATCTTGCGACACAATTTCGTTTTTTAAATTCCGCGGTTTGTCCGAATCAGGTGGGTTGTCCGATGTCCACGTCCCCGATTTGTGTAGAATGTAAGCCAGCACCGATGCACCACAATCCGATCGCGTGCGCCAAGAACCCGGGGCAATTCAGGGCACAATGGTAAAAAGTCGGGAAACCCGATGAAAATGCGCTGTTCAGACCCTTAGTAAGTGTGCCCCATGGAATGAAAGTATTTCTTTGATTCCAAGGTTCTTGAATTCCGTCATGTGTGATCTGGCAGTAATGTGCCCGACCTAAACAGATGCCCCGAATTTCTATTACAATGTCATTTTTTTCTTTCCACAGTAGGAAATGGGGTGGAATTAAGACACTGGTGGTAAAAATGTGCCTTTTATTAACATTATTTAACTCGGCCTAAATTAAATCAGTGAGAAATGAGCTAAGCTGTGGCTCCGGCTGGAATGTAATATGCATTAGTAATGGTCCTGTATTATGGCCTGCAGCTTATAATTATCACAGACCAAGGCGGCTCACAATAAAAATTATAAATAAATAATAGGCTGAACAAAAGGAATACATCCTACAGGATTACCTGAATTATGCAGAGACCACCAATACCAGGGAAAATTCACAAAATTCAGGTTCTGCTGGAGTCTTGCATTGTTATCTAGAATACCTGCTAGTGTTCTCTGTTATCAGCCAAATCCATAGTATGACTTCAGTCACGGTTTAGTGTTCTCTGTTATCAGCCAAATCCATAGTTTGTCTGCAGTCCCAATTTAGCTTACTACTTGCTAGTGTTCTCTGTTATCAGTCAAAACCATAGATTGTCTATAGTCACACTCTAGCCTTCTACTTGCTAGTACTCTCTGTTATCAGCTAAATCCATAGTCACAGTTTAGCTCATTATCTGCTTGTATCCTCTGTTATTGGACAATCATATTGCCAAGGTTAAGCTCACTGTCTGCTAGTGTTCTTTGTTATCATCCAAATCCATTGTCTGTCATCACGGTTTAGCTCACAACTTGCTAGTGTCCTCTGTTATCAGCCAGATCTATAGTCTATCTGTAGTCAAAGTTTATCTCACTAACTTCCAGTGTTCTCTTTTATCAGACAAATCTGTAGCCACAGTTTAGCACACTAATTGCTAGTATCCTCTGTTATCAGCCAAATAGTCTGTAGTCACAGTTCAGCTCACTACCTGCTACTGTTATCTGATATCAGGCATTTCCAAGGTAAAATAGATTTTTGTGGCATGCTTTATGTCTATGAAACGACTGAGTAAATATGTCATGCAGAGTGCCCCCTGCAGGCCACGACCGGGACATAAGATGTACTATGAGTATGGAAAGTGTCTTTTTGTCCAATTACAAAATTGGGAGAAATTAGGTTGATAAATATTGAAATTCTATCTATCTGTCATATATAGAAAGATAGATACTATAGTAAATAAATAAATTAATACATAAATAATATATCCCAATATGTCTCAGCTTCCATTTGTGTCTTCATTTGTTTTGGTCTCTTACTGGTAAAGCTGGAGGACAATCATTTTGAAGGGTTACATTGCAGACACTGGTGTTTTTGTCTCCCTGTCCTGCTCAGTTTAAATGGAAACATAGGTAGAGCTGATACTTACAGGTGTTGTCCATTTTCAGCAAATAGTTGATATGGTTTGTGTAAGGAAAAGTTATACAATTTCCCAATATACTTTCTGTATTAATTCCTCACAGTTTTCTAGATCTCTGCTTGCTTTCATTCTATAGAAAGCTTCTATGTTTACTTCCAGAGGATAGAAAGCTGTCCATGGTCATGTGATGTCACACAGGTGCACAAGCCGTTATTATCAAACAGCTCCTATTACTCTCTGTGATACTAACGACTTGTGCACCTGTGACAGATTTCTATCCACTGGAAGTAAACATAGAAGCTTTTACAGCAGGACAGCAAGCAGAGATCTAGAAAACCTTGAGTAATTGTTACAAAAAGTATATTGGAAAATTTTATAACTTACACAAACCATATCAACTATTTGCTGAAAGTGAACAACCCCTTCAAGGTGCTGAGAAATCTGGATGACAACTGACCATAAAATGTTTATAAAATTAAAGCTGAGCTCTGATTGGTTTCCATTGGCAACTAGAACAGTTTTATCTCAAAAACTTGATGATAAATTTCCCCTAATTAGTCATGTTTTAAACCTCTGGGCAAACCTTTTAATTCCCCTAGTTTACATTAACAATGTGGTCCAATTTGGCACATTTAATCCCGGCACCTTTACTTTTCTCCACTCCCCTTTCCTACACATTGTTACAAAATGAAACTATTTTAAACTGAACATTGTAGCAATTGGGATAAATATAAAGAAGAGAAAGCCTCGTTGCAAAAACCAAAATGTGGAAACCAAGGTCCTATAGGGGATCATACTCCTCACTCTCGTACTAGAGAAGAGGTGTACTGGGACCCTCTTCACATTTTTAAAGTTGCTTTCCAAATATAGTTTGCCAAGGGGCAGAATTCATTGTACCCCTTTCATTGGTCTCTAATTTGTCTCTCATTTTCAGCAGTGATGAGCGGACCCATCAGTATTCGACCACCCAATCTTTCCATGCTGCCACCATTATGGCAGTGATTGTGACATTCCCCTTTGGAAAGGGTCTTTTCCCCCGGAATATAAAGGATAACACCTGGTTACTAGTGTAAGGGGTGAACAGAACCCGGACTGAAGTCCAGGTTCATGTTCTGTGGACATGAACCCACAATGTTTGGTGCAAACCCAAAAATTTCAGTTTGGGTCCACTCATCACATCTCATCAGTAACTGAGATCCATGGAATTACAATCCCCTGCACTCACCTGGCAGACAGTAGGCTCCGATCTTATTATTCTGCAATACAGATTTACAGTTCTATAAATATAAAACAATTTTATGAAAACATTTGAAGACAATGGGGCTCATTTACTAAGGGTTGTGCTGCTCATTTTTGTCGGACTGTGCACCTTTTTGGGGAATGCACGGCTTGCACAGGTATTTAAGTGTGCACTGGGATCTTGGAGCACGCAATCTTTTTTTGGCACAGCTGCGCTGACTTCCATGTAACACAATTTAGGTGGCGTGCCGACGGACGATCCGACAGATTCGGACTGAGTGCGGGATTTAACTTTCAAATTGTGTTGCAAGCCCAAGCACTTACATGCACCAGGAAGAAGAAGGTGAACTCCGGCGGACCTCAGCGGGGAAGTGACACATGCAGGATATCGGACGCCCGATCAGTTAATCGCGGCACAGGACATTATCGTTGGACAATGCACGTTCGGTGAACTCCAGTGGCCGGGTAAGTAAATGGGCCCCAATGAGGCTCAAAATTCTTGACATCCTGCATTTTCCAAGACAACCATTGTAGGCTCAGACAAAGAAACATCGAATGGGTTTATTAGCGCTTGTGGGCCAAGTGGGTGTGAAGGCAGCCATGCTTAGCAGCGTAGTGGTTCTGCGCACTGCCATCAGATGTGTTAAACTGCCTGTGGTGTTGCCTGTTGCCTGTATAGGCAAGACATAATCTCAAAAAAATGAGGTTGTATAGCAAAGTTCTGATAACATGCATAACTTGATAGAGTGGGACTGATCTATTAAGAGTGACGCAATTTATATGTGCACCCATCACAAGATATACCGGAATTAATAAGAGGATCCAAACTTGCAGGGTGGGCATTAGGGGACGGCAAACTGGCTATTTGTCCAGGGCCCCCGCTGCTAAAGGGGCCTGCTGCATGTGGACCTTTGTGGGCAGAGGATATATTGCTCCTTTCATACCAGGTGAAGATTCTTATCATCTATCTCCTGTCTATATATCTGTCTAGTTATCCATCTCCTATAATTTGTCAATTTCATATCTATATATCTGTCTATCTAACCATTTATCTAGCTTTTTGTCTAAATATCTTCTATCTACATATCTATTATCTATCCATCTATCAATCGATCTTCTACTGTATCGATCTCTCATATCTATCTACCTATCTTCTATCATCTATCTAGATATCTCTATATAATCGACTTTATATTTCTGGATCTATAAATCTATCATCTATCAATAAATCTATTATCTATAATATCTATCATCTATCATATTTATCTCCTATCATTACTGCAAAGTGTTATTATTGTGCAGGGCTAAAGACAGCCTTTTACTGAAAGTTTTATTTTGGGGCCCCACTTTTAGTTTTGCCCAGGGCCCCACTTTGTCTAAAACAGGCTCTGCAAACTTGTGCACTGGAATTCAAGTCTGTGCCAGGTCCAACCTTGTGTAGACTTTAGCTATAGCCTGTACAGGTATACTTGGCTTGCCATGGCATCCCTGCCCCTTGCCCGTCTTCTTCCCCGCTTTCCTCACTATTTCCAAAAATGGTACAAAAAAAGCAGAAAGTGATGAATTCTGTGGTGTGTACCAGGAATCGCCCACACAAGGTATGATACATTAGCCCATTATGTCCTGCTCATAGGTAACGTCAGGAAGGTCACATTTGCAGATGGCTACCTCTTTATTTGACTGATGTAATGACCTCACAGCTAATAGACATGATGACATCATCAGCATTATTATTTACAGGGGCATATCCGCATACTATTATCATCTATCACTCCACATTCCCATTATAACCGTCCGTTCTGAGCCGTTACCATGTATCACAGTGATAAAACCGAGCAATATGAGGGTCTCTGATTTGTGATGGTCCCAGAAGCCTCAGCGGCAGACCAGACGCACGCGTTTCATGGTGTAATCTGCTCATAGGAATGCCAGCCAGGTGGTAAGTTTTATGTATGATGAAGGCACTTTTGCTTTATGAGTCTGTGAGATTGTTCCTGTGTATAAATGGAGCATCTGCCAATACAGTAAGGTATGACACAGAGGTTAGCGCTTTATAAAAGCACAAGGTTAGGCAGAGGGCGAAAAGAGACGGAGCACCTTCCTCGCTGCTGGAGGATATACTTTTAATCTTGATGGAGCCTGCAGTGATTTACAATGCAATAGACTGCTGACCCCTATGGCACTGAAACTGATAAGAGCACAAGTCCCTACTCCAAGACATGACCATATATTTACCTCAATCTCTCTCCTCCTCAGGCTTTCCATGGGTGGACATGATATGAGCGCTCCGCAGCAGAGGGGCCTGTGGGTAGTGCAATATTAATGTTGGTGGCAAAGGGTGAGAACATCTAATTTGATGAAATGTGAAATTGTCTCTTCACAATCCCCGAGCCATGGAGTCATTGCCTGTCGGTGAGATTATCACTGAGAATATGTATCTGAATGGAAGGCAATGGAATCGTATCGCCTCGGAGATGACATTAGGGGAAGGCGCTTTATAGGGATTGTTACTGTACATTGGAATGTCTTGTGTTAGTTTCAAACTAAAAAAAAAGTGGAGAACCAAAAAAAGTTATTGGAAGACAGATTTGTCTATGGGGGTTAGCCCAGGATCATGAAGCTGGGGTGGTCTCTCTGTATTGTAGTGGGCTACCCCATGATGCTCCTTCTCCACCCTACACTCTAGGTTTCATTGCGATTCTCATATACTTTTACTAAATACATTTATCTTGTGCGTTAATGTTCAAACCATTGGGGGTTCTCTACTCTACTGATATAAAACTGATAGATTCTTTGACTTCCCATTATATATGATGTAAAGAAGCTACAACGTCACCCTTCTTATGCCATAATGGTCTACCCAAAGTCATACTGACGGAAAAAGTTGTCTTCCTATGACTTTGGCCCTACTGAATATAATGAGATTAGGAAATTATATGTCCATATAGGACAAGGGCTGACATATAATACATTTAAATCCACTTTATTGGTACCATATAGAGCAATAAATACTCACACTACAGTATATCTACATTATATCATTATCCCTGTGATCTCAAGACCAACTACCATAGACTCTGAACTGTATACAGCTAATAGTCACAATGTACCAAATGAATCAAAGTAACACCAAGAACTTTATTCTCAGCCTCTTTTGGCATGAAGATAAAAATGATCCATTAATCTCTGTTACCAGTCATTTCAAGTAAGGATTTGTGGGTCCTTGTGATTACCTTCCCCTGATCTCGAATTATCTCCAGAATCCTATGAGAATTATACTATGTTAACACTTACCCTTATAAACCCTATTACCACTATTAGGCAGATGGTGTGAGTGTACTATGACTCTCATAGAGTCATTCCATATTATTTTTGGGGGTGGTTACTATGTAATGTATCCATTTCTTTACAACAAGATACAAAATCTTATATTATGTAGAGTCTGTGGAACGGGACCCTGGATTTCCAAGTTTTCTTAGATGGTCCCACCATGGATGGATGTAAACATCTAGTATCACAAGATACCTTCTCAGAGGACCCTTATCTCCTTTGAGATTGGGACCATCTAAGTTAAACTTGGAAATCCAGGGTCCTGCTCCTGAGACTCATGAATGATAAAATATACTGCCCCTTGTTCTACCCATGGCTCATGCTTTTACATGTAGCAAAGTAACTTGACATCAAATGGCACGAGACTCTCAAGGTTTACTGCGTCTGTACATGAACCAAAATCTAAGCCACGTTCCAGAGGCTGAAATCAAAGGAGATAAGGGTCATCTGGGAAGGTTATCCAGTGATACCAGCTGCTTCCATCCAGGCCTATGGGTGGTAAGGCTGGCATAGAGAACACACTGGTCGCTTTGCATTTAGAGGCGTCTCCTTTTGGCACACAACACAATCTACTGACAAATTCTGCCATCTCTAAGCTTCATGTCAGAACATAGAGAGAGGAAGAAGAGATGGGAGTGAGAACAGGAGCACCAGCAATGTCAGCTATGGGACGGATTTGGGAGACAGGCAGGCAGCAAGCAAACAAGCAGTCTGCTAGAGAATAGACGCTGAGAATAGGAGCGAGGCAGGGAGAGAAGGAGAAGATGTCTGGTCTCAGAAATGATGTCTCCCATAAGGACGAGGAGTTTGTTTGCTATTTGTTTTCCTCGCTTAGTAATGACAAGGTGAATCCTGCCTTGGCATGAGACGTGGTGGTGATGCCAACAGGCCGGCAGAAAAACCTGCCACTTTAATGACTGTTATCATTATACCCCAGCCAACACAGTCAATCAAAACCGCATCTTTCAAAGCTTCCCCACCCCCTTATGGAATCAAATCGGAAAAATAAAAAAAAAAACTTTGGAGCGAAGGCTCTCCCTTCCTCAATCATGGTTGTCACTTAGCTTTCATGGCATGTTTACTAGAGAACAGAAGCTCTCAGACAGACTGGTGTATTATGTCATAGGCGTAGAGTTCAGCCCTTTACTGGAAACGCCAGGGCTAGCGAGAGCCTACGGGCCGGTATCAATCATGTCCACAAGTCAAAAAGATGATAATAACTACTGCACTTCTCCACATCTCACACTCTTTTGGATAAATGGAGCTTTTGCCTGGCAGATACATCATTGTATTAATGCAATCGATACAGAATGGTAAAAGAAACTGTGCCGACACTGCAGCTGTAGAGTCAGCATTAGACGGGTGAGGACTGTGATCCTTCTCCTACATATACACACCAGGAGCATTGGGATCTGACTGCAGCTGCTTCATACACCGATAGAAATTTCCGGGGTTTTAAAGGAAAAGTAAATTATGTCACCAAATGAATAGGCGGTTGTGACGCCAGAAAATTGATAACATCATTTCACTTTAAGACCCCCATACGGCGATATCGCTCAGCTGCATGGCAGGACTTTGCCGCGGCGTCTAAGTGGGCCCTGGTGCTTTTATAATTTTCCATAAACAACCTGTTATGAGGCCAGGGGGCACAAGGGGAAGTCTAATTTGCCTATAGGAGCGTGACAGCCCAGCTGTGCCATTCATTCCTACCATTAACTCATCCCTGTGTTCCTTCAATTAGTTTTTTCCCTGTTTTTCTGCCCTTTCACTCCGAATGGCTCCGAGGGACGTTAAGCAATAAGCGATTTTAGGTTTTTGTTTTGGGGGAAAGAAAATGAAGACAACTGTGCAACATTAAGGAGTCCATTGTATGTTGCAGCTTCTCCCTCCCCCTGTTTTTGGAGAATGAGGAGCATCCTTCATATTCCATAGCTATGCACACTGGTACTGGACGCCGCTGGAGGGTGACCAATTGCATAAGAGATTGATTTGCTATAAGGCTGGAAATTTTTCTACCTTGGGAGGAAAGATGGGGAAAAAAAAACTTCCTTAGAGTGATGGCGCTAAGTAGCCATATTAACAGCGGTGATTATTCACTTATTGCCTCAACTTAGGAGAGGAGTTTGCTGATTCCCCAAATCCATCCATTCTAAGGATCAGTGTGATAAATCACCATCCGGGGCACAGCTGCTACGGAACCTCTTTGCTTGTCATTCCCATTGCTATTTGGTTGCCAGTGCAAGTATTGGCATCTCTGCTTAGCTATGGTTTATATATCTCCAGCCTTGCCTGGGTGTAAAATGCACACAGCATCCATGCCTATGGCCTGCTAACAGAACAGGGAGATGGATGGAGAGCACCCCTGTGCAGGCTGCACCGCCGGCCAGTTATGGGGTAACACAACCTCCATTCTACAGGGTTATTAGATTTTCTGCAGTGCACTGAGAACATAAAACCCAGCGATAAAGTGATTAATGGAGCAATGCCTTGTGGGTCTCTTTAGCAAGGAACAGGTCAATGGAGTGGTGCCCTACAGCATTATTGCAGGGAAAGAAGTTTAACCCATTCACAGACCGCCTATAGGATTCCACACGTGACCATGACCTAAGGGTTAACAGGCACATAACATTGGTTAAAATTCACCCGGACTTCAGTCTTCTCTATGTAACACCCATGCAGTGACGTACATATAGAATGATTAAATACAAGCCTATGTCTCCCTATACATCACGTTATAGGTCTACTTGAAAGCTCCTGCATCTCACAAGCTCAATCTGGTAATAGAAGAAGAATAGCTTACCCAAAGGGCAATATCAAAGGGGGCCCCACACACCACCTTGGCACTGCCACTCAAATGTCTTGAGGCTTTACCACACACTTAGAATATAAGGCTCTCCAGGGTATGACGCTGCCTCGATCCTTATAGTTTTCCCTGATGCCAGATCTGAAAGTTGGACAACTGCAGATTAGCCGCAGATCAGTCCTCTCGCCTTTGGAAAAAAATCCTAAAACCAGACGGCAGATCAATCCTTGGGTCAAAAAGTCACCTGGGGACACAGGATGCCCCTGCACCCACTGGAAGGCAGGACGCTGCAGGCTTGTATGGAGTATCTATAGCTGGGCAGGTCCTAGATGTCAATCATTTTTGGGGATGTTTGGAGCCCGTCATCCTTCTATAAGGTCATCCTGCTTTTCTTTCGCTTTTTTTTCCCTTGTATCAAGGTCTGTCTGCTTCCCATTGTCTTGCCATGGAGATGCTCAGTGCTGCAGACTCTTCTGTGTATTTAGAGTCAATCCCTTTTTCCTTCTGATCCTGTTCTTTTTTCCTTCCCTCTTTTTTTTCTCCTCTCTCTGTGTGTGTGTCTCTCTCTCTCCGCTCTTAAGTGTGTTGTTACCTGCAGGATTCACAAGCACCAGTTCAGCACCAAGTCAGTGTGAAAACTCTCTCCCATCCTTTCCCCGTTCCATGCCTGTCCCAGCGCAGCCAATGGCACCGAGAGCTACGCCTCCGCCGCACCACAATTGGTTAAATCCGTCCCTGGGGCGACACTTGATTGGATGACTCGGAGCTCTGTGCTTTAACCCCTTCGCCGCTTGACGGAGCATCAACGCTGAACAATATCTTATAGAGAATTGCAGCAGGGGTGGGGGGTGGTGGCGGCGATGGTGATGGGGGAGTCAGGGCTGCAGCTGCCTGGATTTACAAATCTATTAAGTCTCTTATTTCCACTTAAAGTAGCTGAGTTTGAAACCAATTGTTCTACAATCCCTGATCCTTAATGTAATAAGACACCCAGGAGATAGTATATCATGTAATAACAATTCAGAGCAGCAATTTCTGCTCTACACAGGTTGGAGAGTAAAAAAAACAGGGACGGGAACGGTAAAGTGGAATCACAATTATTTCCGTCATTCGCTTACGGATGAAATATTGATGCTGGGGACGGCTGTCTGTCTGCCATATACATAGAATAGAAAGTGTTTATTCCTTATCCTGGTGGTGGGGGGTAGGTGCTACCGCCAGACCAAATTCTGCTTTCCAAGGACACTATACATCCTATATAATCAGGATAATTGGCGACGACCTGCCCCAAAATGTACAACTCCCGATGATTATAGTCCTTAAAATTAGGCTCTTTTTGTGCAAGTCACATAGAAAAAAAAACTACTTTTCCCCTGAAAAGTACATTCGCTTTAACTCCCGGTATGTAAGTGCATTTGCTAACAGTATGCAAAATATTAGTCATTTCGCTGGAGCCGCTGAATTGCCGTCGTTTTTATGGAAAAGTACTTAAGCTGCGAGGAACAGAACAGACAATAAGCATTTCCTTTGGGTTTAAGACAGCTGCCTCCATTATGGAGCTCTCTCCTCTATTCTCTCCTCTGCTTTTCTACATGGTAAACATGCAGTTTTAGGATAATTACACTGCCCATCATGTAATGTCTCCAAATTGGGTTGTCTCCTTATTCTCCCGCACTCTGGTAATGGGCCGAGGACGTGGTTATCATGGATGAGGTGTTGTCTGGTGCCGAAGCACGCTGTGGCGGTATTATACACATGCCCTTTAGTAAGTAGAAGTCGCCTTAACACGTGACCGTATGTGGGGTACTAGAATGTAACAATGCTGAAAACAAATGGGCATTGATTTTAGCCGAAAAATCCATATGGGAAAATCACAAGGGTCAAGACTTCCAGCTCATCCATCTCCATATTTACAATTAGTATTACTTCTATAAGCCTTAATAAAGGGGCTTCTACTCACCCATCTTTAATTTCCCACTGAAAAACAATTCCCAATTACCTGGAGGTTGTGTCATTCCTCTGTTATTCCAATTGGAAATGTACTGTACAAATACAGGCGGTCCCCTACTTAAGAACACCTGACTTACAGACGACCCCTAGTTACAAACGGACCTCTAGTTGTTGGGAATTTACTGTACTTTATTCTTAGGCTACAATAATCACAGGTGTCTGTAATGAAGCTTTATTGTTAATCCTGGTTCTTATGACAACCCAACATTTTTAAAATCCAATTGTTACAGAGACCAAAAAATATTTGGCTGAGGTTACAATGATAAAATATACAGTTCCGACTTACATACAAATTCAACTCAAGAACAAACCTACAGAACCAATCTTGTACGTAACCCGGGGACTGCCGGTAATAGCAATAATAATAATCATATATAATCTATATTTCTATAGCGCTCTCATATTCCACAGCGCTGTACAGATCATGGCGAACTTAAACAGATAAAATATAATAAATTATTCATTTCAGAGAAATGACAGGAGCAGATGAAACAAAAAGAATTAAGGGAATTAATTGGCAAGTAGGTGTTACCAGGTAGCGGTGTGTCACCATGCTATGACAGATAACAGGATCAGATGCTATAAGGACACATCCCTCTAACAAGGCAGATGGTATGGTCATACATTTCCAGGAGGAATAACAGAGGGATAATACAAGAATATTATCGACCATTGTAAATTTATTGTAATTTACTGCTGGAGTTTATTATTCTGGGGTTGTAGCTCCTCTTACTGCAGTCAGGGGTGTCCTCACCCTGCTTTGCACTTAGCTCTCTGTATGCAGCAGCTTTACATCCACTTCCCTTTACTCTGAGTAAAAACTGTAGCAGAATTATGCATTTGTATATGCAAATTAGAATTTCAGAGCACTGTGGGCGTGGCCACAAGGTCTAATGCACCTGCTATTACCAAGTTTTCCCTGCTCATCACCTCCCATTCAGCCTTAATTGTTAGTGCCATGGCCCCCCCTGTATACCTGGGCAGGAAAGGGTGCACTGGGTCTCACGGCCAGATCCATAATGCACCCAAATTCTCATTTGCATATAAAATACCATCCTGAGCAAATCTAATCAGCCTTGTAATATAGAAGCAGTATATAAACAAGTACATTCAATAAATGCATAGTATTCAGACTTTCCAGATTACTCGAACGATAAACTATGGTTTTACTAATAATTCATGGATTATAATCCACTTTATCCATTTTTCCTGCTTTTAATTACTGCCAGGGTTGTCATTCTCTTCCATAGATGTATCATGAATAGTAGCCACCCAGCTTTCCACTGATCGATGAATGACGCTGAGATTCAAACTCTTACATCAATAGCTGCGCTCTTCCGTTCCTGTGTTATGTTGGTTTAACGTATAATATTTATATTTATATTATTTATGAAAAGTATATCATATATGTATTTTATGACAACAGAAGGTCAGGATGAAAACAACTAGTGGTTAAAGGGGATTGCAGTCAAACGGAGATCAATAATATTAAAGGTACAGTAAAGTACAGATTTTACTCCCAAAAACAGTAGCCACCACTTGTAATACCAGCACAACCTAGGACCAGGGGTGGCGTGTTTCTGGTAAAATGATCTGTTTTTGGCTTTATATGATTCCATTACATTCAAAGTGGTCTAGGTTAGGGTTTTTTTTAATTGATTAGTATAAAATCCCTTCATTCTTCTTAGGGGGCAAATACTTTGATTTTGTACAGGTGCACTTTATATCTCCATATTTCATTTTGGTAGGGCTCATCCCCAGTGCATTGTGGGAGGCCACTTCTTGGTGTGTGTGGTAGAGCACAGACCTGCCGCATACACAGTCCCTCTAGTTTTAGACAGTGTTAATAATACGGTCACTGAAAAAGCAGCTTTAATGAGAGCAGCTCCCCTAATACATTTACCTATAGCAAAATAAGAACCTATGGTACTTTGTCTGAGGGGGATGAGTAAGTCCTAATAAATGGTTAGTAAACGTCGGCTTAGTAGTAAATCATGGAGCGGCCGGTGCCGGATTATTTCCGGAGGTAGAAATAATAAAGGCACCAGGGAGGTTATATGTGGTCAGCGCTGTTTTATTACTGAACACCAAGGGAAACGGCCCATCAAGGGCGAATTAGGAGGAAAAGTCAGTAGGTGCATGGCTCCCTACTACTGCAGAAAGAAACAGCCATAACCCTATATTTGTGTTATTAGGTGTAATATCTAGCTATAGAAGGGAAAGTGTCCCAATATTACATCAATATATGTATAAACTTATCTCCTCCCCTCCCTGTACAATGACCTCTTATATAGAAACAATGACCCCATTTTACATCACTACTAACAATAGATGATGTCAAAGCTTATCTCACTCCCCCCTCCCTGTACAATGACCTCTTATAAGATACCACTGGCCCATCATTGCATCACTACTAGACAATAGATGAGTCACAGCTTATCTCCTCCCCTCCCTGTCACAAGACCTCTATATAGATAACAATGACCCATCATACATCACTACTATGACAATAGATGATGTCACAGCTTATCTCCTCCCCTCCCTGTACAATGACCTCTATATAGATAACACTGACCCATCATTACATCACTAGACAATAGATGATGTCACAGTATTCTCCTCCCCCTGTACAATGACCTCTATATAGATAACACTGACCCATCATTACATCACTACTGACAATAGTGATTGTCACAGCTTATTCCCCCCCTCCCTGTACAATGACCTCTATATAGATAACACTGACCCATCATTACATCACTACTGACAATAGATGATGTCACAGCTTCTCTCCCCCTCCCTGTAAATGACTCTATATAGATAACATACTGACATCATTACATCACTATGACAATAGATGATGTCACAGCTATCTCCTCCCCTCCCTGTACAATGACCTCTATATAGATAACACTGACCATCATTAAATCACTACTGACAATAGATGATGTCACAGCTATCTCCTCCCCCTCCCTGTACAATGACCTCATATGATAACACTGACACCATCATTAAATCACACTATGACAATAGATGATGTCACAGCTTATCTCCTCCCCATCCCCTATACAATGACCTCTATATAGATAACACTGACCCATCATTACATCACTACTGACAATAGATGATGTCACAGCTAATCTCCTCCCCTCCCATGTACAATGACCTCTATATAGATAAACACTGACCCATCATATACATCACTACTGCATATAGATGATTCACAGTTATCTCCTCCCCCTCCCTATACAATGACCTCTATATAGATAACACTACCTATAATACATCACTACTGACAATAGATGATGTCACAGCTTAATCTCCTTCCTGTACAATGATCTATATAGATAACACTGACCCATATTACATACTACTGACAATAGATGATGTCACAGTTATCTCCTCCCTCCCTGTACAATGACTTCTAGTAGAAACACTGACCCATATACATCCTAGACAATAGGATGTCACAGCTTATCTCCTCCTCCTCCTGTACAAATACTCTATATAGATACAACGACCCATCATTACATCACTGCTGACAATAGAAGATGTCATAGCTTTATCTCCTCCCCTCCCGTACAATGACCTCTATATAGATAACACTGACCCTGATTACACACTACTTACAATAGATGATGTCACAGCTTATCCCTTCATCCCCCCTGTACAATGAATCCTCTATATAGATACACGACCCTTGAATTGGCTCACCATCAACTCCTATACAATGCATGATTCCATCCACTAGTACACGCTTATCCCTCTCCTTCCCCTGCTCCAATGACGCTCTATATTCGCACACTGACCCTCACTTACCTGTGCCTTGGTGCCAGATTAGCAGGCCAGATAGGTCACTCGCTTATCTCGGCCAGCTACCCACAATCCCACATCTGTCGTTATACACTGTACCTCTATTAGTATATAGCATACCCACTGGGCCAATTTTACATCACTCCTGCCCATAGATGAAGGGTAGGTCAGACAACCCAAGCACACTAATGCTACTTACACACCCTCTCACTAAGCTGTTCACATCTTACCATGTCCCTATCTTATAGATGACTTACCCCTCTGACCCATCATTACATCACTACTGACAATAGATGATGTCACAGCTTATCTCCTCCCCCTCCCTGTACAATGACCTCTATATAGATAACACTGACCCATCATTACATCACTACTGACAATAGAGGATGTCACAGCTTATCTCCTCCCCCTCCTGTACAATGACCTCTATATAGATAACACTGACCCATCATTACATCACTAGTGACAATAGATGATGTCACAGCTTATCTCCTCCCCATCCCTGTACAATGACCTCTGTATAGATAACACTGACCCATCATTACATCACTACTGACAATAGATGATGTCGCAGCTTATCTCCTCCCCCTCCCTGTACAATGTATAGATGACACAGGAGGCCTTACAAATAAATAGAGAGTCCCAATCACTGTGGGATTAATAATTATTTATTTTAAGATGATATGCATCTTTGATCAGTTCCTGACCTCTTCTCTTAAATATTGTAAGCATACATGCATTCATATAAATCCTCTGATTTGACAAAAATCTATGATAATTCTAGCAAAAAATTCTAAAATGCCTTTATAAAAGGGATTGCCCTAAGTTTTCAATTGATACAACTTCTACCCCCTCTCCCAATAATGAGAACAGGTCCAGTTGTCACTAATCAATAGAGATTGTTCTCCTAACAATTGTCCTGTTGCTCCATTAAATAGTATGGGAGTGTCTAAATTTGCTGAGCACAACACTCTCCAGGACTCTTTTCCCCTGTCTGTGAGAGTGGAGGAAATATGTGAGCGCTGTGCTCTGCAATTTCCGTCAGTCCCATACAAAATGAATGTATGCTTGACCTACCACACCACCCATTATTGAAAACATTCTCTGGAAGTGTGGAGGTCCCAGCAGCCTGACCCTCACCAATCACTGTGTTATCCTGTGGATAGGGGATAAGTTGAAAATTTGTGACAACCTCTTTAAAGCAAACCTGTCACCAGGAATGTCATATTTAGCTGATCGTTTATGCTATGTTGATTTCAAAAATGCCTTTCTCAGCATTTTGAATAATTTCAGCACTTTATATAAATTTAACTCACATTACCTAGCTCCCTGCCAGTAGATTGTGGTGAGCCCCTGGGAGGGGGCAGGTGCAGCCTTTGTGTGCCTGCATCTCTTTATGTATTCCTCCTCTACTCCACACCACCCCCCTCCCTCCCCTGCCTGCTCGAAAAGGAATTCCCCTGACCCTTTTCACAAGGCCAGAAATGCATGGCCAGTCTCAATTCAGGAAGCCATGGGAAGGTCATCAGTGGTTCTCCATTTTTCAGAGATGTGGGGTCCACGTGATGGAGCCCTCATCTATCACGTTTCTATTATATAAGTTATGAATTCCTCTTTAATATTTGTGCCCTTTAAATCGTACGTTTTGTAGTCCATTAATTATAAGATTTGGGTACGTGGTGTTACATTATTTTACAAAAAAAAGCTGTATACCTTATATGCTCGAGTATAAGCCTAGTTTTTCAGCACAAAAATATGTGCTGAAAACCCAAACTCGGCTTATACTCGAGTAAACAAAATATAGGTTTTACCAGGTTTTTGTGGTAAAATTAGGGGCCTCGGCTTATTCTTGGGTCGGCTTATACTCGAGTATATACGGTAAGTATTGAAAAATATACACAAATCCATAACAATCGGCCTAGAACATGTGAAAAGATGAAAAGAAACCTGAAACCTGCTATTACAATTGTGCATAAATTACAAGCACACAATACAAACTATGAAAAATTGTGCAAAATGTTTGCCCAATATACATAATAAATGTATTTCACTATCTTATCGTCTTACAGATGTTGGTTTGATATGAATAAATAAAAATTCCTAATATGCCCTCCACCTGTTACAGGTTAAAAGATCTTCCATCTTTTTGTGTTGCTGGGAACATAATTCTCTTGACTTTGTATTCTGCATTTTGTTCCCCAGAACTTCAACAAGAAGATTCGTGACATCTGTTGTCTGGGATAACAAACAACTAAGAGTTACCTTGCGATTTCCATTCTTACACCGTACATGTACTTAGCATTTCTCAACGCAACAAAAAAAAGCTAAAGTGTTATAATCATGTTCTCTTCTACTTGTGATTGTTCTCTGTCAGATATGACTGGATTGATCCGAGGTTAAAGGAGTAAACACTGTGGGGAGTATTAGCTCCTTATTCAGGAGATCCTGCTGATGGATGGAGCCTTACAGGCAATGATCCATGGGAATGATGCATGCAAATTAGCTTTACTCAAAAAAACCCCCAGATCTACCGTATCTCTCTAGAGCCACCTATAGGGGGTGACCTTGATTGTTTCCTAAAAGAAGATGCCTATATAAGCTTAAAGTGAAACTGTCACCAGCAACCCCCATCACCACCACCACCACTACAAACCACACACAGAAGCAAGAAGAACCTTGAAGAAAGAAACAAATGTTTTTCCCCCATAACCCGTGATATTTATGCTCTCCAGATAGTCATCCAGGCGTCTCTTGAGCATATACAAGAGTCCACCATAACAACCTCCGGCGACAGAGGATTCCATAGTCTCACTGCTCTTACATCCGACGAAGATGAAGTCCGGCGCGATTCATGAAGCTCGTGCGCCCGAGTTCTTGCATCCGTCGCTACCCCGCCGAGGTCCACCGGAGTTCACCTTCTTCTTCCCGGTGCTTGTAAGTGCTTGTCTTTCAACACAATTCGAAATGTTAAATCCCGCGCATAAACCGAATCCGTCGGGTTGTCTGACAGCCCGCCCCTGATTTGTGTCGCGTGCAAGCCAGCGCCGATGCACCAAAATCCGATCGTGTGCGCCAAAATCCCCTGTTAAATGCGGCACAAAGTGGAAATCGCCAGGAAACCCGACGAAAATGCGCTCCGAGGGCCCATAGTATTTGAGCCCCAATATTCCATATGTGGTCTGACCAGTGATTTATATAGGAGCAAAACTATGTCCTTATAATGAGAATCTATTTGTCTCTTGATACATCCCATAATTTTATCTGCTTTAACAGCAGACGCCTGGCTCTGGTCACTAAAATTAATTTTAATCAATACCCCCAAGTATTTTTCAGCTGCAGTTTTACCAAGTTTAGGACATAACAGGAAGGTCAGACAAGGTCACTGTACTCAGTTATACTGGTCAGACAAGGTAAGTTCAGATCTGCTCTTATTCATCTGAATGGGACTCAGCTGCAGATTTGGACACTATGGGGGTCATTTACTAAGGGCCTGATTCGCGTTTTCCCAACGTGTTACCCGAATATTTCCGATTTGCGCCGATTGTACCTGAATTGCCCTGGGATTTTGGCGCACGCGATAGGATTGTGGCGCATCGGCGCTGGCATGCATGCGACGGAAATCGGGGGCGTGGCCAAACGAAAACCCGACGTATTCGGAAAAACCGCCGCATATAAAAACCAAAATTGTGTCGCTTGGGAAGCGCTTACCTTCACCTGGTCCAGCTCAGTGTATTCCGGTGCGTTCAGATGATTTTCAGCGCAGCAGCACCACCTGGTGGACGGCGGAGGAACTACCTTCATAAATCCTGTCCGGACCCGAATCCTGTTCAGAGAATGCGCCGTTGGATCGCGAATGGGCCGGGTAAGTAAATCTGCCCCTATATTTTGAATGGCGCTGTCTACTTCCTGTTCCAATCTCTGTGTATCACCTTCTAAGAAGTACTGATCAGTGTGGGTGCAGGGTATCAGACCCCAACCGATCTGATATCGAAAAACTATATTTAGAATTTGTCCTCAATGTTTTTATGTATGAAGCCCCCCTTTAATCCTACCCCATCCCCATTGTGCTGCACATTCCTTCCCTGTTATAACTAAGTTCTTCTTTGAGAACAAGTCAGGGATTATTCATGCATCCATAATTTTTCCTTCTCAGAGACCTCTGCAAACTAAAGCCGAGATCTATATTAATCTCTGGCGTCTAACAATACCAAGTAAATATTGCACCTGTGATTTGTGATATAAGATCCGGTGACTTGAGGCTGGAGCTGCAGCAATAACAAGTAAAGTAAAAGTAAAATTGTCTTTGCAAAAAAAAAAAAGGAAATAAATTCGGTCAAGTGCAGACAAAATAAATCAATAAAGAAGAATTACAACGTATCAGGTGGTGATTTTAACCACCAGAATAATTTACAGCACACATTATCCTCCAACCATAAAATGAGCAAAAAATGAAGTGAAATTTATTTTTCGTTTAAATATATTTGGCTTAATTATTTCTATTGATTGATGTGCTGTTTATTATGGCCCGATGGTTATTTATTCGCGTAGGAGCCGGCACTGTTGCTTTAAGGATCATTTGCTGTGATGTGTTTAGGGCTATTTAGGGCTCAGCACACAAGGAAGTAAAAATGTAAAGGAAATACAACACCTAAAACCACAATTATACATAAGAAAACTGCAATGCTGCTTGGGGTCCTTCAAAGGGTAAAGGTGACAAATTAATATGTGTCGAGACATAGCACTTGTTAGCGTAGTCATGGTAATTTTTCTCCCTACCTAGACTACCGGAGCTGTTATTAAATTTGTTTAATATTATATCAACTTTGTAGCTTCACTGGCTGTTACACTGTGCAGGAGCATGTCTCACCCCTTCCCTATACACGCAGGATTTCCCCCTGATGCAATCTCACATAGTAGGATGGGGAAACAGCTTGTGAAGCTGAAGCATGGAGGAGCTTTTGTATCGCCACCCTAGAGCCCTTCTGTTCTATTAGCATAATTTTAAAAGTTGATTTTAGAAGGATGTAGGCCATGGATAACAAATATTAGAAAATTACCACAGTCACATTTATCATGCTTGTTATTGGTAGTTTCCTTTAAGTATGCGGGCATACTATGTATTTAATTTAAAGGAAACCTACTATTTGATGTGATGCATTTCGAAGCAAACATACCTTGAGAATGCTGTAGCTACACTGATGCAGGATCATATCTTCATTAATCCCGGAGCTGAGTGGAGTGCTAAAAAAACAATTATACCATTCAGGACATTAGACACGGGAGCTTGTAATTACAAATGGAGGTTAGTCAAGACATGAATAATCAACTGACCTGGATCACTCATAAACCGCAACTGGGGGAAGGTGCAGCAATTGATTATTCTGTCTTCAGGAACAAGACTTCAGGGGTATAGTAGCCACTGTACCGCACCACTATTTGTCAATGTACACTTATATGTCGGGTGCTCTACCGACTTATACACTTAGCATATACATAAAATGTGATGTGCCAAATATCTAATTTACTGATCTTAGTTCTGGTGCTATGTTTAGGGACTTAGGCCTATTTTTGCCTAAGTCTGACACATAATTGCCTTGTTTACATGTAGGGAACAGTAGAAGACCCTTGTACAACAAGAATATGTATGTGGAGGAAGGTCCAGTGAAAAGGTGTGTAATGGGTCCGGTCATTACAGGTTACGCCTCTGCCCAAACGACAATCAGGGAACCCTGTGGACAAGGACCAATGGATCCAGGAGAGAGGAGATAAATCCTTAAAGTGAGACATTTGATAAATCCAGGTAACAAGATACAAGTTTGATTACGTCAAGATTGAGGAAAGGTAGAGATAAACACAGTACAAGACATTACCCAGCATCATACAAGGTCATGACACTCCGCCTCCCAAGAATAGGATTGGACAATGAGTCAGGATTCTGATTGGCCGAACGTCCTGAATCATTGACGCCAAAGCAGATATTTACATATAAGTAGACGGTTCCTGGAATCATTAAACATTTTAAGTATTGCTCCCTTAACTATAACATTAAAAGCAACCCTAGTGATGGCTCTAATTCATTTCCTAAGTATGCAAATAAAATATATATATATATTCATACTTTAATTTAATTTCTAGAGATCAGAACAAAAATCCGCTGCAATATCAAATGTCCCCTGAGACCCTGAGGTCATCATCATCCAGCATGAAGAAGTACAGAGTGAATAGTATGGAATAAATCCCTGGAATATTAATGATAGGTGAGATCTCAGCTTTCTATTTTCCTATAGAATTAATTTTGCATTAAGTGAAGAATATCAGAATATTCATCCTGGAATAAATTCCTGCTGATACTGGAGTCAATTTCAGAAGAGGCGGAATATTCACATTTAATATTTAATTAAGTCCGGGGAACTGACAGAATATTTACCCAGACGTTGGAATTGGAATTCCACTGACCCGGGAACCTTAAGAAAAAAAATAAATAAAAAATAAAACAGATGAGACGTCTGAGCACACAAGGGGATTATTTTTGCTTGAGCTTTAATTCCAAATTATGCAATACTATTCCTCCCCCTCCATTTTTATTACCTACTTAGATTTGAGAATGAAATTTATGTAAAGGACAAAAATCTGGGTGAAAATGTTATGGATTAAACCGCAATGTCTGCAAAAGTCTGTGCCGAACATTTTGGGTTTGGGTCCCCGAACTCAGATTGCAGACAGAAGTTGGGACTTTTTACAATTTATTTACAGCTCAACTTAAATTAATTTTCTGGAAGGTGTTACTGGTTGCATTAGTGGTTTATAGGCCAATTTCTGATGACAGGTTCCCTTCAATGATTTTGGCACAAGCAGGACCTATGTCAAAATGACTTTGCACTGTCCTATGTTCATTTGGCAAAATGGAAAGTCGAAAAACAGTTGTTGCACCACAACTGTGGCAAAATAACTTCACACATAGACACAAGAGTGTAGTCTAATCTCACAGTCATTGGGGCTTATTTACCGAGGGTCCGCGGCAGCACTTTAGTAGTTTTTTCCGGGATTTGCGGCACAGTGACAGGTATTTAAGTGTCGTACCCAATCGGATTGTGGCGCAGCTGCGCTGGTTTTCATGCGACAGAATTTGGGGTTGGGCCAACGGACGATCAGACTGATTCAGACTGAGCGCAGAATTTAACTTTCAAATTGTGTAGCAAGATCAAGCACTTACATGCACCAGGAAGAAGAAGGTGAATCTATCGGAACTGAGCGGGGAAGCGACAATCGTGGTGAATCGAGGCAGATGTGCATTATCATCGGACAAACAACTTTCGGGGAACGCGTCAGGATGGTAAGCAAATGTGCCCCATTATCTGTTTACTTTGATATCTACTCATTTGAGGGGTTTACCACGAATCAAAGTTAAACCCCCACAGTTTACAAAAAGGAGGTGTTCAATGGGGTCCCAGTTACCTCAGTCAGACTCCTTGCTACTCGCAGAGAGTAATGGAGCAGCCGGTTGTGCATGGTTGGACTGCCCCGTTCATCTCTATGGAGCTGATGGAGATTACCTAAAGCCGTTCATCTCTGGATGTGATGAGAGGTCCGACTGGGGTACATCGGACCCCAGTTCTCATGATCTGCAGAGGTCCCATCACTGAGACCCCCACCAATCAGCAAGTAAGGCCTTATCCGTATCACCTGAATCAATCTTCAGAATAGGTGATCAACTTAAGATCAATGGGGGTCAGCAAAGACATGTTTATGGGTCATATGGTCTTTAATCAGCTCAATCGCTGCCCTACATAGTCCATTGGTTGTGCTTGGTATTGTAGCCTCATTGGAGACTATAAAGATGATGTGACTGCAGCACATGTGAGATCTGGAGTGTCTTCATTTTAACTGTGTCAGAAATGCCCTGTAATATTTCTCTAAACTATTAATACTTGATCTCCATGACATATAAGATTTTGCTCTTAGCCGATCCACCCGGTGATAACAAAGGAAACTTTATTAAAAATTTGATACTGAAACTTCTAGGTAAGAAAAATTGCTCTGTTCCGGGAAGTGTAATGGACAAGGATTGAACAGGCACTTGGCCTTCTAAAAACTACTCACTGAGTTACAGCAGTCATTCCGGTATCCCAAATATTACCCATTGATTTTCCACAACTACGCCACTTGAGGTTCACAAGTATAAACGCATGAGATGATAGATAGGTTTTTAGTGAAGTTCAACATCGGAATGTTTCTTTCTTTCGCTTCATCTATTCGTTAATCCTGTCCCTTGGAATGAGTAAATCTTTTATAGAAGCCATGCAGCATTTCATAGCTATGGAGGAATAATACAAAAGGCGTAATACAATTTACAATAGGTGACATGGCCTGGTAAATCTGAAGCCGCTTATGCATTTGGAAAAATGGAAAGTAACTCGGAATTAATAGTGTTGTCATCAGCATAATTAAAGAAACACTAATTCATGGGAAAATCCTATTGCTTAAGGGATAATACTATACACATAAGTATTTATCTACCTATAGGATGAAAAGCGCAGATCAACTAAGACACAAAAAATGCCAAAAAATTAAAAAAAAATTTCAAATACACAATAATTACCGCTCCTCGGCAAGTCCATTGGTTTGACCTGAATTAAAAGTTCTTGACACTATTAATTCCGGAAGATAACTAAATCCTCTCCTGAAGTTTTCAGTTTCTAAAAATGTCAGTGTTTTTTCCTCTCCTGATAGATTAGTTCACAAAGGTCATTCATTCCGGAAAATACCAGAATGTAGTCAAATATAGTCCAGTATTATATTGTTTTCAGGAATATTGGGGATTGGAGGAAGTTTTGGAACAAAATTATGTGGAATGTAGAATGAAGCAAATTGATTAATTACTAGTAAAACTCTAATAATCAATATCCAAATATTCCAATTACTGTATGTTATACAGGTTACAGTAAAAGAACTCCGGTCTGATAACACAGATATAGGTCTTATACACCCAAAATCATTTTTGGGGCCCTGAGCTGGCTGGAATTATAAAATCTAATTCACGACCCCATTGACTTCTATTGTGCATGGTCATGGGGCAGTGAAGCACAAAATTATAGTCCAGGTCCTATTCCAGGCAGGATTTGTGGTGCAGCCAGGAATTTTTAGTCCTGCAGACCAAAAGCAATAGCACACAGCCAGTTTTTTGTGATCTGCACACCATCGAGTGCATGAAACCTTATAGTCAGTGATGAGTGAACCTGTTACAATCTCTTTGGTCCTGGGTAACGAACCCAGGCCCCTACCACTAACACACACCGATTGCGGGTGTTAATTGTTTCAGAGTGGCCAGCAATATTTAAATTGCTGCTACCGTGTGCACCAGAACTAACAAGCCAGTGGCACTATGTACCGCCATTTTGGAGACGATTGTTGCTCTCATGATTTCATTGGGAGCAACTATCCTCACCAAAATGGTGGTGCCCAGCGCAGCCAGCGTCCCTTGCCCACAGCGATTTAAATGCCGCTGGTGACTTTGCCAGAGGCATATAAAGAGTCAAGCCCCGCAATTGGTGCCAGCATTGGAGCCAAACCCAGGCCCCAACTTAGAATGAAATTGAGGGTGGAGTCCAGGTAACCCGAAGGTTAAAAGTATGGTACAAACCCAAACTTTAACATCTATTTTTGTGAAGGCCACACTCTGGGTGTTAACGCAATTTTGCAAAATACAGTTTTCTCTCAAATTTGGGGCAAAATCCAAAATATATTGATGGGTCATAGACCCATCTTCAGTAATCTAACGCACATAACGTGCAATGTAAAAAATTTTTTACTGAAAATATTGACTTTTACTGCTTGGGAATGGTGGAGGCTGGAGGAAAAACATCTGAACTAATAGAACAATCCACATTGTAGAGTTTGACGTGGCCAAAACCCTTTTTAGAGGTCACTGTGTAATGCCTAATTGTATCTGTGGTGGTGCAGGTGCATATTGCGGGTCTCCCTACAGAAAACAACTGAGACCCAACATGGGGAACCTTTGTGATAAGTTTATTGTTATTGGATCCTTTTAAGAAGCAATAAAAGTAAAAAATGGAGATCCCTCCCAGTAAATATTGGATAGGATCTGCTAAAACTATAATTTAGGCTACAGGAAACATGGAACACATGGGTTTTGTGAATGATCAGATAATAAATGAGGTTTCTAGATGACCCTCCCTACCTGTGTAACAATGACTTGGTTAATGTAACAGTTCATCTTAGAAATATTCCTAGAGGTCTCTGCTTTATATTGTTATTTAGCAAGATCCATAAAATCAATGGCTGAGCTTGAATACTAGTCATAGCAATGACACTAATCCATAAATTATGGAAATTAAGGAAAAGATGCACTGTCCATCCAGAAATGTTTTCTGGCATTATGAAATTACAGGCAGTCCCCGTGTTACATACAGGATAGGTTCTGTAGGTTTGTTCTTAAGTTGAATTTGTATGTAAGTCGGATCTGTATATTTTATAATTGTAACCCCAGCCAGAATTTTTTAGTTTTCTTTTGATAATTGGATTTTAAAAATGTTGGGTTGTTATAAGAATCAGGATCAACAATAAAGCTTAATTATAGACACCTGTGATACCTGTTATAGCTGTTTATTGTAGCCTAGGGCTAAAGTACAGTAAATTACCAATATCCAGAGGTCCGTTTGTAACTAGGGGTCATCTGTAAGTCGGGTGTTCTTATGTAGGGGACCGCCTGTACTGTGAAAATGCTGTAAATTTTTTTAACGGAGAAAATAACAATGAAATATTAGGTGTTTTTTCATCTTTCTCCATATGCAGCCCTCTTACAGTCCGATTTAGGACCATAACAGCAGGTCCAAAAGGCCCTCTTTATAGAAAGTAAATACGAATAAAACAATTGACTTTTAAAAAGTAATAGCAAATTTTATAAAAATAACATTTCATAGTATCAGGCCTTAAGTGGTGATAATAAAGGTAAAACATACTTTAAGAAATCTTTTTTCTCATAGGTCACCTCTTCCGAAAAAGATGACAACATTGATTGGTCTCCTTGGGGAGTCTGTGACGTCTAAGAGTGTCTATGCTGAAGAAATCCATAAACTTAATATCTAACAAACTGGAGAAGACAAATTCCAATTCTCACAGTATGTCATAAAAACATGAAATCATTCGGCATTCTTAAGGTTTTCAGTCTTGGGAATGCTCTTAAAATTCTCCATAATAAATCTTGCAGATGTCTATGAAGGTATTTTCAAACATTTTGGAGCACTATTTACCAGCAGAAGGTCATCGGAGGCAAAAAGTTTTCTGATTTGATAACAGGCGAAAGACTTTTGTTAGAAACAATTATACATTACTAATATTATACTGTACAACTTAACCAACATTATACAGAATATGCAAGTACCAAAGGATATGCTGGAATACAAAGTGAATGGTCACACAAGTAGCTTTGGCATCATACAAAAAATAGGGGGAGATTTATCAGAAGTGTCTGAGAACAGAATTGTTCTAGTTGCCCATTGCAACCAATCAGAGCTCAGCTTTCATTTTCCCTCAGCCGTTAAAATTATAGCTGAGCTGTGATTGGTTACCACGAGCAACTAGAACAGTTTTACCTCCGATACTTCTGATAAATCTCCCTCAATGTTGTTGTCCTTTTGTATGGTCCCGTTGAGTAGAATGTAGAGAACCATGGACGATTAAAGTCTATTGGTTTGCTGTATGAGACTGTTCCGAGAGGAAGGTCCATTGGGTTTGTTTAACAAAAGGGGTAGAGATTGTCAATTCCTCACTCGACTAGATCAAACCACAGAAGACCTTGAGGGTTGTAGGACCTTGTCTTTGTCAGGAATATCTGGCATGCAGATTTGCTGAAGACACCAAGACGAAATACCAGAGGACCGAAATCACTAGTGTTCAGACCATAGGTTGAGGTAAGCAGAATTAATTTGGACCATTAGGCATAGGAGATCAACAAATACGATGACAAAGTCAGGTTAACAAGCTCATTCCCTGATAAACATACCTTTGCAGATAGGGAGTAACTTGAGGGGGTGAAGAGTGTACGGTCGCAACCGGGCCCAGGAACAATATGGGGCCCGTGTGTTGTACCTCTCTTATATGAGAAGACTAGTACTGTAGAGTGTACATTATAATAAGGGGCCTGGCACATATGTTGTACTGGGGCCTGACAGTTTTAAGTTATGCCACTATTTGCAGATTCAGGAGCCAAAAGAACCTTATTGCTCAGGGACTGATTGATTGGAAAAAGGATCCCCAGAAAGCCGGGAACACTGGCATATTGGGGCACATTTACTTAACCGTCCCGTTGCGATCCCCGAGGTGCGTTGTCCGACGAGGATTCGAAGCTGCTGCGATTCACTAAGATGTGCGCTCGATATCCTGCATGTGTCGCTTCCCCACTCGGGTCCGCCGGAGTTCACCTTCTTCTTCCCGGTGCATGTAAGTGCTTGCGACACAATTTTGAATGTTAAATCCTGCGCTTAGTCCGAATCAGTTGGGTTGTCCGACGACCACGGTCCCCGATTTGTGTCGCATGAAAGTTGGCGCCAAAATCCGGTTGCGTGCACCAAAAACCCAGTTAAATGTGGCGCTTAACGGAAAAAGTTGAGAAACCCGACAAAAATGCAGTGCGCGGACCCTTAGTAAATGTGCCCCATTGTCTGAAGTCAGAGTGAGATACAGCTGGAGAAGGACAACTGCTCCACTAACCTATAACTAGCACTAGAAACGATATCTCTGACCTCACTATAGAAATTGGTTTGAGGACCCAACCCCCAGAGCTAATTAAAGGGAATCTGACAGCAGTTTGGATCATGCAGAACTGCAGAGAGTATTATGAAGCAACACTGTAAATGTATGTAATCACACCTTTGTATATGTTGTAAGTAGAACAAATGACTGTGAATGTTGAATTATACTAACGGATTGTTGCTTATCAGAGTGCACTGGCCCTTATCCTCACACTTCTGTGCTCTTAAATCTCTGCATCAAACTTTTTCGCAGTCTTTCCACTCCAGTGTGAGAAATAGCTTGCAGGTTTCTTGTATGCTACAGACTCAGAGCAGAAGGGAGAGCTGTGGAGCAGTTCAATGCAGAGAGCTTAGAGCACAGCAGTGTGAGGACACTCTCTTAGAGCACTTTGAAGATGATACACTCCCTAAGGTCTGGTAAGATATTGTAAGTAAGGAAATAGACGCTGGTAATAAAGGGTTGCCTTCAATATAGTGAAATGGAGTATCATGTGATATTAATGAAAATCTAACAACAAAATCCATTGTGATAAACCAGGGCCACTTACTCATAGATCCAGGCACCGTGACTGTTGTAATCTGTTTATATTTGTTATTCATGGCCTTTTTCCTTCTAATATTAACTTCTATAACTATGCTAATGAGCTAGAAGGGCTGTTGTGGTTGCTTCCAGAGCCCAGCATGACTGGCTGTTACAATGAGCAGAGCAGGTCTCCCCTCCGCCTACACTTATCAGATAGAGGAGGGTGTTGGGGTGACTCTGGTGATCTTTTTCTCTTTGTTATCCATGGTCTCCTTCCTTATATAATCAACTTTTAAAATTATGCTAATTAGTGGGTTTTTCCCTACCTTGCACTTCCTGATACTTATGATTTACACAGCCATAAGAGCAGGGGGTTGAGTGAGGCATGTTCTGTAATTCTGCAGCACTGAGGGGCTCTGGTAATGCCCCCAGAGCCTTTCAAGCTCATCCACATAATTATAAAAGTTGATTTTAGAAGGAAGGAGGCCATGGATAACAAATATAAGAAAATTAGCACAGTCACTGGGCCTGGATCTATGAGTAAGTTTCCTGGGTTTATCATGCTGGAATTTGATGGGACCAATTTGGGACCAGGACCTTGGTTTCTTATGTCTGGTTCCAACCCAATCCAGCTGTTTGTCTGACAGAGGGCTAGATGACTGCTTAATGTAAAGCCTATTTTGAAGTATTTACCATGCAGTGCATATAGAAGCGTATACAATGTACAGTACAAGGGATATCTGCAGAACAGCCCAGAAGACTTGTAGCTGATCTGCAGAACATAGATTATAGACACTTCAGTATAGGGTCCCATTATGAGACACTCGCTTCCATCTGCCCATTATCTTCCTATGGCTTTCAGATGCAATAAAATGAAATCAATCAGGAGAACATAAACATTGCAGATTACCAATGCAGAAAGAACTGTCATGGGAATAAATGTACACAGATCGGCTTCATAGTATCCGAGGAATGGAATGTATTACTGTCTAGTGTGATAGAACATAATTACCATAGTGAGCGCTCCCATAGAAGAAATCACCCCATACAGATAAATAATACCGCAAGTTCTACATAAGATAGCCGCCATTATTTGTGTTATTTCTTGTCACTCTAATTACCTGCTGGTTCAGTGTCTTCTAAGAGATAGCAATGGAAAGATGACTGGGTTGACTTAGTTACAGTGGAGATGGAGAAGGATTGCCGTTCATTGTCTACTAGTGAATACACTGATGTAAGTTGTGGCCACTGCATTTCTTACCAAGGCAAATAGATCCGTATTGTTAGTAATGGCCATATTTATTTTTAGGGAATGTTTTCCACATTTTACAGCACAGGAGACATTTTGAGAGCATTGTGAGGATGGAAAGGGGAGGGGGGAGTTGACTTGTGTTAAAATTATTCTCTAGGCTCCATATTCATAAATAATTGGGACAAGATGCTATGATGTCTTCCATACACAACATGAAGAGGGAAAAGGAAATCCTGCACCTTATATAAATCTCACATAAAGAAGCAGCAGCATGAATAACGTAATAAAGCAGTAACGAGCCATGTGCCTAGGATCCTTGCACGAAGGAGAGAGAAATACTTACCAGAAGCAGCAGCTTGGTTGTCTGTGCCTTTAACTCTGTAGCTGCAACTACCTCCATCTTCCTTAGGGTGGCTCAGTGGTTATCACTACAGCCTCGCAGCGCTGGGGAACTGGGTTCAAGTCCGAGGATCTACATCTGCAAAGAGTTTGTATGTTCTCTCCATGTTTGTGTGGGTTTCCTCCAGCTCCTTCAGTTTTCTCCCACACTCCAAAACATACTGGTAGGTTGATTAGATTGTGAGCCCCGTTGGGGACAGGGACTGATTTGGCAAACTCTGTGCAACGCTGCGTAATCTGTGTGCGCTATATAAATAAAGGGATTATTAATTATTATTATTTATAGGCGGCAGCTGTGACCTGACCCCTCAGTAAGCTGATAATGCATGTTGCCTCTGCCTCCCTCAAAACAGGCTTTTCCAGTGATTTGAGAAATATTCCCACATCATTATATGACTTGTGGTATTATTGTTTAGGCTACATATTCAATTTCCATTTACCCCCAAACATATTTCATATCATATATAAACATCATATTATAGAAGTAGATGGGGACTAGATGCAATACAGAGACTGAAGAGGGTAAAGGTATCTATATCTCACACACAGAAGCAGCAGCATGAAGGACATAATAAAGCAACAAGGAGCAATGTGCCTAAGATTCTTGTGTTCTAATTGTTCAATTGTCATTTGCCCCTAAACAGAGCTCAGAATTAGACAGGGGATAGGTGCTGTTATGTCTTCTGTGCACAGCATGTAGAGAGAAAAGGAAAGTCTGCTCCCCCACACTGGTTATATACATGCCAGGGACGTAACCACAGCGGTAGCAGCCATAGCAGCCGCTATGGGGCCCACAGGGTCAGGGGGCCCCGTCATCCGACCTGACACTAAAGAATGTGCACCATTATAAACATATTACACGGCACATTGTGTTATATATTGTTTATGTTTGTGTATCTGTGATGTGTATATGCTGTACGTGTATATGGTGTATGGTGTGTATAAATACAGTACGTTATGTGCGTATGTAAGCTGTATGTCTGTATATGGCACTGTGTGTGTGTATATGTGTGGTGTATATGCTCTATATGTGTGTAAGTGTATAAATGTGTGTGTATGAGTGATGAACTGTATGTTTATGTATATAGGAATGTAATATGTATATTTTTAAGCCGCCAGGGGGTCCCCTTCAGATGTCTGCTATGGGGCCCTGCCTCACCTAGTTATGGCACTGATACAGGCAGTCCCCTACTTAAGGACACCCAACTTACAGATGACCCCTAGTTACAGACGGACCCCTCTGACCACTGTGACCTCTGGTGAAGTCTCTGGATGTTACTTTAGTCCCAGACTGCAATGATCAGCTGTAAGGTGTCTGTAATGAGGGTTTATTGATAATCCTTGGTCCCATTACAGCAAAAAATTTTGAAACTCCGATTATCACTGGGGCAAAAAAAAAATTGTATGGAGCTACAGTTATAAAATATACAGTTTCGACTTATATACAAATTCAACTTAGGACCAAACCTATGGAACCTATCTTGTACGTAACCCGGGGGACTACCTGTACTCACTGGGGAGGTGATATATCAAGATCAGAGGCAAAGGCCTCGTCACAAATAAGGCACAAGACCTGGCTGCAATTTGCTCCATTATGGGACTGGACACATTTGTAGTGCCGGAAAACTGGGGTAAAATTTTGGAAATTCAGTCCCAGCTCTCACCACTATTAAAATTTTGGGATCTAGGGAGCCCCTTTTTCATACAGCCCAGGGCCCATTGTATTTTAATCTGCCACTGGTGCTGAAAGAGAAACACCAAACTGATGACCCAAAGAGAAATTCAACCAACCAAGGTGAGTAGTAGCGCACAACAGATAGATAAAACTCCATGATTTAGGGCACTGGGGCACATCATCCATTTATTACTATGCATTACTGTCCTTTAAAGCTCTTGTCCTTGTCTTGATATCAGTATTGCTCATGGGCATGACTGTAGATGAGTTCCCAGTCCCAGCCATGCCACGCGTACCCATTTTAATATAGATTTTGTGTAATGAAAATTTATAATATTCATGGTGGCCACGGCCAACGGAGACCTTTGTGCATTTCTACAGACTCCTTTCAATTATTCCGGCCTATGACAGCGCTTGTTACCGACAACTACTGCAGCCAAGGCGATGCAGAGGGTTTGGCAGAACAGCAAAATATGAAAGGAGTTCCTTGTGAATTCAACTGAGGATGTCAAGGGATAAAGTGCCGAGCTCATGACTGCAATGATAAATGAACGCCCCCCCTCCCATATAAGAAGTATTGGTCAAAAAGGAGAACGGACAATCTGAGTCTTGTGTTTTTAATGGATTCACGGCTTCAATGCTCGAAAGTGTTTGTCATAGCAGGACTCGCTATCACGATGATGAAGAAATAGTGCGCCTTTCATCATACCTCTTAATACTAGAGTCGAGTAGCCAAGAAAGCGCTAACTGGCCCGGAGCCAGCAGGACGAGGTCAAAGGTTGCTTGGTGTAAAAGGGACACGTTGATGCCTGTCAGCCTTTATTTCTTCTTTATTTCCTGCTTCTCCTGGGATTTGTAGATTCTTTTGTTCTGCATAAAAAGGACATGAAATTAGAATGGATGAACACATTTCGACAACCTTGGTTTAGTGAGCAGCACAAAATTATACAATGTAGGGAAAAAAAATCAAGTTGATCCGAGGCAGAAGGGTTTAATTCTAAGCTTCTGAAGATTTGTAATTCGCTATTACGTATGAGAACGCGTTATGGGTCTGTTAGCGCAGGTAGATCAGTCCGAGCACCAGTCCTGATAATGATTTACATGTTAAGACATGTTTATTATTAATTTTTTGGCCGGATAAAAGTTCTCGGCGGACTCGTGGCGGTGGCGTTCCTGTGAACATTTCATCTCTGAAGCGGTTGGATGTTGCGAATGTAGAAGAAAATTGATAATGATCAAAAAGGGGCATTTTGAAGTGAAGGAAGTAATGAAAACCAAGGTTATTTTTGCTTTTTGAGGGTAATGTGAAACAGTTTTCTTTTCGGTGAGCATAAAAATAAGCAATGTGCCTAATGAATAACCGGGGTCATTTCATGAAACAGTAACGTGTTGCTATGAGCTCATGGGATAGGTTGAAGCAGGTTTGTGCTGCAGTGTAGGAGCGCGTATCTCCATAAGTGGGTGTAGACATGGAGGTAGCAAACATGATCAAAAGAAGATGAAGGCAAAAGTAATCAATGCAGAGATTCCCCATAGATTCTCATGTAGGTTCATAATGATTGTATTCAGCACCTCTGTCTGTGTTCAGCACCATGGACAACACATCAAATACTTTTGCATGAAGTTCCAAGTTGTTGTTGCAACTTTGTGAGTTCAGAACTTTTGAAGAGTTATAGCAAATCTGATAATACCAATTGATTTCTGAGACAATTCTAATTTTCTTTGTTGTATTAAATTATCATCTTCCCATTGGAAATACTTGCCCTTGATTCAGTACAGCAACTTTGAAGATGGAGGCCATGTTCTGGACATAGATAAAGACCTAAAAAGACCTAAAAAGACCTCCAACTATAAGAGCCAGTGATAAAAATGATCTCCTTCTATTGAAAACAGTGGTCTTTAAGGTGCCCTTTGGCTACAGACTGAGTCTGACTCCCAATTCTGCAATCCTTATAGGTACAGTTGTGACATTTAAAGAAGTATTACCATGTGGGCATTCACATTTAATATAATTCATCTGCCATAAACATACATTTCTTCAATTGGATGTTTTTTGAAAACAAATTTACTTGCGTGAAGATAATTTCCCATAAATGTCACCATGTTGTTCTATAGAAACAATATAGCTGTCCATGGATACGACCACCCCTTGCAGCCTGAGGAAGTGCATGCACTATTTAAGCACTCAACTTCCTGGATTAAGTGTTCATTACCTCAGGACAGCTGTGGGATATGCAGTAACTCCCGGCCATTTCATATGAAAAACTATTTATTTCATTTTGCAATCACTTCAGCAGAGGTGGTCATATCCAAGGACAACAATCTTGTTTCTAACGGACAATATGGCTACATTTATTGGAACTCATTCTCACGCAGGTATAATTTTTTTTACTAACATTCAATTGAAGAAATGTATGTACCGAGGGTATGGAAAATATTCAGGTCCCTTTAAATTTTACTATTTATTTCATTGCAGACAATTGGTAAGATCAAAAAGTTTTTGCTCATTAATGTGTACTCTGCATGCTGTTGATATTTTTCTGATTTATTAAGCAAGAAAAATGGCCATATCACATGGTGATAAATATTCTGCCCCTTTGCTCAGTGTTGAGTAGAAGCAGCTTTGGAGCTGGTACATCTAGGAGTCTTCTTGGGAACATGCAACAAGTTTCCCACACCTGGATTTGGGGGTTTTGCCTCTTCCTTGCAGATCCTCTCCAGTTCCCTCAGGTTGGATGGTGAACGTTGGTGGAAGCTATTTTCTAGTCTCTCCATTGGGTTTAGTTCCGGGCTCTGGCTGGGCCAGTCAGGAATGATCACAGAGATGTCCTGAAGCCTCTGCTTTGTTGTTTTAGCTGTGTGCTTAGGGTCATTGTCTTGTTGGAAGGGGAACCTGAGGCCCAGTCTGAGGTCCAGAGCATCTGGAAGAGTTTATCATCCAGGATATCACTGTACTTGGCCACATTCATCATTCCTTCCATTACAACCAGTGGTCCTGTCCCTGCCCCCATAGCTGCCACCACCATGTGTCACTGCTGGGATTGTATGTGGCAGGGGGTGAGCAGCACCTGGTTTTCTCCACTTGGAGTTTCTCCAGTCTTGGCGTCCTTCATGTGTTTTGCAAACTGTATGCGGCTTTCATATGTCTTGCACTGTGGAAAGGCTTCTGCCAGCAGTATCAGAAGGAAATGGACAGCGTGTGAGCTAAATACATCAAAGTGAAGGACATGAATACTTATGACCATGTGATATTTTTAGTTTTTCTTCTTTAATAAATTAGCAAAAATAACTAAAGAAAATGTGCAGTATATAAGTGAGAAGTATGTACAGTAAATAATCGCATAGTTCTAACTGTTCATGAGATTTTGTATGTAACTATGCCATTATTTTCTAATAAAATAATCATTAATAATTAATGAAGTGTTTTGCTGTACTGCCTCCACAGGGGAAATAAGGGATTACTATGGGGCTTATTTATTAAGGGTCGTGGATCGAACTTTCACCAGACAGTTCACGTTTTTTGGGATTTGCGCAGCTTTGACTGGTATTTAACAGAGGTTTGCGCTGCGATTGTGTTGCTTGTGACCGGATTGTGGCGGAGCTGCGCTGGCTTCCATGCGTCAGAAATGGGCGGGGGGGGGGGGGGGGGGTGCCGTCGGACGATCTGACTGATTCGGACTGAGCGCGAGATTTAAGATTCAAATTGTGTCGCAAGACAATGCACTTACATGCACCGGGAAGAAGAAAGTGAACTCGGACCTGAGCAGGGAAGCGACACATGAAGGATATCGGGTGCACAATCTCAGTGACTCCCCGCACAGCGCATTATACACGGACAATACACTTACATGCACCAGGAAGAAGAAAGTGAACTCAGACTTGAGCGGGGAATCGACACTTGCAGGATATCGGGCGCATGATCTTAGTAAATCGCGGCAGAGTGCATTATCATCGGACAATATACTTTCGGGAACTCCGAGGGATAATAGATCTGATTTGTAATCACTGATCTTCAGAACGAGGGTCCCATTCACACTAATAGATGGAGAAACTCAATCAGTGAGAATAGATCCCCCTTAAAAAACAATGTAATTCTACTGGAGACTTAATTATTATACATTTCACTATAATAGGGTGAGATTGGTTCAGATTAGCCATGGTCAGGCCAAGAAACATGGGCCTTGTTTTGTTGGTCGAATCCTTCAGCCTGAATTGGCACTCGAAAGGAGCCATATTAGGTCAACAATAGACGTCTGGAGGTAAAGCTATTAAAATCTACATAAAATCTACACAAAAACTTTGTAGCATGTGCCATTGGACGCTCCACCCACTGTATTATACTTCTGTAACTATTCATGGTTTGATCAACCGCTGAAGGTAACCTTTCTACAAAACCATAAGAACCTCACATGGAAAACACTTAAGAACACCTGAAGGAAATATTCTAGGTTTCATGTCATTTGCAAAGCACTTTCCGCAGCCGGTCAGTGGCTATAGCCAATTAATCTATATAATAGACCAAGGAAATGTACCAAGACTGACAAGTAGCATATATAACTGTCCAATATATCTATAAGTTATCTTTATTATTGTATGTACGAAGCCACAATGAAGACATTTTTTTTCCCCAGCAATGAAAACATTATCATCGGTCCCAGCAGTATTTATGCAAATGATCGCTAACGAGCTATTGCACATTCATTTGTCCTCTACTTACCGTGCCGATCATTAAATGATACTTAAATGAGCTTTTATCATCTTTTTATATATTCTGATAGTATGCACTAAGCAGCCATCCTTGCTAGCAATCATTGGCCACCAGTGAAAAGACACGCTGCCGCGATAAATGCGGAGATCTACAAATATAAATGATCCAATTATACCCCAACATGTTGTAGACTCGGATCCAAACGTGAGTTGTAGGTGAGAGGTTTTCGTTTGGATTAGTGCTTTTGTGGAGACATCAGTCTTTAACGTCAAAATTCATTAGTCAACTATCGATTGCCCCAAAATTCCTCCTATCCCTTGATTCGCCCTCCCATTCCCATCTTTACTGATCTGTTTTGCCGTGCTGCATTTAGAGATTCTTTGAAGCTTTGTTAATTAAAAGAAAAAATCAGTCTGGTTCCAAAACAAATTGGTCCAAACTGGTGTAATCCAATAGTTCTTCAAATTGGAAAATAACTTCCTCATTTTCTTTGAAACACAGATAATTAATCATTTCCAATTTCATACATTTTTTACAATTTTTGATCCCCAAACTTTTAAAAAACTTGCCCAGAGTGGATTGATTTGAATTTGATTTGGTGCCTGAAAAATGCCAGGTTCCTACCAAACTTATAAACCAATGAATAGATTCGCTCATCTTCAGTTGTGTTTGAAAAAACTTACATTATGCTTCATTCACTCGACTTGTCGGTCTGATCACCAGATGAATTTTATGACCAAAAGATCTAATGTGTGAATCAGAGACTGATTTCCCAAATCACTTTTAGCCCTTGATTCATATCTTAGTGTCCCAAAAAATGCAGGTCCAACAAGTCCAACCTATGTAATGAAACAAATATTTCCGGCCCGTAATGCATTTTCCTTAGAAATGCATCCAGGCCTCTCTTGAACATATGCAATGTATTCACCATAACAAGCTCTGGTGGCAGAGAGTTCCATAGTCTCAGTGCTCTTACTGTAAAGAATCCCTGTCTATGGTGATGGTATACCTGTCTCTCCTCTATGTGTAGAGGATACCCCCTGTCTATGGTGATGGTAGAGCTGCCTCTCCTCTAGGTGTAGAGGATGCCCCCTGTCTATGGTGATGGTACAACAGCCTCTCCTCTAGGTGTAGAGGATGCCCCCTGTCTATGGTGATGGTACAACAGCCTCTCCTCTAGGTGTGGAGGATGCCCCCTGTCTATGGTGATGGTAGAGCCGCCTCTCCTCTAGGTGTAGAGGATACCCCCTGTCTATGGTGATGACAGAACCACCTCTCCTCTAGGTGTAGTGGATGCCCCCTGTCTATGGTGATGGTAGAACCACCGATCCTCTAGGTGTAGAGGATACCCCCTGTCTATGGTGATGGTAGAACCGCCTCTCCTCTATGTGTAGAGGATGCCCCCTGTCTATGATTACGATAGAACCTCCTCTCCTCTAGGTGTAGAGGATATCCCCTGTCTATGGTGATGGTAGAGCCGCCTCTCCTCTAGGTGTAGAGGATACCCCCTGTCTATGGTGATGACAGAACCACCTCTCCTCTAGGTGTAGAGGATGCCCCCTGTCTATGGTGATGGTAGAACCACCGATCCTCTAGGTGTAGAGGATACCCCCTGTCTATGGTGATGGTAGAACCGCCTCTCCTCTATGTGTAGAGGATGCCCCCTGTCTATGGTGATGATAGAACCTCCTCTCCTCTAGGTGTAGAGGATATCCCCTGTCTATGGTGATGGTAGAACCTCCTCTCCTCTAGGTGTAGAGGATGCCCCTGTCCTATATGTGGGGATGGGTAGTTAGAACCTCCATCTCCATCTAGGTGCAGAGGTGCCCCCTGTCTATGGTGATGGTAGTAAAGAACCTCTCTCTCCTCTTAGGTGTGAGAGGATGCCCCCTGTCTATGGTGATGGTAGAACCTGCCTCTCTCAGGTGTAGAGGATGCCCCCTGTCTATGGTGATGGCAGATTCTCCTCTTTTTCTAGGCCACGTGCTGTTTTAACAGATCCCCCCACCAAAAACGTATACGTATTAAAGTATTAGCATGGCCATACAATGGCATAGGAAGAAAATTCCACACAGCGCCCCAGCGTCGAAACAGAACCCCTGACAAGGGGGGGGGGGTGGGGTGCAAAGAACTCAGCAGTCCGTGTAGAAGACTTACACAGCATATAAACCAAAAATTGAGACAGCACTCCCGATAGTGAATGGAAAAACGGAAGGGTTATCCAAACCCGGCAACGTTTGCACGGGTTTATCCACCTTTTTCAAGGCTTGAAAAAGGTGATAAACACGGAAACGTCACCGGTTTTGGAATAAACCCTTCCGTTTTTCCATTCACTATCTGGAGTGCTGTCTCAATTTTTTGGATTTATATACAATGGCATACATAGAGAATAAGAAGGTCTCAGATAGATCTTGAGATAGAATCAAGTTGATTCCGAGTTCAGCATAGAATTCCCTGGAAGTCAACTCGAAAGTCAAGACCGATTTTTGCAAGCCGTGGGGAAGTCAATCCCAAGAACAAGTCAAGGAATACACAATATTGAGATTTTTTGGGGGGCTTTGTATTTTATATGTTGTCCTTAATGTATAAAGATCCTCCCACAAAGTATCCAATGTCATTGCTGATCACCTTCCAATGTCATTGCTGAACGCAAGAAGTGAAGACCGATGACGGTAAGTATTCCGATGAAGATGTGACATCTCATTCCTAACGATGAAGCTTGCCTTTAAACTCTTAATGACAACGTTATATGAAACATGAATTATAAAAAAAAATCTAATCTCCCTTTATGCACATCTTTGGTAATGTAGTGTAGCTTACTGTTTTATCATGGTGCCAGTTTCCATACATTTCTGTTTTATTATACAATGAACTGGGGTTAATGAGCCTTTTATGGAACATTTCTGGATGCAATGAGAATGTGAAAGAAAGTTATGTTTGCAAAATCCATTCAAAAATCATTCATTTCATGTTGCTTTGGAAGCTGATTGAAAATGCACAAATTGGTAGCCAAAAATGGAAAGTGGTAAAGTATAAAGCTGATCTAAGTATTCAGCCTCATGCTTATGGCTGTATTGTGGGCACGCATGGTGGGACATGGAGATGTTTATTTGAGGGTCATGGAGGTTCCTACCAAACATTAAATTATGATTTCATGATGTTTCATTGTATGCGGTATGATATATATACAACCATATATGATATATATACAACCATATATGATATATATACGTTCACAATCTCATACCCCCTCACCATTTTATCACATCCCTACCACCAAAGAAGATGAATCATACTTTAGCGTAATCGCACTTTCGTTATTCTTGCCATTCTTAGTAATCGGCGAAGTTCATTATCAGACATATCGTTTCGGGAACTCCGGATAATATCTGATTTGTATCACTGCATTCAGAACGAGGGTCCCATTCACACTAATGATGGAAAACTCATCAGTGAGAATATCCCCCTTAAAAACAATGTAATCTACGGGAACTTAATTATATACATTTTTCACATATAGGTGATTTGTTTCAGATTAGCCATGGTCAGGCGAAGAACATGGGCCTTGTTGTTGGTCGAATCCTTCAGCCTAATTGGCACTCGAAAGGAGCCATATTAGGTCCAACTAGACGTCTGGAGGTAAAGCTATAAAATCTACAAATCTACACAAAACTTGTAGATGTCCATTGGACGCCTCCACCCCCGTTTAATTATACTTCTGTAACTATTCATGGTTTTGATCAACTCTTGAAGGTAACCTTTCTAACAAAACCATAAGAACCTCACATGGAAACACTTAAATAACCCTGAAGGAATATTCTAGGTTTCTGTCATTTGCAAAGCACTTTCCTCCTCGCGTCATGTCTATAGCATTAATCTATATAATAGACCAACGGAAATGTACCAAGACGTGACAAGTACATTATAACTGTCCAATATTCTATGAGTTTCTTTATTATTGTATGTCCGAAGCCACAATGAGACATTTTTTTTCCCCCCGCAATGAAACATTATCATCGGTCCCACAGTATTTATGCAAAGATCGCTAAACGACTATTGCACATCATTTGTCCTCTACTTACCGTGCCGTCATTATGATACTTAAATGAGCTTTTATCATCTTTTTATATATCTGATAGTATGCACTAAGCGCCATCCTTGCTAGACAATCTTGGCCACCAGTGAAAGACCACTGCTGCCGGCGATAAATGCGAGATCTACAATATAAATGATCCATTATACCCCAACATGTTGTAGACTCGGATCCAAACGGTGAGTTTAGGTTGAGAGGTTTCTGTTTGTGATTAGTGCTTTTTTGAGACATCAGTCTTTACGTCAAATTCATTAGTCAACTTCGTTGCCCAAAATTCCTCCTTTCCCTTGATTCGCCCTCCCATTCCCATCTTTACTGATCTTTTGTGCCGTGCTGCATTTAGAGATTCTTTGAAGCTTTGTTATTAAAAGAAAAAAATCATTCTGGTTCCAAACAAATTGGTCCAAACTGGTGTAATCCAATAGTTCTTCAAATTGGAATAACTTCCTCATTTTCTTTGAAACACAGATAATTAATCATTTCCAATTTCATAAATTTTTTACAATTTTTGATCCCCAAACTTTAAAAAAACTTGCCCAGAGTATTGATTTGATTTGATTTGGTCCTGAAAATGCCAGTTCCTACCAAACTTATAAAACCAATGAATAGATTCGCTCATCTTCAGTTGTGTTTGAAAAAACTTACATATGCTTCATTCACTCGACTTGTCGGTCTGATCACCAGATGAATTTTTATGACCAAAAGATCTAATGTGTGAATCAGAGACGATTTTCCCAAATCACTTTTAGCCCTTGATTCATATCTTAGTGTCCACAAAAATGCAGTCCACCAGTCCACCTATGTATGAAACAAATATTTCCGGCCCGTAATGCATTAAATTTTTTTTTCCTTAGAAATGCATCCAGCCTCTCTTGAACATATGCAATGTATTCACCATAACAAGCTCTGGTGGCAGAGAGTTCCATAGTCTAGTGCTCTTACTGTAAAGAATCCCGTCTATGGTGATGGTATACCTGTCTCCTCCCTCTATGTGTGAGGATATACCCCCTGTCTATGGTATGGTAGAGCTGCCTCTCCTCTAGGTGTGAGGATGCCCCCTGTCTATGGTGATGGTCAACACGCCTCTCCTCTAGGGGTTAGGATGCCCCCTGTCTATGGTGATGGTACACCGCCCTCCTCCTCTAGGTGTGGAGGATGCCCCTGTGTCTATGGTGATGGTAGAGGCCGCCTCTCCTCTAGTGTAGAGGATACCCCCTGTCTATGGTGATGACAGAACCACCTCTCCTCTAGGTGTAGAGATCCCCCTGTCTCTGGTGATGGTAGAACCACCGATCCTCTAGGTGTAGAGGATCCCCCTCTGTCTATGGTGATGGTAGAACCGCCTCTCTCCTCATGTGTAGAGATGCCCCCTGTCTATGGTGATGATAGAACCTCCCTCCTCTAGGTGTAGAGGATATCCCCTGTCTATGGTGATGGTAGAACCTCCTCTCCTCTAGGTGTAGGATCCCCCTGTTCTATGGTGATGGGTAGAACCTCCTCTCCTCTAGGTGTAGAGGATACCCCCTGTCTATGGTGATGGTAGAACTCTCCTCTCCTCTAGGTGTAGAGGATGCCCCGTGTCTATGGTGATGGTAGAACCACCTCTCCTAAGGTGTAGAGGATGTCCCCTGTCTATGTATGATGGTAGAACCTCCTCTCCTCTAGTGTGAGGATGCCCCCTGTCTATGGTGATGGTAGAACTCCCTCCTCTAGGTGTAGGAAGGCCCCTGTCTTGGTGATGGTAGAACCTCCTCTCCTCTAGGTGTAGAGATGCCACCTGCATATAGTGATGGTAGAACACCCATCTCCTTAAGGTGTAGAGGATGCACCTGCCATAGTGATTGTAGAACCTCCTCTCTCAGGTGTAGAGGATTCCCCCTGTCTATGGGATGGTAGAACCTCCTCTCTTCGTGTGTAAGGATGCCCCCTGTCTATTGTGATGGTAGAACCTCCTCTCCTCTAGTGCAGAGGATCCCCCCTGTTATGTTGAGATGGTAGAACCCTCCTCATCCGCGTAGGTGTAAGATGGACCCCCTGTCTATGGTGATGGTAGAACCTCCTCTCCTCTGGTGTAGGGATGCCCCTGTCTATGGTGATGGCAGAATCTCCTCTCCTCTTTTCTAGGGCCACTGTGCTGTTTATACAGATGCCCCCAACCAAAAACGGTATAACGTTATAGTATTAGCATGGCCATACAATGCATAGGGAAGAAAAATTCCACAGCAGCAACAGCGTCGAACAGAACCCCATGACAAGGGGGGGGGGTGCAAAGACTCAGCAGTCCCTGGTAAAGACTTACAAGCATAAACTCCAAAAATTGAGACGCACTCCAGATAGTGAATGGAAAAACGGAAGGGTTTATTCCAAAACCGGCAACGTTTCGGTGTTTATCACCTTTTCAAGCCTTGAAAAAGGTGATACACAAACGTCACCGGTTTGGAATAACCCTTCCGTTTTCCATTCACTATCTGGAGTGCTGTCTCAATTTTTTGGATTTATCTACATGGCATACATAGAGAATAGAAGGTCTCAGATAGATCTTGAGATAGAATCAAGTTGATTCCGGTTCAGCATAGAATTCCCTGGAAGTCAACTCGAAAGTCAACCGATTTTTGCAAGCCGTGGGAAGTCAATCCCAAGAACAAGTCAAGGAATACACAATTTGAGATTTTTGGGGGGCTTTGTATTTTATATGTTGTCCTTAATGTTAAAGATCCTCCACAAATATCCAATGTCATTGCTGATCACCTTCCAATGTCATGTGCTGACAAAGAAGTGAAGACCGATGACGGTAAGTATTCCGATGAAGATGTGACATCTCATTCCTAACGATGAAGCTTGCCTTTAAACTCTTAATGACAACGTTATATGAAACATGAATTATAAAAAAAAATCTAATCTCCCTTTTGCACATCTTTGGTAATGTAGTGTAGCTTACTGTTTTTCATGGTGCCAGTTTCCATACATTTCTGTTTTATTATACAATGAACTGGGGTTAATGAGCCTTTTATGGAACATTCTGGATGCAATGAGAATGTGAAAGAAAGTTATGTTTGCAAAATCCATTCAAAAATCATTCATTTCATGTTGCTTTGGAAGCTGATTGAAAATGCACAAATTGTAGCCAAAAATGGAAAGTGGTAAAGTTAAAGCTGATCTAAGTATTCAGCCTCATGCTTATGGCTGTATTGTGGGCACGCATGGTGGGACATGGAGATGTTTATTTGAGGGTCATGGAGGTTCCTACCAAACATTAAATTATGATTTCATGATGTTTCATTGTATGCGGTATGATATATATACCACCATGTATGATATATATACAACCATATATGATATATATACAACCATATATGATATATATACAACCATATATGATATATATACCACCATGTATGATATATATACAACCATATATGATATATATACCACCATGTATGATATATATACCACCATCTATGATATATATATACAACCATATATGATAAATATACCACCATGTATGATATATATACAACCATATATGATATATATACCACCATGTATGATATATATACCACCATCTATGATGTATATATACAACCATATATGATAAATATACCACCATGTATGATATATATACCACCATGTATGACATATATATCCCAGACCGCAATGATCAGATGTAAGGTGTCTGTTAATGAGGGTTTATTGCTAATCCTTGGTCCCATTACAGCAAAAATTTGAAACTACTCCGATTATGCACTGGGGGCAAAAAAAAAATTGTATGGAGCTACAGTTATAAAAATATACAGTTTCGCCTTTATACAAATTCAACTTAGGACCAAACCTATGGAACCTACTTGTACGTAACCGGGGGACTACCTGTACTCACTGGGGAGGTGATATAATCACGATCAGCAAAGGCCTCGTCACAATAAGGCACAGACCTGCTGCAATTTGCTTCCATTATGGGACTGGACACATTTGTAGTCGGAAAACTGGGGGTAAAATTTTGGAAATTCAGTCCCCATCTTACACATATTAAATTTTGGATCTAGGGAGCCCCTTTTTCATACAGCCCAGGGCCCATTGTATTTTAATCTGCCACTGGTGCTGAAAGGAAACCAAACCTGATGACCCCAAAGAGAAATTCAAAACCAACCAAGGTGAGTAGTACGCAACAACAGATAGATAACACTAACCCATGATTAGGCGACTGGGCACATCACTCCGTTCTTACTCATGGCATTACTGTCCTTTAAAGCTCTTGTCCTTGTCTTGATATCAGTATTGCTCATGAGCATCTGTAGATGAGTTCCCATCCACCATGCCACGCGTAACCCATTTTATAATGATTTTGTGTATGAAAATTATAATATTCAGGGTGGCCACGGCCAACGGAGAACCTTTGTGCATTTCTACACGACTCGTTTCAATATTTCCGGCCTATGACAGACGCGTTGTTACCGACAACTACTTGCAGCCAAGGCGCTGCAGAGGGTTTGGCAGACAGCAAATATGAAAGGAGTTTCCTTGTGAATTCACCTGAGGATGTCAAGGGATAAAGTGTCCGGCTCATGACTTGCAATGATAATGAACGCCCCCCCTCCCATAAATAGTAATTGGTCAAAAGCAGAACGGACAATCTGAGTCTTGTTTTTTTAATGGATTCACGTCTTCAATGCTCGAAGGTGTTTGTCATAGCAGGACTCGCTATCCGATGATGAAGAAATAGTGCGCCTTTCATCATACCTCTTAATACTAGAGTCAGTAGCCAAGAAGCGCTAACTGCCCGGAGCCAGCAGGACGAGGTCAAAGGTTGCTTGGTGTAAAAGGGACACGTTTGATGCCTGTCAGCCTTCATTCTTCTTTTTATTTCTTGCTTTCTCCTGGGATTTGTAGATTCTTTTGTTCGCAATAAAGGACATGAAATTAGAATGGATGCACCATTTCAGCAACCTTGGGTTTAGTGAGCAGCACAAATTATACAATGTAGGGAAAAAAATACTTGATCCGAGCAGAAGGGTTTAATTTACTAAGCTTCTAAGATTTGTAATTCGCTATTCCGTATGAGACCGCGTTTATGGGTCTGTTAGCGCAGGTAGATCAGTCCGAGCACCAGCCTGATAATGATTTACATGTTAAGACATGTGTATTATTAATTTTTTGGCCGATAAAGTTCTCGTGGCGACTCGTGGCGTGGCGTTCCTGGTGACATTTCATCTCTGAAGCGGTTGGATGTGCGAATTAGAAGAAAATGATAATGATCAAAAAGGGGGCATTTTGAAGTGAAGGAAGTATGAAAACCAGGTATTTTGTTTTTGAGGGTAATTTGAAACATTTTTCTTTTCGGTGAGCATAAAAATAAGCATGTGCCTATGAATACCGGGTCATTTCATGACACGTAACGTGTTCTATGAGCTAATGGTATGGTTGAAGCAGGTTTGTGCTGCAGTGTAGGACCGTATCCCATAGTGGTGTAGACATGGGGGTAGCAAACAATTCAAAAGAAGATGAAGGCAAAAGTAATCAATGCTGAGATTCCCCATAGATTCTCATGTAGTTCTAATGATTGTGTCAGACCCTCTGTCGTTTCACACCATGGACAACACATCAATACTTTTGCATGAAGTTTCCAAGTTGTGTTGCAACTTTGTGAGTCAGAACTTTTGAAGAGTTATAAGCAAATTGATAATACCAATTGATTTCGAGACAATTCTAATTTTCTTTGTTGTATTAAATTATCATCTTTCCCATTGGAAATACTTGCCCTTGATCAGTACAGCAACTTTTAATGAGGCCATGTTCTGGACATAGATTAAGACCTAAAAATACAAAAGACCTCCAACTATAAGAGCCAGTGATAAAATGATCTCCTTCTATTGAAAACAGTGGTCTTTAAGTGGCCCTTTGGCTACAGACTGAGTCTGACTCCCAATTCTGCAATCCTTATAGGTACAGTTGTGACATTTAAAGAAGTATTACCAGTGGGCATTCAACATTAATATAATTCATCTGCCATAAACAACATTTCTTCAATTTGATGTTTTTGAAAACAATTTACTTGCGTGAAGATAATTCCCATAAATGGTCACCATGTGTTCTATAGAAAATATAGCAAGATGCTTCCATGGATACGACCACCCCTGCAGCCTGAAAGTGCATGCACTATTTAAGCACTCAACTTCCTGGATTAAGTGTTCATTACCTCAGGACAGCTGTGGGATATGCAGTAGAACTCCCGGCCATTTCATATGAAAAACTATTTATTTCATTGCAATCACTTCAGCAAGAGGTGTGGTGTCATATCCAAGGAAATCAGTGTTCTAACGGACAATATGCTACATTATTGGAACTCTTTCTCACGCAGGTATAATTTTTTTTCCTAACATTCAATTGAAGAAATGTATGTACCGAGGGTATGGATAATATCAGGTCCCTTTAAAGTTTACTATTTATTTCATTGTCAGACAATTGGTAAGATCAAAAGTTTTTGCTCATCTATGTGTACTCTGCATGCTGTTGATATTTTTCTGATTTATTAACAAGAGAAAATGGCACTATCACATGGTGAGAATATTCGGTCTGCCCTCTTTGCCAGGTGTTGTAGAAGCAGCTTTGGAGCTGGTTACAATCTAGGAGTCTTCTGGGAACATCAACAAGTTTCCCCCACACCTGGATTTGGGGGTTTTGCCTCTTCTGTGCAGATCCTCCCTCCAGTTCCCTCAGGTTGGATGGTGAACCGTTGGTGGAAGCTGTTTCTAGTCTCTCCATGGGGTTTAGTTCCGGGCGTCTTCTTATTGGGCCAGTCAGGAATGATCACAGAGATGTCCTGAAGCCTCTGCTTTGTGTTTTAGCGTGTTGTGAGTGGTCTTGTCTTGTTGGAAGGGGAACCTGAGGCCAGTCTGAGGTCCAGAGCATCTGGAAGAGTTTACATCCGTGGGATATCGCTCTGTACTTGGCCACATCACTCATTCCTTCCATTACAACCAGTGGTCCTGTCCCTGCCCCCATAGCTGCCACCACGGGACCATTGCCTGTCTGGGATTGTTGCAGGTGGTGCAGGGGGTGACAGCACCTGGTTTTCTCCACTTGGAGTTTCTGCTTCCCAGTCTTGGCGCCTTCAGTGTTTGCAAGTCGTAGCGGCTTTCATATGTCTTGCCACTGTGGAAAGGCTTCTGCCAGATCAGAAGGAATGGACACGGTGAGCTAAATACAACAAAGTGAAGCATGAATACTTATGTGACCATGTGATATTTTTATTTTTCCTTCTTTAAAAATTGCAAAAATAACTAAGAAAATGTGCAGTATATAAGTGAGAAGTATGTACAGTAAATAATCGCATAGTTCTAATGTCATGAGATTTTGTATGTAACTATGCCATTATTTCTATAAAATAATTCATTAATAATTAATGAGTGTGTTGCTGTACTGCCTCCACAGGGGAAATAGGGATTACTATATGGGCTTATTTATTAAGGGTAGTGATCGAACTTTCAACCAGACAGTTCACGTTTTTTGGGATTTGCGCAGCTTTGACTGGTTTAACAGAGGTTTGCGCTGCGATTGTGTGTGCTTGTGGACCGGATTGTGGCGGAGCTGCGCTGCTTCCATGCGTCAGAAAATGGGCGGGGGGGGGGGGGGGTTCCGTCGGACGATCTGACTGATTCGGACTGAGCGCGGGAATTATGTTTCAAATGTGTCGCAAGACAATGCACTTACATGCACCGGGAAGAAGAAAGTGAACTCGTGGAGCCTGACAGGGAAGCGACACATGAAGGATATCGGGTGCACACATCTCAGTGACTCCCCCGCACAGCGCATTATACACGGCAATACACTTACATGCACCAGGAAGAGAAAGTGACTCAGACTTGACGCGGGAATCGACACTGCAGGATATCGGGGGCCATGATTAGTAAATCGCGGAGAGTGTCATTATCATCGGACAATACTTTCGGGAACTCCGAGGGATAATAGATCTGATTTTTAATCACTGATCTTCAGAACAGGGTCCCATTCACACTAATAGATGGAAAACTCAATCATGAGAATAGACCCCCTTAAAAAACAATGTATTCTACTGGAGACTTAATTATTATACATTTCACTATAATAGGTGATATTGGTTCAGATTAGCCATGGTCAGGCCAAGAAACATGGCCTTGTTTGTTGGTCGAATCCTTCAGCCTGAATTGGCACTCGAAAGGAGCCATATTAGGTCAACATAGACTCTGGGGGTAAAGCTATTAAATCTCAAAATCTACACAAAAACTTTGTACTTGCCTGTGACGCCTCCACCCCCTGTAATTAATACTTCTGTAACTATTCATGGTTTTGATCAACTCTTGAAGGTACCTTTCTACAAAACCATAAGAACCTCACATGGAAACCACTTAGAACCCTGAAGGAATATTCTAGGTTTCATGTCATTTGCAAAGCACTTTCCTGCTCCGGTCAGTGGCTATAGCAAATAATCTTTAATAGACGACCACGGAAATGTACCAAGACGACAAGTAGCTATTATAACTGTCCAATATTCTTGAGTTTCTTTATTATTGTATGTACGAAGCCACAATGAAGACATTTTTTTTCCCCCAGCAATGAAAACATTATCACGGTCCCAGCAGTATTTATCAATGATCGCTAAACGATGATTGCACATCATTTGTCCTCTACTTACCGGTGCCATCATTAAGATACTAAATGAGCTTTTATCATCTTTTTATATATCTGATAGTATGCAACTAAGCAGCCATCCTTGCTAGCAACTCTTGGCCACCAGTGAAAACCACGCTGCCGGCATAATGCGGAGATCTACAAATGATAAATGATCCAATTATACCCCACATGTTTGTCGACTCGGAGTCCAAACGGTGAGTTTGTAGTGAGAGGTTTTCGTTTTGGATAGTGCTTTGTGGAGACATCAGTCTTTAACGTCAAATTCATTAGTCAACTATCGTTGGCCCCCAAAATTCCTCGTCTTTCCCTTGATTCGCCCTCCCATTCCCATCTTTACTGATCTTGTTTTGCCGTGCTGCATTTAGAGAGTTCTTTGAAGCTTTGTTATATAAAAGAAAAAATCAGTCGGTGGTTCCAAAACAAATTGGTCCAAACTGGTGTAATCCAATAGTTCTTCAAATTGGAAATAACTTCCTCATTTTCTTTGAAACACGATAATTAATCATTCCATTTCATAAATTTTTTACAATTTTTGATCCCCAAACTTTTAAAACTTGCCCAGAGTGGATTGATTTGATTTGATTGGTGCCTGAAAATGCCGGTTCCTACCAAACTTATAAAACCAATGAATAGATTCGCTCATCTTCAGTTGTGTTTGAAAAAACTTACATTTTGCTTCTCACTCGACTTGTCGGTCTGATCACCAATGAATTTTATGACCAAAAGATCTAATGTGTGAATCAGAGACGATTTCCCAAATCACTTTTTAGCCCTTGATTCATATCTTAGTGTCCACAAAAATGCAGGTCCACCAGCTCAACCTATGTAATGAAACAATATTATTTCCGGCCCGTAATGCATTAAATTTTTTTTTCCTTAGAAATGCATCCAGGCCTCTCTTGAACATATGCAATGTATTCCACCATAACACTCTGGTGGCGAGAGTTCCATAGTCGCATGCTCTTACTGTAAAGAATCCCTGTCTATGGTGATGGTATCCTGTCTCTCCTCTATTGTGGAGAGATACCCCCTGTCTATGGTGATGGTAGAGCTGCCTCTCCTCTAGGTGTACAGGATGCCCCCTGTCTATGTGATGGTGTCAACAGCCTGCTCCTCTAGTTAGAGGATGCCCCCTGTCTATGGTGATGGTACAACAGACGCTCTCCTCCTCTAGGTGTGGAGGATGCCCCCTGTCTATGGTATGAGTAAGCCGCCTCTCCTCTAGTGAGAGGATACCCCCCTGTCCTAGTGGTGATGACGAACCACCTCTCCTCTAGTGTAGAGATGCCCCGTTCTTATGGTGATGGTAGAACTCACCGATCCTCTAGGTGTAGAGGACCCCTGTCTAGGGGATGGTAGAACCGCCTCTTCCTCATTGTAGAGATGCCCCCTGTCTATGGTGATGATAGCACCTCCTCTCCTCTAGGTGTCAGAGGTAAGCCCTGTCTCTGGTGAGTAGAACCTCCTCTCCTCTAGGTGTAAGATCCCGGTGTCAGTGATGGAGAACCGTCCTCTCCTCTAGGTGTAGAGGAACCCCGCACCTGTCGTATGGTTAATGGAAGAGAACTCCTCTCCTCTAGTGTAGAGGATAGCCTGTCTATGTTATGGTACACCTCTCCTATTGTTTAGAGGGATGCCCCTGTCTATGATGATGGTATAACCTCTCTCTCCTCTAGTGTAGGAGATGCCCCTGTGCTATGTGATGGTAGAACTCCATCTCTCCTAGGTGTAGAGGATAGCCCTGCTGAATGTGATGGTAAACCGGGTCCTCCCTCTTAGGTGTGAGAGATGCCCCCGTCGATAATCGGATGGTAGAACCACCATCTCCTTAGGTGTAGAGGATGGGGGCAGCTGCCATATGATTGTAGGGATACGCGGAAAAATCCTCTCCTCGATGTTAGAGCGTATTGCCCCCATGTCTGAAGGGTTCTAGGTAGAGAGACCTCACTCTCTTCTAGTGTAAGGATGCCCCCTGTCTATTGTGATGGTAGAAACCTCCTCCTCTCGCTCTAGTGTGCAGAGGATGCCCCCTTGTTCTATGGTGGATTGTAGCAGAACCTCCTCTCCATCGTAGGTGGGTAATCATAGGATCCGCCCGTGGCTGGGTGGTTGTAATGTGAGAACCTGCCTCCCTCTAGTGTGTCGAGGATGCCCCTGTCGATGTGTGGATGGCAGAATCTCCTCTCCTCTTTTCTAAGAGCACACTGTGGCTGTGGGGTTTATACAGATGCCCCCCAGCCAAAAAAACGGTATCAGCGTTATATTATTAGCATGTGTCATAACAATGGCATAGGAGAAAAATTCGCACAGACAGCAACAGCGTCGAACAGAACCCCTGAAAGGGGGGGTGGGGTGCAAAGACTCAGCAGTCCCTGGTATAAGACTTCCAAGCATATAAACTCCAAAAATTGAGACAGCACTCCGAATAGATGAATGAAAACGAGAGGTTTATTTCCAAAACCGCAACTTTTTCGGTGTTTATCCGCTTTTTGCAAGGCCTTGAAAAAGGTGATAAAGCACTAGGAAAACGTCACCGGTTTTGGGAATAAACCCTTCCGTTTTTCCATTCACTATCTGGAGTGCTTTCTCAATTTTTGGGATTTATATACATGGCATACATAGGAATAGAAAGGTCTCAGAAGATCTTGAGATAGAACAAGTTGATTCCGTTCAGCATAGAATTCCCTGGAAGGTCAACTCGAAGTCAGACCGGATTTTTGCACGCCGTTGGGCGTCAATCCCAAGAACAAGTCAAGGAATACACAATATTGAGATTTTTGGGGGGCTTTGTATTTTATAGTTGTCCTTATGTATAAGAATCCTCCACAAAGTATCCAATGTCATTGCTGATCACCTTCCAATGTCATTGCTGAACGCAAGGAAGTGAAGACCGATGACGGTAAGTATTCCGATGAAGATGTGACATCTCATTCCTAACGATGAAGCTTGCTTTAAACTCTTAAATGACAACGTTATATGAACATGAATTATAAAAAAAAATCTAATCTCCGCCTTTATGCACATCTTTGGTAATGTAGTGTGCTTACTGTTTTATCAGGGGTGCCAGTTTCACATACTTTCTGTTTTATTATAACAATGAACTGGGGTTAATGAGCCTTTTATGAACATTTCTGGATGCAATGAGAATGTGAGAAAGTTATGTTTGCAAAATCCATTCAAAAATCATTCATTTCATGTTGCTTGGTTGGAACGCTGATTGAAATGCACAAATTGGTAGCCAAAAATGGAAAGTGGTAAAGTATAAGCTGATCTAGTATTCACCTCATGCTTATGGCTTGATGTGGGCACGCATGGTGGGACATGAGATGTTTATTTGAGGGTCATGGAGTTCCTACCAAACAAATTAGATTTATGATTTTCATTGTATGCGGTATGAGATATATACACCATTATGATATATATACAACCATATATGATTTATACCACCATGTATGATATATACAACCATATATGATATATACCACCTGTATGATATATATACCACCATCTATGATGTATATTACAACCATATAATAATATATCACCATGTATGATATATTACCACCATTTATGACATATATATATATAACACACATTTGACATATATCCCCATATTGATATATATACCACATGTATGATATATATACCACCATGTATGAACATATTATATATATATACACCATAACCATGTCTGACATATATACCACCACTATATGATTATATACCACATGTATGATTATATACCCACCTTGTATACTATCAGTACCACCTGTTTTTATGGTTTAAAAATAAAAAAAATCACCATACAGGCAGTCCCTGTGTTATGTACAAGATAAGTTTTTTTAGGTTTGTACTTAAAGGACATCTACCACCAGATTACCAGAAGAGTGTCCTAATTAGACTGTTCGATCTGTTTAGAGGATGGGGAGACCGTTTTTTAACACGTTTTCTCGCATCTTTATTAATGAAATATGAACAGCCGAAGGCGCTCAGGCTGATGGTGCCCAAGCGTCTCTCGGCTTCCCCCGCTTTTAATTTATGCACACCTCCGATGCAAGCCTCAGCCTGCTCCTCATAGGGGGTGACATCAGAGCAGGGGAGGGGAGGTATTATTTTATTAATAAAAATGCCAGAAGACTTGTTAAAAATGGTTTCCCAATCCCTTCGACTGAACGAGCAGTCTAATTAGGACATTAAACTGGTGATAGATGTCCTTTAAGTTGAATTTGTACGTAAGTCTGTACCTTCAGAAAATATTTTTTCTCCCTGTTACAATTGGATTTTCAAAATTTCGTACTATCATTGGACCAAAGATTATCAATAAAGCTTCATTACAGACACCTTACAGCTGATCATTACAACCTGGGACTATAGTGACATCCAGAGAGCTTCAGCAGAGGTCATGGTGTACAGCAAGGTCCACCTGTAAATAGGGGTCATCTGTAAGTCGGGTGTCCTTAAGCATCAACAGAGTACACTTCCTATAGAAGCCTCTAGCCTCTTCTATAGGAAGTGTATCTGTTGATGCTTAAGGACAATGTAGCGGGTGCACGGCTGTCGCATGACATAACTTCTGAGCCTCTATGTACAGTACAGACTGAGGGCCGCACTGCACTAAACACCAGCAAGTGATGAGTATAGAACATTTGTAATTATTTTACCTCCCCTAGGACCAACATTTCGGACTATATGGCGCACAAAAAATCCTTTGCGCCTTATAGTCCAGTAAGCCTTATATATGAACCGCACTTACAGACAAGAGCTGCCATGAACTGTGCACAGGTCTGCCACCTGCTGGTCATTCATCCTTATAATCAGGTGCACCTTATAGTCCAGTGCGCCTTATATATGAACCTAGACGTTTTAGCAGGCATTTATTGATGGTGCGCCTTATACTCCGGTGCGCCTTACAGTCCAAAAAATACTGTAACTGTTTGTATGTGGAAGAAACCCCATGTGGACCGAAGATGCCTAGGCCCTGGTGAGTCCATAACTTCTGCACCCCTCAAGTTACGACCCTGTGGACATAATGGAAGATATTATTATTATAATTGTATATTCTTTTAGTTCACATTTATTTTTCAATGTACAAACCAAAAAATTAAAGCTTAGACAAGGATGTTATCCATAAGCACATATAATAAATGGGATAGGAAAAGTGTATTTTTTTTAAATTAATAAAAAAAAATAATCATTTTTCAGTTGGTCATCTATTTTTTTATTGCTGGTCAAGGTCTGCTACCTCCTCACCCCTAACCTTAATTCACTTTTTCTTTCGCCTTAGGACATGTCCTTGTATTTATCAGCATGTGTCATCTTCCTAGATTTAAAGTGCCATCAGCCATAATTTACTGCTGAATTCTGGGTAATTCCGTTCATTTCATGTGTGTGAATAAGTTCTGTGTTCTCTTAAGAATTCTGTGGTCTGTCTTGCTTATTATATATATTTATATGACTTGACCTTTCAATATACAGCGTGAGGTCGCTTTCAAGGGAATGTGTCATAAAAGGAAGACCCATATATTTTATTGAATATTTTATACAAAAAATCTTATTTTATTCTGCTTTTTGAATGTCCTTATCTACAGGTATATTTTTATTTCGTAAATGATGAAATTTAGCAGTTTTTTCTCAGGCCAACGAGTCTCATAAGAAGCTATCCTTTCCTTCTTTGTAAAGATCCCCTAGCAGCAGGGCGGGATTAAGGGAGGTGGGGGCCCCTGTGCGCAAACTGGTGGGGGCCCTTCCAACAATGTTTTGTCAACGTTGCTCAAGGGAAATAAACATGGTTCTCCAGATGTACCAGATAAGGTTGCGGTCACAAGTGAAACGCATGCGACGGGTAACCAGCGCAATAGTTTTTCAATTGTTAAAATGAAAGACACTGCAAGTTAGTTAGCGATCATATGTGTTTCGCCAGCAGCGATCGTATGCATTTCACCAGCAGCGTGACATCGCATCGCACACAGAGACAGTCAGTGAGTCAGCTGAGTTGAGTCACTGACTTTCCGAAACTGGTGGGGTCACTTTCAAAGGGAAAGTGGTGGGGGTCCGGGGTGTTATTCATGTTGATGCCAAAAAGTATGTCCCTTAAAGGACATCTACCACCAGGATGAAGGATGGAAAACCAAGCACACTGACATGCTGGTGTGCGCCCCCTCTGGAATGGTATTCTCTTCTTTAAGCTTCTTATGCCCTGGTTTATATAAAAAAGGCTTTTACAATTATGCAAATGAAGCTGAGGGGCTCCATGGGTGTTAATGGAGCCTGGAGCCCCTCAGGCTCATTTGCATAATGTGTAAAGAAGCTAAAGGACATAAGAAGCTAAAAGAAGAGCGGATCCTGCCAGAGGGGGCACACACACTATGTCAGTGAACTTGGTTTACAATCCTTCATCCTGGTGGTAATGTCCTTTAATACTGTTAACCGACACTCAAACATATTGACCATCTGAATGACTCAACAATTCTTAAATTAAATAAAATACAAGAATATTCAGCGTTGTAAGTAAAAGAACAATCTAGGTGATACGTTTCCATTAATAATGTAACAAGTAACATTTCCTCATTTTTATGCATCTCCATCCATTGAATTCTCTCCTACACGTTAACTACTATTGACAAGGCTCATTCATTGATTCTCTATATCTGAGCTCTGCCAAAGAACTGTTATCTAAATCTGTTTCCCTTCATATGTAGATAGTCACATATGTTGGGAAATGCTGAAATTTAGCGGCCTGCTAAAAATATTCTCTTCATTAGAATTAATTACCATTTCTAGAGATTGTTAAATTAATTAGAATAAATAACATTTTCTACAAAAAGAATAGAATGGGTATAACTTACTCTCCTGGAATAGAAACAGAGACACAGGTTTACAATTTGTCAGAATATATCTTGGGTACTAAATTTTTCTCAACAACTAATTTTGCTGATTTGAATGTTTCAGTTCATTTAGTTGTGAAGTGGTAAACATGATCTACATGGACATTGTACTACATGACATTGGGGCAGATTTACTTACCCAGTCCGTTCGCGATCCAGCGGCGCATTCTCTTCGCTGGATTCGGGTCCGGCCGGGATTCATCAAGGCAGTTCCTCCGACGTCCACCAGGTGGCGCTGCTGCGCTGAAGTTCCCTGAAATGCACTGAAGTTTTCGATCCTATCCTGGATGAAGGTGAGTGCAAGCTCCGCGACACAATTTCCTTTTTTAAATGCAGTGGTTTTTCCGAATCCGTTCGGCCACGCCCCCGATTTCCGTCGCGCGCATGCCGGTGCTGATGCGCCACAATCCGATCGCGTGCGCCAAAATCCCGGGGCAATTCAGGGGAAATCGGCGCAAATCGGAAATATTCGGGTAACACGTCGGGAAAACGCGAATCGGGCCCTTAGTAAATGACCCCCATTGTGTCAACTTTACTCTCCAATAAAGAATACTACAGAGAAGGACCCATTAATGGCCAATTTTTGCTACCATCTTTAGTTAGGGTTCAAAGAAAGTCATAGCGGAAAATCTCTTGTTGAAGAACTTCAAAGTAAGGATTGAGACCCAATAATGTATTGTGTAATCTGTAGGTACTGGGATATCGAGAAGAAAGCTTCCATCTATTAATAGTGATTGACAGCTATAACAGAACATGGAAATGTGACTTATGAAATTATCGTTTTCTGAGAATCTGGGGCTGAGCTGCAAAAAACTGCAAGTGTACTTATCCTGCTTTGGCTCCCAGTCCCAACGTTGTGATGGTCTTCCGTTCTCTGGCATTAATCGCTCCACCAGAAGTGGCAAGAGTCACCGGATCCACTTTGCCAAACCAGGCAACTGATTGACAGAAGCCAGTCCCTTGACCCCAGCACTTCTGGCTGAGCTATCATTGCCAAAAACTGTCACAGGACCCACTTTGCCAAATCAGTGGCCTATTCAGACCATAGACTTTATTGATTGGCTGAAGCCAGTCCCTTGACTCCCAGCACTTTGAGCTGAGCTATCATTGATAAAGACTGACAAAGGACCCACTTCACCAAATTAGTGGCCTCCTCAGAACATGGACATTACTGATTGGCTGAAGCCACACCTTAAACCTCCAGCACTTCTGGTTAAATGATCATTGCCAAAACTGTCACAGGACCCACTTTGCCAAATCAGTGGCCTATTCAGACCAAAGACATTACTGATTGGCTGAAGCCAGTCTCTCAACACCCAGCACTTCTGGCTGTGCTATCATTGCCAAAGCCTGTCACGAGACGCACTTCACCAAATCATTGGCCTCCTTGGACCATAGACATTACTGATTGGCTGAAGCCACATCCTAGACCTCGAGCACTTCTGGTTGAGCTATCACCACGGGACCCACTCAGCCAAATCCATGTCCTCCTCAAACCAAAGACATCAATGATTGGCTTAATGTAAGCCCTGACTAGACCCCTAGCACTTCTAGCTGAGTTATTCTTGCCAAAGACATGACAAATGGGAGTCGGAGAAGGGGAAGTACATTTATTTTGTTTTGCCTATTGTATCATCCAGAAACCTTGGTGACATCAAATGACCATGTGTGATCACTTTGCCCAGTTAAATAGAAAGATCCAAGGAATTTTTATATTAAATAAGCTAATACTAACTCCACTATATAATTGGGAGAAATAGGGGCATAACAAAAGACTACTACTCTTTTTCCACTATATTCTTCAGTAGGCTCTACATTCTTGTCAAACTAAAGCCAAACTACTTGGTAGCTATGGCAGCACTGTGACTATGGTGCCAAAGGGTTTCGGTACGCCTGTAGCTGACATTGTTCATAAGTGTTACAAATCGGTAATTGTAAATGTTATAACTGCCCCCAAAATGAGATTTCCAACACTGTACGGAATATATTCATGATTTATACGACTAAGCCTGCAAGTGCACAATGACCACTATGAAGATAAATATAGGAACTCCAGGCTGATTTCCAGTCACTTGATACTCTTTTAGCACTCTACACCTCAGTAGCCGAATACCTTCTCAGGAACAACAACCCGAGTTGATTGATTATATTATTTTTCGCTGTTGCTCTAGGGATGCTTGTCTAGCTCTCGCTCTATCTGGGAATCAGGCCGTCAATGACAAAACTACAATGTCCTTCTTGGAACACGTAATGTCTAATTCAAATCAACCCTGACTTCTATTCCGTCTTTTCATCTTTTCGGAGGATAAACTCTTTGGTTACCGTTTTTTTGGCAACGGCTTCTTCTATTTTTGCCGGTGTAAAGTAATTAAGTTGTTATAATTTGATATTGCACAGAATCCACTGAGGTTTTTATGAACCAGTTTTTACATTTTGCTGGTAATTTGCATAATATAAAGTATTTAACACTTCTGGGAAATAGAAGATATCACAGTGGGGTGGACCAGCCAGGTTGGTGCCCAACGGGTTAACTCAGTTATCTCCACTGCTGTGTGACGCCGTGATGTGTTCCTGGCCCCACTGTGGTTAAATGAGCTTGTCCAAGCTCTGAGTCTCCTTTATGCTCATGATTTTCTGAAGGACTTAGTAAGGCCTTGCATTGCAAAATACCGACTTTCCTTCTTGGACCAAGGGGGTTAATCCACACCGGAGGAAGGAAGGAAAAAAAAAAAGATTCCTGGCATGAAAAGGGATTTGAAGGTAAAACAAACAGAGTCCTCATTTGCATGTCTGCACCCAGAATCTCACTACGGTACATGAATTTTATGTTCCGTATGATGTTCGAGAACTAAAATAGGCTCATGGCTGCTTTGCGAGGACAGTATATTTTTTTTTTCGTCCTTTCCGTTTATCATTTAACAGATGGGTTCTTACGACCCCCTTTTGACCATTTTACAAAATCATGATCACCATTCCAATTTACAATGAAAATAAAGTATTCTCAATGCCGCTCCTGAAAGCAACAGTTGACCATATGGGGGATTCTTTTTTTTTCCCCTAAAGCGCTTATTTATTTAATTATGTATAATCCGCAGTATTAAATTATTTTTCATCGTCGAGAAGCACTTGGATAAAGATGCAAAAACGAGATAAACAGGACACAAATTTCGATGATAATCTTATATGCTTATAATAAATACAGTTTTTCTCTACACAAAGTACCATTTTGTGTGTCCTGTTGCAGTAATTTATGGGCATATAAGAAGCATAATGGCTCTTTTTAATTAAACTTTATATTATCATGGGATGATTCACAATAAGGAGTTATTCTCACTTAGGCTTGCCATTAGTAATGTTGGCCAGCACTGGGACCAACACAACCTCCCCCTGCCAGCTTCTCCATCCTGATAGCACTGCTTGGGAGCTGCTGGGTCCTGGAACCGGGTTGTGTTGCGAGATGTGCGCATGTGCTTTACCTAGGTGCTGACATGCGCACACTTTAACCCTAGCTTAGCCAATTGCACCATGGGTCTGGAAAAGCTATCTTCATATAATTTCAAATCTGTTTTCTATCTCTGTCTTGGTCTCCCACAGTTGGTTCTATCAGGCTGAGATGACTGAATTTCATGTGGTTCATTTTGGACGGCATTTTGAATAGTGCTCTAGTGGTTGGGCTGCTGATTGAAACTACCATGCCCAGCATCATAGTCTGATAAATACCCCGTATTGCTGGTTAAAGAGGTTCCTTACTAGCTCTATCATCTATACTGCTGTTTCAATACTTTTGTATTTCTGGTTTCCAATACGGTTTCCAATATTTGGCTCCTCATACCCGACTATTCTTTGTATCTGTGATTTTGTACCTAATTAGCTATCTCAGTTGTGACCCAGATTGTCAATATCCCCTTTGTGTTATTTGTTTAGGGCACAGTCTTTGGGATTATCCCGTATCGCCTAGGATACCCTTAGGCAAGCAGGCAGTGCTGTTGGAGGGATTAAGTTTTAGGGTTTGCTATCCTCTCTCCATTGTCCCTGAGTCCTGTATACCCATTACAATTTGTCTGTTTTACCTTATTCTGAACCTATTCCACCTGCTGTGACCTATTGCTAGCATACCTTTACATACAATATCTGTCAGCTCTGACCTTGGCTTTTCCAATGACCACTTCTTTGCCTAATCCTACGATGGCAGCTGCCTTTAAATGATCACTTCTGTGCATGTTTGAGAGTAAAAATTAGGGTGCTACTTAGATAAGGCCCTTAAAAGTAGCCCTAATTTACATTCTTTCAGTATTATTCAACACTCCCTCCTTAAATCATTTACAGACCCTTACAGTAGATAAGGTTTGGCCGAACTCTTCTTTCTCTACTGCTATTGCTGCCGATCCTCCCCCACCATTGATAAATGTCCGTGAAATATTTATGAGAAAAAGGAGAAAATGCAACACATTTAATACAGCGACTCAACAGAATTGTGTCTCATGCTGTACGTTAAAGGTGCACCTAAAAAAAGATGGTGCACTTTGGATAAAGGGGGCACCAGAAGACAGGAAGACCGTGCACCAGTATTCAATAATCTGCTGCACTCTGCACACACATAGCAAACTGCACATAGAACAGACTGCACTACTGTTAATAAATCTGGCTCACTGTGGCATGTGACATTTCACCCTTTCGGGTGCACAACAGCTCAAACAAATGAATAGACAATAGCTAATATTTTATATCATATGGTAATCCAAAGAAAGAAAGACAACGGATTGAAGTCAACCACATGAACCAGGAGAAAAGCAATAGAAAGTCATTCCTGAGAAATGCCACCACAATAGTATGGACAAAATAATGGAATATTGCATTACACATACAACACTAATATACATACAGTATATACACACCACATATACATACACCATATACACATCGCATATGCACACACATATAGATCATATACACACATACAATACCATATACAGAGATGCAGCATATGCACTCCCAATACACACCCAATGCCACAGATGCAGGGACCCCCTTACATGGGGGCCCTATAGCAGTTTCTGTGGCTGCTACCCCTGTAGTTAAGCCCCTGAATAAACTCTCAGTGATAACACGATAATACACACAGTGATGTCACAGTAACGGGATTATACACAGCAAAGGGATACTGCACACAGTAATGTCATAGCACAGGTGTATTACCCACAGAGATGTCACAGTACAAAGATAATACACAAAAAGGATAATACACACAGTAATGTCACAGTACTGAGAAATTCCACATTCCCAGTGACAGAGTCCCATGTCACAGTAAGGATAATACACACAGTGATGTCACAGTACAGTGAAATACACACAGTGATGTCACAGTACAGAGGATAATACACACAGTGATGCACAGTACAGGGATAATACACACAGTGTGTCACAGTACAGGATCAATACACACAGAGATGTCACAGTTACAGGGATAATCACAGGCTGTCCAGTACAGGGATAATACACACATGATGTCACAGTACAGGGATAATCACAATGATGTTCACAGTACAGGGATAAACACACAGTATGTCTCAGTACAGGGATATACATAGTAGGTCACAGTACGTGAAGATGAGAATACACACAGTGATGTCACAGTACAGGGATAATACACAAGTGATGTAACAGTACAGGGATAATACACACAGTGATGTCACAGTACAGGGATAATACACACAGTTCTTCGATGTCACAGTACAAGGATAATACACCCAGTGATGTCACAGTACAGGGATACTCACACAGTGATGTCACAGTACAGGGATACACACAGTGAGTCACAGTACGGGATAATACAACAGTGATGTCAAAGTACAGGATAATGCACACAGTGATGTCCAGTACAGGATAATACACACAGTGATGTCACAGTACAAGGATAATACACACAGTGATGTCACAGTACAGGGATACTACACACAGGATGTCACAGACAGGGATAATACCACAGTGTTACAGTACAGGGATATACACACAGTGATTCACGGGATAATCAACAGTAGGTCAAGTACAGGATAATAAAACAGTGATGTCAAAGTACTGAGAACGATACACACAGTGATGTCAAAGTACAGGATAATACACACAGTGATGTCACAGTACAGGAATAATACAACAGTGATGTCACAGTACAGGGATAATACACACATGATTCACGTACAGGGATAATACACACAGTGAGTCACAGTACAGGGATATACAAGTGATGTCACAGTACAGGGATGTCAAAGTACTGAGATAATACACACACGTGATTCACAGTACAGGGATAATACACATAGATGTCACAGTACAGGGAAATACACACAGTGATGTCACGTACAGGGATAACTACAACAGTGATGTCACAGTACAAGGATAATACACACAGTGATGTCAAGTACTGAGACGAATACACAGTGATGTCAAAGTACAGGATAATGCACACAGTGATGTCACAGTACAGGGATAATACACACAGTGATGTCCAGTACCTGGATAATACACACAGTGATGTCACAGTACAGGGTATAATACAACACAGTGATGTCACAGTACTGGATAATACACACAGTGATGTCACAGTACAGGGATACTACACACAGTGATGTCACAGTACAGGGATATACATAGACAATGATTCACAGTACAGGGATAATACACACAGTGATGTTACAGACAGGGATACACACAGTGATGTCACAGTACAGGGATAATACACACAGTGATGTCACAGTACAGGGATACTACAACAGTGATGTCACAGTACAGGGATAATACACATGTGTGTCACAGTACAGGGATAATACACACAGTGATGTTACAGTACAGGGATAATACACCAGTGATGTCACAGTACAGGGATAATACACACAGTGATGTCACGTACTGAGATAAACACACAGTGATGTCACAGTACAAGTATATACACAGTGATGTCACAGTACAGGGATACTACACACAGTGATGTCACAGTACAGGGATAATACAACATAGTGATGTCACATACGGGATAATACACACCAGTGATGTTACAGTACAGGGATATACACAGTGATGTCACAGTACACGGATAATACACACAGTGATGTCAAAGTACTGAGACGATACACACAGTGATGTCAAGTACAGGGATATACACACAAGTGATGTCACAGTACAGATAATACACACAGTGATGTACAGTACAGGGAATCACACAATGAGTCACAGTACAGGTAATACAACAGTGATGTCACAGTACAGGGATATACATAGTGATGTCACAGTACAGGGATGTCAAAGTACTGGATAATACACACAGTGATGTCAAGTACAGGGATAATACAATAGTAATGTCACAGTACAGGGTAATACACACAGTGATGTCACAGTACAGGGATAATACAACAGTGATGTCACAGTACAGGATAATACACACAGTGATGTCAAAGTACTGAGGACGATACACACAGTGATGTCAAGTACGGGATAATGCAACACAGTGATGTACAGTACAGGGATAATACACACAGTGATGTCACAGTACCTGGATATACACACAGTGATGTCACAGTACAGGGAATACACACAGTGATGTCACAGTACTGAGATAATACACACAGTGATGTCACAGTACGGGATACTACACCAGTGTGTCACAGTACAGGGATAATACACATAGTGAGTCACAGTACAGGGATAATACACACAGTGTGTTTACAGTACAGGGTATACACACAGTGATGTCACAGTACAGGGATAATACACACAGTGATGTACAGTACAGGGATACTACACACAGTGATGTCACAGTACAGGGATAATAACATAGTGATGTCACAGTAAGGGATAATACACACAGTGATTTCACGTACAGGGAAATACACACAGTGATGTCAAGTACGGGAATACACACAGTGATGTCACAGTACGAGATAATACACACGTGATGTCACAGTACAGGGATAATACACACAGTGATGTCCAAGTACAGGGATAGTACGACACACAGTGATGTCACAGTACAGGGATAATACACATAGTGATGTCACGTACAGGGATAATACACACAGTGATGTTACAGGTACAGGGATAATACACACAGTGATGTCAAAGTACAGGAGAATACACACGTGATGTCAAAGTACTGAGACGATACACACAGTGATGTCAAAGTACAGGGCTAATTACACCACAGTGATGTCACAGTACAGGAATAATTACCCACACATGGTCACAGTACAGGGATAATACACAATGATGTACAGGACAGGATAATAACAGTGATGTCACAGTACAGGGATGTCAAAGTACTGAGATAATACACACAGTGATGTCACAGTACAGGGATAATACACATAGTAATGTCACAGTACAGGGATAATACACATAGTAATGTCACAGTACAGGGATAATACACACAGTGATGTCACAGTCAGGGATAATACACAAGTGATGTCACAGTACGGATAATACATAGATGTCACAGTAAAGGGATTCAAGTACGAGATATACACACAGTGATGTCACAGTACAGGGATAATACAAATAGTAATGCACAGTACGGGTAATACACACAGTGATGTCACAGTACAGGGATAATACACACATGTGTCACAGTAAGGAGAATCACACAGTGATGTCAAGTACGAGACGATACACACGTGATGTCAAGTACAGGATAATGACACACAGTGATGTCACAGTACAGGGATAATACAAAGTGATGTCACAGTACGGATAATACACCAGTGATGTCACATACAGGGATAATAAACACAGTGATGTCACAGTACTGAGAAATACACACAGTGATGTCACAGTACAGGGATATACACAGTGATGTCACAGTACAGCGGATAATACACATAGTGATGTCACAGTACAGGGATAATACACACAGTGATGTACAGTACAGGGATAATACACACAGTGAGTCACAGTAGGGATAATACACACAGTTGATGTCACAAGTACAGGGATATACACACAGTGATGTCACAGTACAGGGATAATCACATAGTGATGTCACAGTACAGGGATATACTCACAACAGTGATGTTACAGTAACAGGATACTACACACCGTGATGTCACAGTAAGGGATAATACAACACCAGTGATGTCACAGTACTGAGTAATACACCACAGTGATGTCACAGTACAAGGTAATACACACAGTGAGTCACAGTACAGGATACTACACACAGTGATGTCACAGTACAGGGATAATACACATAGTGATGTCACAGTACAGGGATAATACACACGTGATGTACAGTCAGGGATATACACACAGTGATGTCACAGTACAGGGATAATACACAAGTGATGTCAAGTACTGAGACGCTACCACACGTGATGTCAGTACAGGGATAATACACACAGTGATGTCACAGTACAGGAAATACACACATGATGTCAACAGTACAGGGATAATACACACAATGATGTCACAGTACAGGGATAATACACACAGTGATGTCACAGTACAGGGATAATACATAGTGATGTCACAGTACAGGGATGTCAAAGTACTGAGATAATACACACAGTGATGTCACAGTACAGGGATAATACACATAGTAATGTCACAGTACAGGGATAATACACACAGTGAGTGTCAACAGTACGGGATAATACACACAGTGATGTCACAGTACAAGGATAATACACACAGTGATGTCAAAGTACTGAGACGATACACACAGTGATGTCAAAGTACAGGGATAATGCACACAGTGATGTCACAGTACAGGGATAATACACACAGTGATGTCACAGTACCTGGATAATACACACAGTGATGTCACAGTACAGGGATAATACACACAGTGATGTCACAGTACTGAGATAATACACACAGTGAGTCACGTACGGGATAAACTACACACAGTGATGTCACAGTACAGGGATAATACACCAAGTGATGTCACAGTAAGGGATAATACACACAGTGATGTACAGTACAGGGAATACACACAGTGAGGTCACAGTACAGGGATAATACACACAGTGATGTCACAGTAGGGATATACACCCCAGTGATGTCACAGTAAGGGATAATACACATAGTGATGTCACAGTACAGGGATAATACAACAGTGATGTTACAGTACAGGGATACACACAGTGAGTCACAGTACCAGGGATAAATACACACAGTGATGTCACAGTACTGAGGATAATACCACACAGTGATTACCAGTACAAGGATATACACACAGTGATGTCACGACAGGGATTATACACACGTGATGTCACAGTACAGGAATACACAAGTGATGTCACAGTACAGGAGAATACACACAGTGATGTTCGTAGGGATATCACACAGTGATGTCACAGTACAGGTAATACACACGTGATGTCAAAGTACTGAGACGATACCACAGTGATGTCAACAGTACAGGATAATACACACATGTGTCACAAGTACAGGGATAATACACACAATGATGTCACAGTACAGGGATAATACACACAGTGATGTCACAGTACAGGGATAATACATAGTGATGTCACAGTACAGGGATGTCAAAGTACTGAGATAATACACACAGTGATGTCACAGTACAGGGATAATACACATTAAGTCACAGTAAGGAAATACACATAGTATGTCACAGTACAGGATAATACACACGTGATGTCACAGTACAGGATTATACACAAAGTGATGTCACAGTACAAGGATAATACACACAGTGATGTCAAAGTCTGAGACGATACACCACAGTGATGTCAAAGTACAGATAATGCACACAGTGATGTCCACAGTACAGGATAAACACACCGTGATGTCACAGTACAGGGATAACACACAGTGAGTCCATGTACAGGATAATACACACAGATGTCACAGTACTGAGATAATACAACAGTGATGTACAGTACAGGGATAATACACACAGTGATGTCACAGTACAGGATAATACACAACAGTGATGTCCAAGTACAGGATGATACACAAGTGATGTCACCGTGGAGGAAAACCCACACAAACACAGAGAGAACATACAAACTCTTGCAGATGTTGACCTAATTGGACTGAACCAGGACCCCCAGCCCTGCAGGCTGTAATGCTGTCCTGGATTGCACACATTTTAATATAATATAGTGATAGAAAATTCTGTGCTAAACTCTTGGAATGTAACTTTATTTTGTTTTTATCTCTTTGAGTGTAGGTAGAGCCCCAGCTCGATTCGGAGCTTGAATGATTGAGTGTTAGGGCCTCATATAACGATACCAACCGGGCCCAGTGAGTTCTAATCCTCATTACTAATATATAACCAATGTACCTGAAAACTACACAAACAAACAAAAAAGGCAATAAAACAAACTCAGATAAGCTCATTGCTCATCCTACATTTCAAGGAAATGCAGTTTAACCAAGTCAATGTCTCCCTAGGAGCCCCTGATGGAGCAGGCCAAGGATAGTATTTGATAAAATTGCTGTTGTAAGAGAAATTGAGTAAAACGGGGGCTCTCCGGTGAGGTTTGACGACTATCTGCATCTATTCTAGAGAACTAGTGACAAATTAACTGAACATTTGTGTGTAAATTGTTCTACTGTTCTCCGCTCCGGGCAATAGAACGTAATGCAAGCGAAAAAAATGATGTTTATCTCATTTTAATGTGGACCCTAAAGCCATGGAGAACCTGGAGCAGATGTAATGGTTCACATGTCTCCCGCGCTGGACCTTATGAGAAATACTAGTGAGCATTTACCTCGTCAGATTTTGCATTTAACCCTATTGCACAGTCATTAACATCCAAAATGCAGACTATTTGGAAAAGTTGGTTAACCTCATATTTTACAACCTCATCCTACTAAATATTTGCGGCATTGGAACTGTAGGGCAGCAACGGTGGCTGAGTGAGTAGCACTTCTGCTTTGCCGCACTGGAGTCTGGGTTCAAATCCACCCAGGTCAACTCTGCAAAGAGTTTGTATGTTCTCTCCTTGTTTGCGTGGGTTCCTCGGGTACTCTGGTTTCCTCCCACACTCCAAAACATACTGTTAGATTGTGAGCCCCATGGGACAGGGACAATTTTGAAATGCTTTGGGCGCGCTGCGTAATTGTGTGCGCTATATAAATAAGATTATTATTATTTAAGACTTTTTTCACATTCTTCTTGAAAAGGCTTGTGTAGATGGCGCGGATAAGTTGACGCAGTCGTTCTGATATTGGCACCTCCATGCTCGACTGAGCTTTATTTATATTGAATATTGTAAAAAAGTTTACTAAGAACAGTGCAGTCTGTACTATGTGCAGGTTGCAGTGTAGGGTGCAGGGGGCGCCAGATTCAGGATTTGTGCCACTTGTTCTTCATGAATATGGCACCTCTGCACTTCTCCGACCGAGTGCACCACTTTCTTTTTGGTGCACCTTTAACATGGGGTATGCAACACATTTCTGTCGGACTATGCATGATAAAATGTGGTGCACCGGAACGCCCCTTTCGTGCAGAAATAGTGTCGCATGAAGAATATGCAGTCGCGACGAAAACATTGTGAGCGGCACAAATGTGGCACGGACAATTCATAAAAACGTGAAGCAGTTTGCACTAGAAAGAGCGTGCAATGTTCGACAAATACTGGCTTAGGTGCTTAGTAAATGTGGGTCAGTGGGAAGGATTTATCATTGTGTCTTTTGTCTAATATTGCCGTTGTTTCGGGGCAGTTTGGTGACAAATGCTATTTTGCGGTATCCATTGCGCTAAATGAACATACAACAAAGCAGAGTCACTTTAAATGCACCCAATCATTATTGATCAGACTGGTTTTCACAAAACTGAGTTGAATTCATATTTCCATGTGGCACAGATTTTCGTTTAGGTGCAAGTTTTGGCGCAAAATGACTCCAGTCCCACCTGGTGTAGGAATAGGTGCAAAACCATTAAAACGCAAAAGAAAAAAACAATATTAGAGACAAACTAATTAAAAATAAAGCAATACAACAACATACATAGAAATACTCAATGGGGCAGAATACTTACCGGTCCGTTCGCGATCCAGCGGCGCGTTCTCTGCGCTGGATTCGGGTCCGGGGGATTCATAAGGTAGTTCCTCCGCCGTCCACCAGGTGGCGCTGCTGCGCTGAAGTTCCAGAGGCCCGCTGGAATGCCCTGAAATTCACCGGTCTATACCTGGTGAAGGTAAGTGTAATTTTCGCGACACATTTTTTTTTCTTAAATGCGGCGGTTTTTCCGAATACGTCAGGTTTTCGTTCGGCCACGCCCCCCGATTTCCGTCGCGTGCATGCCAGCGCCGATGCGCCACAATCCGATCACGTGCGCCAAAATCCCGTGGCAATTCATGTACAATCGGCGCAAATCGGAAATATTCGGGTAACACGTCGGGAAAACGCAAATTGGGCCCTTAGTAAATGACCCCCAATGTGTGGTGTGAGTTCTGGAAATTCTGGCTGGTTGCAGGTCCAAAGACTGTGACATGGAAACCGGTTATTGTTCCCATATTTGTTCCCATATTAGCCAACATCCCCTGATACTGGGAAAATCCCTATAAAGCAATTTATTACAGGAAGACCTGCTATACACATCATGAATGGTGGCTGGTCCCTTTTATACATCCATACATAGAAGAGTATTGTTTAGGAGACCTAAACCGCAAAGTTCGGGTTCGTAGTGAACTTTGTGGATTCAGTTCCCTAGAACCTGACCCAAAGTTAATAAGAGGTTTGGGGATAGGCTCGGCTCAACCCGCCCAATTGCAGCCTCAATCACAGGCTTTAACTCTTTAAATGTTGCCAGGGGCATTTAAATTAAACACAGCTATGCTCACCAGCACTAACCTGCCAGTGGTGTACTGCAGAGCCATTTTGGGGAGGATCATCACTCTCCAATGACATCATCGAGAGTGATGACCCTCTCCAAAATGACTTTTTTCAAAATGGAGACAGCTTTTTTATATTTGGCTGAACATGAATTTCAATGGGTTTGTCGGGTTTGACATCACTATAGAAGAGCATTAAAGGCGTTCCCCATAAATCATGCAAAACTCTATGGGCCCAAAATAAAAATTATATCAGCTACAAGCTACTGATTGGCTCACATCTGGGCATGTGACACAGACAAAGAGGTATCATAACCAGGAGCCGGTATCATAACTAATTCTCCGGAATTAGACTTATTATCCCTGTTCCCATACCCGATAGCTAAAGCTATAAAAGACTCTTCCATCATGTTCTAAGTGCAGCTCCCGCCGTTATTCCGAGCCATTGGAGGTCTCCCTCTCCCCCGTCTAGAGCTGAATTTGTTTATAGCTTTGGAAAATGATAGAGCTGATGCCTTTTATAAATCATGGTCCAGCTAATCCACATTCCGAACCTCGGCGGCCATGTTTTCCTATTGTTGCTCTCCCTAGTCTTTGTTGTCCCTACTTAGTCATACTGGAATTATTCCTTTACAAGGGAAGAAAGTTCTCAAATTATAATTCCCTAGTGATGTTTACACAATAAAGTAAATTTTTAACCCCTTTACTTGCAATTTTATTGCTGTTTTAGCTCCTATCACTCCACTAGATTCCAGAGTGTGAGTGGGGACTCTCTAAACAGACACTTCATGATCCCTCTAGTGCTATGAGATGCTGCGTGCTGACAATGTGCTTAGATTATCAGGGTCCTGGGTTTATCTACACTTTTATTTAGCTTCTGAAAATTCACTAATATCTGACACATTTAAAAAGAGAGATAAGACAGATCAGAGATGAGATGGATATAGCACACAATGACACTCTCAGCTCTGCTATGAAGACCTTATCTGTCTGTAGCTTGTAGAGTAACTCGTTGCACACTGCTCCTTGCCGACAAGCAGTGCCTGTGCCTCAGGTGGTCTTGTAATGCAGTGGGGAGGGGCAGGAGGCAGAGAGCACTATATTGTGCAGACAAGAGAAGCTATTCATGAGAAGATTCAACCATAGTCAGAAGATTTATGGTTGTATCCAGGGACAACCTAAATTGTAAACACCAGGACTGATAGAGACAAGTTGGAATTAGATCTGTGAAATGCTGTATTTTTGTGAAAAAGAGTGAATTAAAGAATGTGTTATTTTGCTATCCTGAATATTTTTACAAATTTTGTCGTCGTAGGAATACCCCTTAAAGTATACACAGCTCAGCCATCTTGGAATTCTACATTCAGAATATATTATAATTCAATAATATTAGTTATTTTTAATGTCTTCTTTTACTGTATAATACAATGTAACATAGGATTTGTATTAAATAGAATACAATGTATCACACGGCAGAGCATTATACCAGAACGCCGCTGCACTGATTTCTAGGATGGGATCTACTTGTAACAGACAGGACATTTAATGAATTATGACATGTTACAGCCATGGGGATCCCCGACAGGTTGGAGTTCAGACCTAAATATTTGTCTTTGTAGTATAGATGGAGGAGATGTATAATTGGTTAATTACCTGTAGCAGGCCCTTGTGCTTGGACATGTGCTCTCCAGGATTGAGCAGCATCGCCAAGGATATACAGCAGCTCCCGGTGTCTTTCTCTGTTTAACAAGCAAACTGTATCTGCTCATTAAAACGCCATAGTCTTTGAGATCCTTGTGCTTCTCTGTCCAAAGAGGAGATAACACACTTCATGCTTCTCCAATGCAGAGGTCTATTCTCTGTACCTACTGCTAATGAGCTCTATCTTCTACCGCTAATAGGTTCAGGATTCATACTTCTCAAATAGATAGAGGTGAAGGCTGAATGTTTGTCGAGCTTTTTCTGACATGTTTGTATTGTTCCAGAAATTGTACTGGTTTTATCAAAATAAAACATGTCTCTGTGCTTGCTATTGCTACGATTTGGAAGCTTTGATTCTTAAAGGGGACTTGTTGGAAGATTGATTAATTGTCTCTGCTCTACTATATGTCAATCAAACAGATATGGGTGGAGAGAAACAAGAAGTGAGCCAATCAGAAGACACTTTCCCTGTCGTCTGGACCGGTTCGAAACATCAGATTTTCTTTTAATACCTGTAATATTTAAAGGGGTTGGCCTCTTTACCTTCTGTGTTTTTTTTTTGTAATCTGTGCATAAGTATTTGGGGGCAAGATATTAGGTAATTTACCAATATATATATATATATATATATATATATATATATATATATATATATATATTACAAGTTCTGCTCTGCTTTCTTGATATGTAAAGTGAAGCCTCCTGTATTTTACCTCATCAGCCAGAGATTCCTGACCATAAAATGGCTGCAGATGGAGGGTCATGTGATCTCTAACTGTCCATGAGCAATCACCCTGCCAGGTCCTTAATCATATATTCATGAATACTATTCTAAGGTCCTGGCCGGGCGATTGTTCATGGACAGTTGGAGATAAAATGGTGACAGATGGAGGATCATGTGATCTCTATCTGTCCATTAATATTCGCCCTGCCAGGACCTTAATCTTATATTCATGAATACTATCATAAGGTCCTGGCAGGGCGATTGTTCATGGACAGATAGAGATCACATGATCCTCCATCTGCTGCCATTTTATGTATTTATAAAGTTTTGTGTTGTGGCTGCACTGTGTCCAACAAGACAGAAAAAAGGGGGCGTTCTGGGGTAATTTGGGACCGTGTGCCACGTTAAATACAGTGACTCAACAGAAATATGTTGCACGCTCTAAATTAAGGGTGCACTAAAAAAAGGTTGGTGCTCACTTCCCGAGCAGTACTGGGTGCGCCAGATTAATGGAGACCATTTGCTCTCTCCTTTTGATAAATGTGGGCCACTGTGTCTGGTCCTGAAGGAGCTAATCAACCTGGTCCTGAACCGATGAAAAGGACAGTATGACTCTTATCCTATGTCATCTTGGAATACATAGACATCATACAGAATGTCCTTTTTAGAATATCTGATAAATGTAGATATTCAAAGTGGTCCTATCGTAGTGTAAAATGACAACCACCGCATGATTGGGTGTCTCCATGAATGACAATGCCTTTTTATATCAAAGTGTCTTCTTCAGGTTGGATAACCTTCAGGTGATGAGACAGAAAAATTGATTCTAGAGAGTTGTTCTTTATTAGAATATAATAGGAACAAGTGTAGAACCAACAAGAAGCAAAATCTTACTCTTCCCCAACTAAATACTTTCCTTCAAACAATGCAATGGGTTAATGAAAACAATCGAGACTTACTGGGGCACATTTACATACCCGGTCCTGTTGCGATCCAGCGGCACGTTCTCCGTCGAGGATTTGGGTATTCCGGCGATTCACTATGGTAGTGCGCCCGATGTCCACCAGGTGTCACTGCTGCGCCGAGGTCTGCTGGAGTTGGCCGGAGTTCACCATCCTATCCTGGGGGCAGGTAAGTGTGTGTCAAGCGACACATTTTTTAAAAAAATACTGCGGTTTTTCCGAATCCGCCGGCCACGTCCCCCGATTTCCGTCGCATGCATGCCGACGCCGATGCGCCACAATCCGATCACGTACGCCTAAAACCCGGGGCAATTCAGGGAAAAACTGTGCAAATCGGTAATATTTGGGAAACCCAACGAAAAATAGCGATTCGGGCCCTTAGTAAATGACCCCCGATGTGTTTATGACAATTTAGCCCTTGTGGGGTGACATATTTGGACCCTTATTTGAAGATAAAAATGGACTTTAGGCATTTTGACCACATTTAAGGTAAGTGCCAATCAGTGGTATCGACTTCTTCTGGTGATTTTTGAATAGTTTGGTTGCTTTGGCCAATGGATGAAAATTATATATATATATTATAATTGTGCATCTGTTATGTGTGTTATGTTATGTCACATAATATGTGCCGTCTTCTTTTGGTTACTTGTCAGTTGATCGGCAGAACGGTTGCACGCGCTAAGTATTGGCAATGAGCAGTCATATTAACACTTGTTCCTGATTATCTCTCTGAATATCGGGCTGTGTTATACGCCCTTAACTCCTCGAGCTCTAACAATCAGCTCAGTTTCCATGCATTACAATCCAAGAATGGTTGTGAAGTGGTAATACATAGAAGCTCAGGATCTTATGTTCTTCGAGTGGTCTCGGGAGTATGGCCACCAGCATCTTACTAGCTCAGTCCCTTATGAACAGGTAATATTGATAGAAGAGCCATATATAGTATAGCTTCTTATGAATCCTATCTCCCTGGTCATTAACTTATTCCTCTGGGAAAGTGGATGCCCTAGGACAAGCTGGACCGATTTGAGACATTTTCTATAATTATTAAGTTGCTCTTTATATGTTCTTCATGATTTCTTGCCAAACTACTTCTGAGAAACTGGGGCAATTGAGTGGTATGTGCTTCTTTTTCCCCCAATTCTCATGGTGAGATTCAATCTTGATGTTAACTAGGACATGACGAAAACATTTTTGAATATTTCAAGAATTCGATATAATGTATTATTGGATGTGCATTAGTGTGCTGCCTACCTCACATGGTACCATTGTTCCTTATGAATTGAGAAATTTCCAGCCTACACCAACCTTTGGTTTCTTTTAGTACCGCTTTCTCCATCTTCTACTCCAGCCAAAGATGAGGAGCGTCCTAAGCTAGGCTTCTTGAGAAACGGTGTGATTTCACTTTGCAGCATATTATATGAAATGAACCCAGTATAAATCCAGTGAAGAAGATGGGCCAAGGTATTAAAGATCTAATATCCAGGAGATGCATGTTACAAAGGTTGTATTAAAAGATATCTACCAACAATATCCATCATATTAAACCAAGGACACTTACTGATAGATCCAGGCACAGTGACTGTGGTAAATTTCTTATATTTGTTATCCATGGCCTCCTTCCTTCTAAAATCAACTTTGATAATCATGCTAATGAACCAGAAGTGCTTTGGGGGTATTATCAGAGCTCTTTAGTGCTGTAGCTTCACAGGCTGTTACACTTTGTAGGATGAGTTCCCCTATCTCACTGTGTGAGAGTATAGCAGTCAGATGGTGGGGGAAAGTGCTGTGGGAGAAGAGGAAAGTGGGAAACGGTGTAACAGCCTCTGAAGCTTCATAGAAAACAGATATAAGATTATCACAGCCTGGATCAATAATTATGTGTCCCATGTTTAAAGGGGTATTCCAGGAATCAGCATATTTCATATGCAAATGGGTACTCAAAATATAAGATAATATGTAATTAGTTGTTATTTAAAATTGTGCTCCCCTTAGCAGAAAATGCTGGTGACATAGACTGTAATGAAGAATGAAAATTCTACTGGCCCTTTAATCACTCCGTTAATTTCCTACGCACGGTCCATTGCAGAACAGACACAGAACACAAGATGGCCGCTGGTCACATGTCCACATCACAAGTCCTGCACCTGCCTGGGCAGGTCATGTGATCACCACTATCATCATGGAAGGATCATGGAACTTGTAGGTTCCAGTGGCGGCCATCTTAGTGATAACTCCACCTATTTTAGAGAGGCCATAAAATTTGTAAATCATAAAATCAAACTATTTGAGCTCCGTTTTGTGACTAATCAAATTGAGTTTTGTTGTATTCATTTATTTATATCATCATGGGTTTTTGTGTCAGACGTTCATATTCCCGGAATACCCCTTTAAGTTTGATGGTAGATTTCCTTTAAAGAGCAACTGGAAAGTTACTGACAAAAAACTAGTTTTAGCACAGCTGGAGAGATCCTTTGACAACAATTCCAACAATACTGGTACCATGCTGCTGTCTTTTTTCCTATCCTGATATACACTCACCGGCCACTTTATTAGGTACACCTGTCCAACTGCTCATTAACACTTAATTTCTAATCAGCCAATCACATGGCGGAAACTTAGTGCATTTAGGCATGTAGACATGGTCAAGACAATCTCCTGCGTGAAGAGCCAATGCTAGAGCAGGTTATATTCCATCGGTTTTAGTTTTGGCTTATACCTGTGTGAAACTCTTTTGCCTGCGTTTGCTATAACTTCTGATGTTTCTGCCCCATACTTAGCTTTCATACTTTTGACTACCATGTTGGTCTCGATTTTGTGCTATCTGCCAGGCCTGCTATGATGCGGCCGACCTCCCGACCAACCGTTATTGGTTTGTTCCTGTTTGTAAATCTTGTAAGCCTCTGCACACGAGGGAGGGATGTCTTCTAGTTGTCCCATATCATCTTAGGATACGTAAAGGCGACCGGCCAGGGTCAGTTTTGGGGGCTCAGTTTAGGACCACTGCTTTGTCGTCCTTCCGGTCCAAGCCCCTCATTTCACAGGAATGCTATTTAATATACTTGTGGCATCATCTTATCAAATACCAAATTAGGAATTCCTAGTACTAATTGTGCAACTACAACTGAGGCCCCTCAAATTTTTGTTTACACAAAAGATAGGTAAAGATATATTGAACATCAAGTAATCTGTGAGGTATTCAGATAACAAAGTAGATTGGGTCACTTGATGACCATTAGCATGGACAAGCCAATATGGTGAATGCCGGCGGTCATACTGGAATTACTACTAGGTAAATCTAGGCATATTCTGTAAGGTTTAAGAAGTATTAGAAAGAACCTGCTCCAAGTAACTGACACAAACTGCAACTTGTATTTAACAAAGTTCAAGCAAAAGATCCACTACATTCTTTTATCACAGATTTTCTTGTTCAATACACAAAAATGTCATCTAGTTGTTTAACACATAAGACGTGTTTTTCTTGTGGGTGTTTTATCTGAAATAGGTAGGAATAAAAAGAGACATTCAGACATAAAGCATCACAGACAACATAATTGTGGTCATTGCAGGTCCTATTGTTGCCTGAACAACTGAAAAGGAGCTTATGTCTATATTTTCATTCATGAGGGTCAAAAACTTCTCCCACCTTTCGTCTTTACAGTATATAGAGGAATGATCGGCCTAATTCTTTTTTGTAAATGTATAAGGTTTGGTGTTTTTTTTTCATCGTCTGGATAAAAACGTGAAGAGAGTACAGAGGTCAACGGAAGAAGGTTGATTTGTATTACAGGCGGGTGTCTACATTTATTATGGACACTTTACTATTATAACCAGAACCCATAATTGTGTTTCTGATGGAAGATTCTTTAAGATGATTTTATCTGATCTCTTTCCTCTAAAAATAATGTACTTTACGTTGTTTCATTGAGGAAGGAAATATGTAGATCTGCCACCAGTTAATGGAACGAAGAGCAGCACTACACTCACTCAATATACCAATCTTACTCCAAGAAATAGGCAGGTTGAAGAGACACCGTAAGAAAAAATCATGCGCCTTGAGGTACCAACCCATGTACAGTGAAATATCTTCTTAGAATCACCAGTTTTAAAGCTTGAAGCTATCAGATTTTTTTCACGATCAAAATTGATCACAAAGTTCTCTATTCTATCTTTGACAAAGCCAATTTGAAATCAATTCTACAGGTAGAGAAGGGTTTAGAGATTGGAAGAGTATCGAACTTTTGTCACTTGACAAGGTTTAAGTTAGTGGAAATGTTACTCTACGGGGCTAATCTTTACTGAGGGTCCCATGGATCACAGTTTCGTTGATTTAGAAAATTTTGGGTTTGCGCCAGCTGTGACAGCTACCGTATACTCGGTATAAGCCGACCGCGAGTATAAGCCGAGCCCCAAGTTTTTACCAACAAAACTGGAAAACCTATTGACTCGAGTATAAGCGAGGGTGGTAAATGGATTGGTCAAAGACCCCCCCCCCAGTATATAGCCAGCCATGCACCCTATAGATAACAGCTGCCCCCATCGTTATACAGTATCCCACCTGCCCCATAGTATACAGCTCCACCCCAGCCGCCGCCTCCAGTAGTATACAGCCACCAGCACCCCTGCCCCCAGAGTATACAGCCTGCCCCCAATATATAAGCCTATCCCCCAGTAGTATTACAGCTTGACCCCAGTAGTATACAAGCCCTGCTCAGCTGCCCCATTAGTATGACAGCACTGCCCAGCCTGCCCCCAGTGAGACAGCACTGCCCAGCTTGCCCCGCTAGTATACACACTGCCCAGCTTGCCCCAGTAGGTATACAGGTCACTGGCCCAGCTTAGCCCCAGTATTGTATACATGCATGCCCAGCTTGCCCCCATAGTATTACAGTCATGTCCAGCCTTGACCCCAGTAGTATAACAGCCTGCCCACTTGCCCCCAGTAGTATACAGCACTGCCCAGCCTGCCCCCCGTAGTATTTACAGCACTGCCCAGCCTCCTGCCCAAGTAGTCATACAGCACAGCCCAGCCTGCCCCCAGTGTATACACGCACGGCCAGCCTGCACCCCAGTAGGATACCAGCACTGCCCAGCTATGCCCCCAGTAGTATACAGCATCTGCCCAGCTGCCCCCAGTAGATACACACAGCCCAGCCTCCCCCAGTAGTATACCAGCACTGCCCGCCTGACCCAGTAGTATACAGCATGTCCCACCGCCCCCAGTAGATACAGCTGTCCCAGCTAGCCCCCAGTATATACAGCACTGCCCGCCTAGCCGCACCCAGTAGTATACACAGCCTGCCCAGCCTGTCCCCCAGTAGTAACGCACTGCCGCAGCCTGCCCCCAGTAGTATACAGCACAGCCCATGCTCCTTTACGCCAGCCCGCCGCCCCAGTAGTATACAGTCACGCCCAGCCGTCCCCCAGTGTATACAGACAAACTGCCAGCTCCCCCGTAGTATACAGCACTGCCCAGTCTTGCCCCCTAGTTACCTGGCGCCTGCCCCTATAAGTATACAGCCCACTGCCCCCAAGCTAACATGCACTGCCCCCAGTGTATACAGCACTGCGACCCAGCTGCCCTAGTATGTATAAAGCCAACTGCCCAGCTCTGCTCCCCAAGTAGTATACATGCCAGCTTGCCCCAGCAGTACTGCGCCCCCCCCTAGTAGTTAACTCAGCTGCTCCGTATATAACTGCCCAGCGACCCCCAGAATTACGACCCCCTGTCCCCAGTAGTAACAGCACTGCCCAGCTTGATTCCCCAGTTAGTATACAGACCCTGTCAGCTTAAAAAAACAATAAACATTTATCTCACCCTTCGGTGGCCCGATCTGCAGCGCTGCTCCCCCGGATGTCCGCGCGGAGCTCCTCTTCTGGCTTCCATGCCATGTCCCGCTGTACATCGCGCCGGGAACAAGCAATAGCTGTGCCCCACGAGTAAGAAGGAACAGAAGAGGCGCTCGGAAATTCCAGAAGAGGATCCGGCGCGGACCGGGGGAGCAGCGCTGCAGATCGGGGCCATACCGGATGAGTATGAGTATATAAGTTTATTATTTTTTAAGTAATTTTTAAATGTTGTACTCTGTATAAGCCGAAGGGACATGTTTTTGTGCTGAAAAACTCGGTTTATACACGAGTATATACGGTAAAAAAAAAAAAATTTAAAGGGTGGTTGTGTCCCAACAACATTGGATTTTGTTGGCAATCGTACCGAACTTCATGCAACGAATCTGGGGGCGGCCGTCGGACGATATGACGGATCGAAACTGAGTGCGGTATTTAACTTTAAAAATTATGTCGCAAGACATGCACGATCAATGCCCAGAAGAATGGGAACTCCGGCGGACCTGAGCAGGGAAGCGACACATGCAGGATATTGCGCGCATGATGTTATGTGCATCGCACCACATGCAAAACGTCAGAAGAATACACTTTGGGGAACTCTCGAGACAGTAAGTAAATGTGGCTAAGTAAAATGTGCCTACAGTAAGTTGACTACAGATATATATGCTTTTATAGCTTTCAATCATCCCTTCTATTTATCCCCTGATACACTATGGATTGTAAAAATCTATGATGAACTTCAGCAGCCCCAAACCTCTTTCTTGCTTTGGGGTTTCCCAATTAACCATTGAGGTATAAGATATCAGGCAGCCCAAACTGAAATCTGGTGGATCTACCAACTTTAAAAGAGAAACATTTAACGTTAATTCAAAACAAGCATCACACCTATGCCATAAGTATTATTTGGTCCCGTAGGTGAGTAGTCTAGTAAGTCCTTTGGAGCCCACTTTAGGATATAACAACAAACACCTGGTACTGTTTTATGAACAACAATCTATAGTATCCCCTATTGAGCACCAACGTGTATGGCCAAATACTTCATAGTCGATTCCGACACTACATGCACCCGGGCGAAGAAAGCGAACTCCGTGAACATGAGCAGGGAAGACGACACATGCAGGATATCGGGCGCAACGAGCTCGTATGGGAAATCGTAGGCAGATGTACATTCCGCTCCGGACAATGCCTTTTGGAGAACGCACAGACGTGTAGAACGGATGTGCCCCCATATGGTGTTTTTGGATGGTCGTTATTACATCATTATACAACTTTTTTCACGTATGCATGGCCAATCACTATTTCTTGTATAAAAAGGCACAATGGATGTTTTCTAAATAATAATGATAAACTGAGTGTCGGATCTCCAGACTACTCCTCAGGCTACTTTCATGCAGCCATTACATAAATAAATTTGAGGATTTTCCATAGGTGAGTGTCATACTTCAAACCCCGTGGACTGTTATGATGATCATGAATATATATAAGAAGCTTACTACACTAAACACTGCTACATTTGACAAATAATCAATAGCCGCTTGTGTTTATGTTAATCTCAGCTGATTTCCACAAGAGGTATGTTATCAGTCTCAAGCTCCCTCTCGAAGGCTGGAGTACGAGTCTACCAGTGAAGTGATGGGGAGGTCTGTGATTGGCTCCTTGGACCTCATTTGATGAGTTATACGCTGGGGTCACATTGGACCTTCTTCGGTATTGTCCATGAGCGGACTATCTATAAATGATGTCATGAGTTACAAGCTCCAGTCCAGTACTGTATTACAAGGTATAGATCTCCTATGGCCAACATTAATCAAAATAGTGAGTGGCCGTACGTACTAGTGCACTTGCCTGGGGAATGTGCAGCGTTACCAGGTTCATCAAACTGGGCAGATCTGACTGAATCTGGCCCCTCTGCAACTGTCACGAAAGGGGTGGTGGTGGGACCTTTTTTTTTTGTGCACTCTGTTCAGGCTGGCAGAAGTGTTGCGCATATACAGTACTAAATGTGCCGCAAAACTCGACAAGACCAGAACTCGCCCCTTTAGGTCGACCATTTTTTTGTCTTGTTGCACAAGTGCAGGCGCAACAGAAGATGGCACAAACTTTTATAACTACATGTTACAAGCAGTTGCAACATGTGCAAAGTTCAAGACGCAAGACCTTTATGAAGTGGCCGTAATCTTCATTGGAATCTGTCAATCTTTTACTGGTCACACTGTGTTCCAATGTTTTATATTGTCTCCACAGACGCACAATGATGGTGAGATGTGAAGGTTCATGAATCTTGAATTACCTTTATATGGTTTTAGCATTTAACTATTAATATTTTGTTGGTTTTTGTTATGTTTCACTTCGCTGAACATGTTCCTTCAATCCAACGGAATTAGTTTAAGGGTAATTACATCTAGTATACAATTATGTATGGAAATTATGTTTCCGACAAGCATTTATGTACAGGCTCGGACTGGCTATGGGTGAAACAGATGCATATCCAAGATGGCTCCTGAGATAGCCTTCCCCTCCAAGTAGTCCATGGTGCAGGGAAGGATTACTGTTAGGCCATGATTTTTTTTTGTGTAAACACGGCATACAGCATCTCAAAACATCATGTGGTGTGATAGGAAAAAATAGGAAAATCCTAAATAGTGGACATATTTTGAGAATTATTTAACACTTTTCACATTTTATCATTATATCTGGGTAATTGAACAAAGAGAAAAAGAAAACGAAATTGATGAGCAGTAGTGGTACTAGAAAATGTTCGAGTATAATAATATATGAAATACTTTATTAATGCATGCAGGAAATTATTGTTGGACAGAAAAACAAAATGAAAAATGGAGAAACGAGAGGATGGCGCCTCGTTAATATTATTTGGGGAAATACAAAAAGAGAGAGATTTTTTTTTTTTTTTTTTTTATAAAGCGGGTTAGGGTAACACTACAAAAATGTATTTTGTACAAAGTGTCCAGGCACAAGGTTAAAAGGTTACTAGTACAAGTCACTTAAATTAGGAATAGAAAAGTAGAAGAAAACATGGTATTGTTGGGATGGGGGGGGGGGGGGGTTTGCAGTGGGTGGGTCGGTAATAGTTTTTTTTGTTGTGATGAGATGAGCCTTATTTTCGATTTTGTGGGTATCTCTCGCCAGTCTTTGACATCCATGCGTCCTAAGTACTGACACTCCTTGTGCCAGGACAGGCGCTCATATTCACCTTCCATTGCCAAGGAGACTTGGTTGATGCATCCGATGGGTTCGCGTGGATGTAATGGCGGCATAACGGGCACCTTTCTGTGCACAACCTCAGTGAGGGTCAGTGAAGTGGCGTCCCCTGGTTAGCATTGTCCCTGTGGGCCTTGTCTCCGATATGCCAAGGAAGTAAGCATGCACACTTCAACAACCAGATATGAGGCAGGTTAGGAGGGGTCTAATTTGGTATGGTCTTGGGTTGTGTCACGTTGCTACAACTGGACAACTGACCCATCTGGAGTGGTGTGACGTGTTACGACCCTTATGTGTGCCTACACAACGTTTTGCTTGATCGTCAAAACATAGGCACAGTTTAGCTAGAGGGATCAGAACAGGTGTGTAGGTGAGTGTGTAAGTACATAGAAGACCAAGATGGGGGGGAACAACTGAAAAGAGGGGGGAAATAGGGAAAATCAGGGAACTGTGTGGAGCAGATTAGAGGAGGCCAGTATGCAGTGAATCTTGATTATCTATTTTATGAACAGCAGCCGTGGTTCCTAAGGCCAGCCTGTATTCAACATCATCTATCAAAATCGCTTGGAGCTCTTACTTATTTTACTTTTAAAGAGAAATGCAAACTAACACAAGTGTCTGGGCTGCTGTGGACTCGGGGGACTTTGGCTATTATACGCCAGCATTCATGCTTCATCTTTGAAGCTGATATCACAGGTTCGTCTGGACGTTTGAATTCTGGTAACATGTGGCAGTACTCCAGTTGTGATGCTGGCTTTGGGTTTGGCAGTGCAGAAACTTGTGTGCAGTTATTTTGCTTCTTATTTGCAATTGATTTTTTTTTAAACGAAAGGAGACCTTTAATGCGATTTTGATGAACAGATGCTGACCACCACAAACCAATCAATTAGTGTAGCTGAGTGTCATTGGGTGCTCTTGCAACCCATGTTCCGGGAGTGTCCGCAGGCACACCTGTGTCCCCAATGGCAGCACTAAACCTTCACCTCATTCCAGGGCTGTCCCTGCTCACGCAATGCATCCAGGTCTTCCTAGGGAGTGCTCAGAGTGGTGTTACTGAGGTTTTAAAGGGCCAGGGTTGACAGCCGCCTCCCTGTATAAAATTCCCGGCACTGTTTGTTTGTCCCGTCCTGGATCTTTAGTGCCGATCTAGGGCCCTCTAAGAAGCTTCCCTGCATTATTCTGTCAATGTAGTTGTGAGTTCCCATGTGACTTCATTCCTGTACTGACTCTGCTCATGTGCCGACCGGTCCTGTCTCCGCATGACACCACCTCACCTGAAGATTCTGTACCTCGCCTGGCCTCCACCCGACCAAGCAAGGTCACGTATGGAGCGACCTGTGATATTCCGCCCCAAGCAAGTCCCACCTGCTTGCGGCAAGCTCTGGTGAAACCGGGGGTGCCACTTAGACTCGCTCCAGATGTGGCTTATATGATTTCCTCTCGGTTGGTCCAGTGGGGTCCACGTACCCTGAATCCTGACCACTGAGTACGTTGTAACTGAAAGTTAGATTATCGTTAAAGATTTTCCTAGGAAAATGTGGAAGATCAATTATGAGAAGGTTTGAACAGGAGCAAAGATCACTTTTCTTAATACGTAATGGAACAGAAAATACAGCTCTGCATTTCCATGCGCGCAGATCACGTACGCAGTGCTTTTCTATGAACTTGAATAATTAAGAAAACAAGCTGTTGTTTCTCAGCTAAGATTGTGGGGGGTATTGGGTATTGCCCCTACCAATGACTATTTGAGGACCAGCACTAACAATAGATTTCCATATTTTTAGCCAAGCAACCCCTTTAATGTTTCCAAAATCTAACTTCCACTGGAACAGTCAAACCCCCCGTCCTTAAAGGGAACCTGTCACAATTGGACTCCCCCTTCTCAGTGAAACCTCTTCAGTAGAGGTTAGCAGTGTCAGACAATCAGTGAGGAGGGCGGGCAAGGACTCCCCTCCTCCATGACTTGAAGCAGAGGACATCAATTACAAGCCTTTTTTAAAAGAATTGATGTATATAATCCTTAGATAGCAGGCATCAATGGAACATGTATAAAGACTCTAAAAGTATGTGTCGTGGTTTGAAGAGCGGGGAGCTGCCAGATTCTCTTTAAACCAAATTGAGCCCAACAAACGCAAGTGGCAATTATTGAAATCACTGAAATTCTTCCTTCTCCAGCTTAGTTTCTGTTCCAACGCCCCTACCGAGCACTGACCAGGACACTATATGGGTTCACGATTCACTTACCCCGGTCCATCGCGATCCACGGCACGTTTCTATGTGGAAGGATCGTCGGTCGTCGGCGTCATAATCACTAAGGTAGTGTGACGGCCCGATGTACCACTAGTGTCAAAAACTGATGTGCTGAGAAGTCCGTCACAGTTCCTGGAGTTCACCAGTACCCTGGGTGCAGTAAGTGGTTCAGCGGCACTTGTTTTGTTTTTAAATACGGCGGTTTTTTCCAAGCGTCGTCGGGTTTTCTTACGGAACGCCACCCGACGGATGTCACCCGCCGATCTCCCGCAATCCGAGTCGTGTGCGCCAAAACCCGGGGCACATCAGGGAAAATTGCACAAAATGGTAAAATTTCGGATACCCTTGGAAAAAACGCGATTCGTGCCACTAGTAAATGTACCCCTATGTATTGGTTCCTATTTTTTTTTTTAAAAAAAAATACAAAAATTTACATTATCACTATCAATCTCAGCTCGAATTTGTTTAATAAAGGATTGGGGTAAGTCACCCAACTAAAATGTTAACCTTTATGGTAGCTGGTCTCCTAAGATTGCTGGTCCCATTTTCATACTTCTCCATCCCCAACCTTGGTCCAAAGAAATTCTGGATTGCCACCAGGTACAGCCTCCACCTTTGCGTATCTCCCCACAGCTTTTATGTTTGATATTTCACAGGGGTAATAAGTAACATCATTAATGAAGGGTGAAGTGGTAGGACCCGAGATAAGAGTTAATAACTTAAATTATTAAAAAATGAATGTTGAATTTCCATTTACTTCAAAAAATAAAAAATTCACCTCGAAATATCCATCTATTAGTTTATTAAGGTTAGTTTTTGGATATTAAACCCTGTGTTTAGTAAAGCTATGTAATTAATAGCATTCATTAACGCCATTTTATATACACTAAATATTAATACTGGCAACTGGTTTTAACAGGACACCACGACGCTCTTAACAATAGTATCTTTCTTCAGCTCTACCCCCTTTACAAGAAGGAGTCATTCATTATGCAGAGGAACAATTCTAAAAAAAGTTGCCAACAAAAAATTGAAACAAAAATGGGAAATTAGAATAGGAAATGTGGCCGCTTGTCCGCTGCAATGCTTTTGTAGAATTGTTACTGGAACTATGAGCTTTTTGGGAAAATCAGAGACAACTAAATGTTGCATATTGTGTAAATTTCACTGTTAAACTTTTTTGGAGTTAAAGGAAATCTACCATTTATTTGATGCGAGAGCGAGGCTTGTTGGTATTTAGCGTAGTAGAGTAGTTGCAGAAAAGAAAGGTGACTCGTGGTGATGTGTCCACATCGTGTCATCACCACAGGTGCTTCAGGTCAACAATTAAAAACATGCTGTCCTGATTTCTATGAATGCCCTTAGCTGATGTTTACAACTGAAGCCGCCCACTTCAGAATAGCTGATTAATTTAAGAAGGAATGATGTATATATTAGGTATATATCAGATAGGAAAAAAGACAGCAGCGTAGGTACCGGTTATGTCGGAATGTTGTCCAATGGCTCTCTCCAGCTGTGTGCTAAAACTAGTTTTTTGTCAGTAACTTTCCAGTTACTCTTAAAGGAAATCTACATCAAACTAAGCATGGACACAAACTTCTCGATCCAGGCAGTGGTGACTGTGATAATCTGTTATTAGGAGGAAAAAGGCCCTTTTGTACAGTAGGTCACAGACTGTTACAACTGCTTTCCCACTTTCCTCTGCTCCCTCAGCACTTTCCCACCATCGGACTGCTACACTCTCACACAGTGAATAGGGGAATGCTCTGCCAAAGGGTAACAGCCTTGTAACACAACAACTGGAGACATTTGATAAAACCCAAAAGCATTCTGATTCATTTAACATGATTTATCAAAAGTTGCTTTTAGAAGGAAACGGAGGCCATGGATGAACAAAGGATAATATGAGTTGGATATTGAGAATTCTTTAATACAAAGGGAGAAAGCAGTATAAAGGCACCAAAGTTGGTGTAGCTGGAAAACCTCATTCAGAAGGAACCAATGGGTGACCATGTGAGGTAGAAGAAAGCTTCTAGCACATCCAATAATCAATTGGGGCTCATTTACTAAGGGTCCGAATAGCACATTTTCGTAGGGTTTCCTGAATTTTTCCGATTTACGGCAATTGCCATGGGAGATTTTGGCAAACGCGATCGGATGTGGCGAAATCAACGCCGCTTTTCACGCAACAGAAATTGGGGGCTTGGCCATGGGAAACCGACGGATCGAAAAAACCGTGTAATTTAAAAAAAAAATTGTGTCGCAAGAATAGCACTCACATACACGAGACGGAGAAGGTGAACTCGCGCGGACTTCAGCGCAGCATGACACCTAGTGGACATCGGCGCACGATACCATTTGTGAATCGCGGCAGAATCCGAATCAGAGTCGTAGAGAGGCCACGATCACGACTGGACGGGAAGTAAACTGCCATTATATTCGAATTCTTGAAATATTTTCAACATTTTTTAGTCGTATCCTAGTTAGCATCAAGATTGACTCTCACCATGAGAATTGGGCGAAAAAAAGAAGCACATACCCTCAATTGCCCCAGTTTCTCAGAAGTAGTTTGACAAGAAACCTTGAAGAACATTTAAACATGGGCACCAGTGGTATAAAAAGGATATAGTAGAGCTGGAACGGGTGCAGAGGGAGCAACCAAAGATAATTAGAGGAATGGGGGGGACTAGAATACAATGACAGATACAACATGGGATTATTCATTTTGAAAAGAAGACGACTGAGGGGAGATCTCATTACATGTACAAATCCTGAAAGGACATACAAGGATCTCCCAAAGCTCTTTTATACCTAGCTGTGACCAGGATAAGGGGGCATCCTCTACACCAGAGGAGAGGAGGTTCACCATCACCATAGACAGGGGGACATCCACACCTAGAGGAGAGGAGTTCCTAACCATCCATAGATAGTGGGCATCCTTACACCAGAGGAGAGGTGGTTTCTACCATCACTATAGACAGGGAACATCCTCTACACCTAGAGGAGAGGAGTTCTCAACCCATCATCATAAATAGGTCGGATCTCTAACACCTAGAGGAGATGCGATTCACCATCACCATAGACAGGGGGCATCCTCTACACCTAGAGGAGAGGCAATTCTACCATCACATAGACAGGGGACATCCTCTAACTTAGAGGAGAGGCTGCTCTACCATCACCATAGACAGGGAGCATCCTCTATACCTGAGAGGAGAGGAGGTTCTAACCATCACCATAGACGGGGGTTCCTCTCACATAGAGAGAGGGATTTACCATCAACATAGACAGGGGACATCCTCTACACCTAGAGGAGAGGCTGCTCTACCATGACCATAGACAGGGACATCCTCTACACCTAGAGGAGAGTATTTTCTACCATCACCATAGACAGGGGGCTCCCTACACCTAGAGAGAGGGGTTTACCATCACACGAAGGGGGCATCCTCACAACTAGGGAGAGGAGGTTTACCATCACCATAGACAGGTGACATCCCTACACCTAGAGGAGAGGAGGTTTAACCATCTCCATATGATAGGGGGACATCCTTACACCTAGAGGAGAGGAGGTTTCTACCATCCCCTAGACAGGGAATCCTACCACCTAGAGGAGAGGAGGTTCTAACCATCTCCATAGACAGGGGACATCCTCTACACCTAGAGGAGAGGAGGTTCTTACCATCTCCATAGATAGGTGGCATCTTACACCGAGAGGAGAGGCGATTCTACATCACCATAGACAGGGGGCATGTCTACATCTAGAGGAGAGGCGATTCTACGATCACCATAGACAGGGGGATCCTCTACCTAGAGGAGAGGAGATTCTACCATCAACATAGAAAGGTTATACGTTTTAGGGTGATAAAAATTTATTTAATTCTTAAAGGTTTGACTTGATGGATTGTGTCTTTTTCCAGCCTTAACACTCACCGGCCACTTTATTAGGTACACCTGTCCAACTGCTCGTTAACATTAATTCTAATCGCCCAATCATCATGGTGGCAACCAGTGCATTTAGGCATGTACATAGTCAAGACAATCTCCTGCAGTTCAAAACGAGCATAATATGGGGGAAGAAAGGTGATTTGATGCCTTTGAAGTGGGATGTGTTGTTGGTAGCCAGAAGGGCTGTCTGAGTATTTCAAAACCTGCGATTACTGGGATTTTCACGCACAACCATCTCTAGGGTTTACAGAGAATGGTCCGAAAAAAAAAAAACATCCATGAGCGGCAGTTCTGTGGCGGAAATGCCTTGTTGATGCCAGGTCAGAGGAGAGAGAGGCAGACTGGTTCGAGCTGATAGAAAGGCAAGTGACTCAAATTGCCACCCGTTACAACCAAGGTAGGCAGAAGAGCATCTCTGAATGCACAGTACGTCGAACTTTGAGGCAGATGGGCTACAGCAGCAGAAGACCACACCGGTTGCCACTCCTTTCACGCTAAGAACAGAAACTGAGGGCTACAATTTGGAACAAGCTATCGAAATGGACAGTAGGAGATTGAAAAACATTGCCTGGTCTGATGAGTCTCGATTTCTGCTGCGACATTCGGATGGTAGGGTCAGAAATTTGGCGTCAACAACATGAAAGCATGGATCCATCCTGCCTTGTATCAACGGTCAGTGGTGGGGGGGGGGTCATGGTGTGGGGAAATTTCTTGGCACTCTTTGGGCCCCTTGTACCAATTATGGCATTGTTGCAATGCCACAGCCTACCTGAGTATTGTTGTGACCATGGTCCATCCCTTTATGACCACATGTACCCAACATCTGATGGCTACTTTCAGCAGGATAATGCGCCCTGTCATAAAGCTGAATCATCTCAGACTGGTTTCTGAACATGACAATGAGGGTCACTGGACTCAAATGGCCTCCACAGTCACCAGATCTCAATCCAATAGAGCATCTTTGGGATGTGGTGGAATGGGAGATTCGCATCATGGATGTGCAACTGGTGATTGCCCATCATGTCAATATGGACCAAATCTCTGAGAATGTTACGCACCTTGTTGAATCATGCCACGAAGAATTGAGGCAGTTTCTGAAGGCAAAAGGGGTCCAACTCGTTACTTAGCAATGGTGTACCTAATAAAGTGGCCGGTGAGGTATATATGATACTATGAAAGAGCAATCAATAATTATAGAAATTGTCTCAAATCGGTCAAGCTTGTCCTAGGGCAGTGGTGGCGAACCTATGGCACGCGTGCCAGAGAGGGCACGCACAGCCTCTCTGTGGGCACGCGTACATTCCTGTTCCATTCCTCTGTAATCACTGCAGCTCAGGCAATGCAGGAAATCTGCCGCTTGCCGAGAGCTTCAGTGATGACCTGCTCTGTGCTCACAAGTGCTGCCTAGACATAGAGCAAGTCATTGCCCGCCCCTCAACTCCCTCCCCTCTCCCCTGCAGCCGCGGAGACTCCATGATGAGAGCAGAACTCCGGAGAGCTGTCTGTGTGCGTTACACAGGCAGAGGCCTTCACTTGGGACACTAAACAACTACAGGTCCTTATTGTTTAGTGTCCCAAACTGCCCTTATGACAGCTTCCCATGGTACAGAAATCTATGGCCCCGGCTGATCCCTTGTTGCTGTGCCAAGCTTGCCAGTGATGCCAGTGGTTCACTACACTGCCCTCACTGACAGCATGGCACAGGTGCCCCTCCAAATTGATTCAACAATCCTTCATATTGCCCTTATATTGGTATGATGGGTAGTGGTCTATCATAGATGGGGGGTAGGCTCTTACTAGATGGGGGGGGTTAGTGCTCTTCACTAGATGGGGGTAGTGTACTAACTGGCATGGATGGGGGTAGTTGGATCTAAGTGGAGGGTGTGGTTCCTAGTGAGGGGGTAGTGAATACTTACTGGATGGAGGTATGGATTAGTGCCCTCATGTGGGGGTAGGGGTAACTACTGAAGGGGATGCCTCAGGGAAGGTATAGTGTACCTCAGTGGGTAGGTCTGGGGGGGTTATGCTAACAAGGGTATGCAGGAGGGCCGGTGGAGTAGTAGCGTTCCTTGGATGGGGGGATAGGCGGTAGTGGATGGTCCTCGGTGTGAGGTAGGCGTTCCTCACTGGATGGGGGTGGTGCTCCTCACTGGATGGGGGTAGTGTTATACTGCGGCGGTAGTGTTTATGGATGGGGTAGTGTAGTGGATGGGTAGTGATCCCTCAGATGGAAGGTCCGAGGTAGTGCTGCCTCAGTGGATGGGGGAGTGCTCCCTCAGTGGTGGATGGGGGTAGTGCTCCTCACGGATGGGGGTGAGTGCTCCTCACGGATGGGGGTAGTGTAGTGAGTCTCAGTGGATGGGGGTAGTGTTCCTCATTGGAGGGGGTAGTGTCCACAGGGATGGTTCGTGATTAGGTGGTCTTGTCCTCATTGGATGGGGGTAGTGCTCCTACTGCGAGGGAGGGTGGTAGTGCTCCTCACTGGATGGGGGTAGTGCTCCTCACTGGATGGGGAGGTTAGTGTTCCTCATTGGATGGGGGTAGTGTCCCTCATTGGATGGGGGGTGTATGGTGCTTCCTCAACTGGAGGGGGGTAGTCGTCCTATGGTGGGGTAGTGTCCTCCTCAGGATGGCTGGTTAGTGCTCCTCACTGGATGGTGCCTGGAGGGTTGCTCCTCACTGGATGGGTGTAGTGTCCCTATAATGTGATGGGTGGTAGTGCTCCTCAAGACTGGGCGGGGTAGTGCTCATCACTGGAATGGGTGTCCCTCTGTTGGGGTAATTGGTCTCTATGTTGCTCCATCTCTGGATGGGGGTAAGTGTCATCTATTGGATGGGGGAGTAGTGCTCTCATGGATGGGGGGTAGTTGCCACTCATTGGATGGGGCGGTAGTGCTCTCAACTGGATTGGGGGGAGTTGTCACCGCATGGATGGGGGGTTTAGTGTCACTAAACTGGATGGGGGTAGTGCTCATAACTGGATGGGGGTAGTGTTGTCCATCAGTGGATGGGGGTGGGGGGTAGTGTCCCTCATTGGATGGGGGTAGTGCTCATCACAATGGATGGGGTAGTTTGTCCCTCATGGATGGGGTAGTTTAGGGTAGTGCTCTCTCACGGGATGGTGGTCAGTGTCCCTCATTGATGGGGTAGGCTCCTCACGATGGGGGTAGTGTTTCCTCGGATGGATGGGAGGTAGTGTCCCTCACTGTATTTGCTCTGCCTAGTGATATTATGGTGATATTGGTCCTGGATTATCAGTTGTGGTATTAATCATGTGTATGGTAATGGTCATGATACACTTTATTAACGGTCCATCTATAGAGGGGCATTGTCGGTAATTTAGGCTCAATAGCCGGGATGGGCACTCTGCAATGGATAGCGTATTTTAGTACTGTGGTTTGCAGTTGGGCACTTGGTCTCTTCTCTAAAAGGTGCCATAACTGTTCTAGGGCATTCACTTCCTAGAGGCTAAGTGACCAGAGGAATAAGATATGACCAGGGAGTAGGACTTGTAAGAAGCTATACACCCTGTTCATAAGGGAATGAGCTAGTAAGAGCTGGTTGGGCCATTCTATCGAGACCACTCGAAGAACAAAGATCCTGAGTTCGATGTATTACACTTCAAAACCATTCTGGAATGAATGCATGGAAACGAGCTGATTGTTAGAGCTCGAGGAGTTATAAGGTAGTTATAAACACAGCCCGATTACAGAGAGATTATGAAAGGAACAAGGTTATATGGAATGCTCATTGCCAAGAGTAGCGCGTGCAACCATTAGCCGTTAATATGTGCCGTCTTCTTTTGGTTACTTGTCAGTTGATCGGCAGAATGGTTGCACGCGCTAAGTATTGGCAATGAGCAGTCATATTAACACTTGTTCCTGATAATCTCTCTGAATATCGGGCTGTGTTATACGCCCTTAACTCCTCGAGCTCTAACAATCAGCTCAGTTTCCATGCATTACATTCCAAGAATGGTTGTGAAGTGGTAATACATAGAAGCTCAGGATCTTATGTTCTTCGAGTGGTCTCGAGAGAATGGCCACCAGCATCTTACTAGCTCAGTCCCTTATGAACAGGTAGTATAGCTTCTTACAAGTCCTATCTCCCTGGTCATTAACTTATTCCTCTGGTCACTTAGCCTCTAGGAAAGTGGATGCCCTAGGACAGTGATGGCGAACCTTTTAGAGACCAAGTGCCCAAACTGCAAACCAAAGTCTACGCTATCATTGCAGAGTGCCATCCCGGCTATTGAGCCTATAATTACCGACAATGCCCCTCTATAAGGGACATATAATAAAGTAGTATCATGACCATTACCAGTACAACATGATTAATACCACCATACTGATAATAAACAGACCAATATCACCAATAATATCACTAAGCAGGAGCAAATACAGTGAGGGACACTACCCCCATCCAGCGAGGAACACTACCCCCATCCAGTGAGGAGCACTACCCCCATCCAATGAGGGACACTACCCCCATCCAGTGAGGAGCACTACCCCCATCCAGTTTAGTGACACTAAACCCCCATCCATGGGGACACTACCCCCCCAATCCATTGAGGAGCACTACCGTCCCCATCCAATGAGGGCAACTAGGCCTACCCCATCCCTGAGGAGCACTACACCCCCATCCAATGAGGACACTTACCCCCATCCATAGGACAACTACCCCCCATCCAGTGAGGAGCACTACCCCATCTTGGGACACTACCCCCATCATCCACTATTAACACTACCCCATCCAGTGAGGAGCCTACCCATCCAGTGAGGAGCACTACCGCCCTCCAGGAGGAGCACTACCACTAGAGCATACCCTCCAGGAGACACTACCCATACACCCATCCAATGAGGGACACTACCCCCATCCACTGAGGAACACTACCCCCCCATCCACTGAGGAGCACTACCCCCATCCAGTGGGAGCACTACCCCCTTCAGTGGAGCACTACCCCCATCCAATGAGGAACACACCCATCGTGAGGACACTACCCCCATCCATGAGGGACACTACCCCCTCCAATGAGGAACACTAACCCACCCATACCACTGAGGAGTTCACTACACTACCCCTCATCGTGAGGAGCACCACCCCCATCCAGTGAGGAGCACTACCCCCATCACACTGAGGAGCACTCCCCCATCCACTGAAGGACTACCTTCGGAGCCTCCATCCACTGAGGTACACTACCCATCCACTTGAGGATCACTACCCCCATCCACTAGGAACACTACCCCAGCCAGTGAGGAACACTACCACCATCCAGTGAGGAAACACTACCCACTGATACCACCCCCATCCGAGTTGTTAGAACGCCTACCTTCACAAACCGAGTGTTACCCCCATCCACTATATTATCTCGCTTGCTATCCCCCCATCCAAGGTATTATTCGCTATCTACTCCCCGGCCCTGCCTGCATACCCTTGTTTATCATAACCCCCCCACGACCATAGCCCGACTTAGTATCACTAGTACCTTCCCTTTGGTTCCCGCTTCTATTACCCCTACCCCGCACTCCACTTATATCCATACCGTCCATCCAGTAAGTATTCACTATCTAAACCCACCCCTCCATTTATGATCCAACTACCCCCATCCTCCAGTTAGTATCACTACCCCCATCTAGTGAAGAGCACTACCCCCATCTAGTGAAGAGCACTACCCCCATCTAGTGAAGAGCACTACCCCCATACAGTGACCAAATATCAGGGGCAATATGAAGGATTGTTGAATTCAATTTGGAGGGGGGCACCTGTGCCATGCTGTCAGTGAGGGCAGTGTAGTGAACCCTGGCATCACTGGCAGCTTGGCACAGCAACAAGGGATCCAGCCAGGGGCAGTAGATTTGTGACCATGGGAAGCTGTCATACAGGGCAGTTTGGGACACTAAACAATAAGGACCTGTAGTTGTTTAGTGTCCCAAAGCTGCCTGCTGCCTGTGTAACGCACACAGAACAGCTCTCCGGATGTTCTGCTCTCATTCTCATGGAGTTCCCGGCTGCAGGGGAGGAGGGGGAGGGAGTTGAGGGGCGGGCACTGACTTGCTCTATGTCTAAGGCAGCACTTGTGAGCACAGAGCAGGTCAGATCACTGAAGCTCTCGGCAAGCGGCAGATTTTCCTGCATTGCCTGAGCTGCAGTGATTAACAGGGAAATGGAACAGGAAGATGGTACGCGTGCCCACAGAGAGGGCTGTGCGTGCCCTCTCTGGCACGCGTGCCATAGGTTCGCCACCACTGCCCTAGGACAAGCTTGACCGATTTGAGACAATTTCTATAATTATTGAGTTGCTCTTTCATAGTATCATAGTATACACTCACCGGCCACTTTATTAGGTACACCATGCTAGTAACGAGTTGGACCCCCTTTTGCCTTCAGAACTGCCTCAATTCTTCGTGGCATAGATTCAACAAGGTGCTGTAAGCATTCCTCAGAGATTTTGGTCCATATTGACATGATGGCATCACACAGTTGCACATCCATGATGCGAATCTCCCATTCCACCACATCCCAAAGATGCTCTATTGGATTGAGATCTGGTGACTGTGGAGGCCATTTGAGTCCAGTGACCTCATTGTCATGTTCAAGAAACCAGTCTGAGATGATTCCAGCTTTATGACATGGCGCATTATCCTGCTGAAAGTAGCCATCAGATGTTGGGTACATTGTGGTCATAAAGGGATGGACATGGTCAGCAACAATACTCAGGTAGGCTGTGGCATTGCAACAATGCATAATTGGTACCAAGGGGCCCAAAGAGTGCCAAGAAAATATTCCCCACACCATGACCCCCCCACCACCAGCCTGAACCGTTGATACAAGGCAGGATGGATCCATGCTTTCATGTTGTTGACGCCAAATTCTGACCCTACCATCCGAATGTCGCAGCAGAAATCGAGACTCATCAGACCAGGCAATGTTTTTCCAATCTCCTACTGTCCAATTTCGATGAGCTTGTGCAAATTGTAGCCTCAGTTTTCTGTTCTTAGCTGAAAGGAGTGGCACCCGGTGTGGTCTTCTGCTGCTGTAGCCCATCTGCCTCAAAGTTCGACGTACTGTGCATTCAGAGATGCTCTTCTGCCTACCTTGGTTGTAACGGGTGGCAATTTGAGTCACTGTTGCCTTTCTATCAGCTCGAACCAGTCTGCCCTTTCTCCTCTGACCTCTGGCATCAACAAGGCATTTCCGCCCACAGAACTGCCGCTCACTGGATGTTTTTTCTTTTTCGGACCATTCTCTGTAAACCCTAGAGATGGTTGTGCGTGAAAATCCCAGTAAATCAGCAGTTTCTGAAATACTCAGACCAGCCCTTCTGGCACCAACAACCATGCCACGTTCAAAGGCATCAAATCACCTTTCTTCCCCATACTGATGCTCGGTTTGAACTGCAGGAGATTGTCTTGACTATGTCTACATGCCTAAATGCACTGAGTTGCCACCATGTGATTGGCTGATTAGAAATTAAGTGTTAACGAGCAGTTGGACAGGTGTACCTAATAAAGTGGCCGGTGAGTGTATAAGGCTGGAAAAAGACACAAGTCCATCAAGTCAAACCTTTAAGAATTAAATAAATGTTTTATCCCCATAAACCGTGATAACCTTTGTCTATGTTGATGGTAGAATCTCCTCTCCTCTAGGTGTAGAGGATGCCCCCTGTCTATGGTGATCGTAGAATCGCCTCTCCTCTAGATGTAGACGATGCCCCCTGTCTATGGTGATCGTAGAATCGCCTCTCCTCTAGGTGTAGAGATGCCACCTATCTATGGAGATGGTAAGAACCTCCTCTCCTCTAGGTGTAGAGGATGTCCCCTGTCTATGGAGATGGTTAGAACCTCCTCTCCTCTAGGTGTAGAGGATGTCCCCTGTCTATGGTGATGGTAGAACCTCCTCTCCTCTAGGTGTAGAGGATGCCCCCTATCTATGGAGATGGTTAGAACCTCCTCTCCTCTAGGTGTAGGGGATGTCACCTGTCTATGGTGATGGTAGAACCTCCTCTCCTCTAGTTGTAGAGGATGCCCCCTGTCTATGGTGATGGTAGAACCTCCTCTCCTCTAGGTGTAGAGGATGCCCCCTGTCTATGGTGATGGTAGAAACTACTCTCCTCTAGGTGTAGAGGATGCTCCCTGTCTATGGTCATGGTAGAGCAGCCTCTCCTCTAGGTGTAGAGGATGTCCCCTGTCTATGTTGATGGTAGAATCGCCTCTCCTCTAGGTGTAGAGGATACCCCCTGTCTATGGTGATGGTAGAACCTCCTCTCCTCTAGGTATAGAGGATGCTCCCTGTCTATGGTGATGGTAGAGCAGCCTCTCCTCTAAGTGTAGAGGATGTCCCCTGTCTATGTTGATGGTAGAATTGCCTCTCCTCTAGGTGTAGAGGATGCCCCCTGTCTATGGTGATGGTAGAATCGCATCTCCTCTAGGTGTAGAGATGCCACCTATTTATGGAGATGGTTAGAACCTCCTCTCCTCTAGGTGTAGAGGATGTTCCCTGTCTATAGTGATGGTAGAACCACCTCTCCTCTAGGTGTAGAGGATGCCCCCTATCTATGGAGATGGTTAGAACCTCCTCTCCTCTAGGTGTAGAGGATGTCCCCTGTCTATGGTGATGGTAGAACCTCCTCTCCTCTAGGTGTAGAGGATGCCCCCTTATCCTGGTCACAGGCCTAGGTATAAAAAGAGCTTTGGAGAGATCCTTGTACTGTCCGTTCAGGTATTTGTACATTGTAATGAGATCTCCCCTCAGTCGTCTTTTTTCAAAACTGAATAATCCCATGTTGTAATCTGTCATTGTATTCTAGTCCCCCCATTCCTCTAATTATCTTGGTTGCTCTCCTCTGCACCCGTTCCAGCTCTACTATATCCTTTTTATACACTGGTGCCCAATGTTTAAATGTTCTTCAAGGTTTCTTGTCAAACTACTTCTGAGAAACTGGGGCAATTGAGTGGTATGTGCTTCTTTTTTCGCCCAATTCTCATGGTGAGATTCAATCTTGATGCTAACTAGGATACGACGAAAAAATGTTGAAATATTTCAAGAATTCGATATAATGGGGCAGATTTACTTACCCGGTCCAGTCGTGATCCAGTGGCGCGTTCTACGACTCTGATTCGGATTCTGCCGCGATTCACAAATGTCGTGCGCCCGATGTCCACTAGGTGTCGATGCTGCGCTGAAGTCCGCCGGAGTTCACCTTCTCCGTCTCAGTGTATGTGAGTGCTATTCTTGCGACACAATTTTTTTTTAAATTACACGGTTTTTCCGAATCCGTCGGGTTTTCCCATGGCCAAGCCCCCAATTTCTGTTGCGTGAAAGCCGGCGTTGATTCGCCACAATCCGATCGCGTTTGCCAAAATCCCAGGGCAATTTGCCGTAAATCGGAAAAATTCAGGAAACCCGACGAAAATGTGCTATTCGGACCCTTAGTAAATGAGCCCCAATGTATTATTGGATGTGCATTAGTATGCTTTCTACCTCACATGGTACCATTGTTCCTTCTGAATTGAGAAGTTTCCAGCCTACACCAACCTTTGGTGTCTTTTAGTACTGCTTTCTCCATCTTTGTATTAAAAGATATCGTCAATATCCATCATATTAAGCCATATTTGTTATCCATGGCCTCCTTCCTTCTAAAATCAACTTTGATAATCATGTTAATGAACCAGAAGTGCTTTGGGGGTTTTATCAAATGTCTCCAGTGTTGTAGTTACACAGGCTGTTACACTTTGCAGGAGCAGTTCCCCTATCTCACTGTGTGAGAGTGTAGCAGTCCGATGGTGGGGAAAAGTGCTGAGGGAGCAGAGGAAAGTGGGAAACAGTGTAACAGTCTGTGAACCTACAGTACAAAGGGCCTTTTTCTCCATAGATAACAGATTATCACAGTCACACTGCCTGGATCGAGAAGTTTGTGTCCCATGCTTAAGTTTGATGGTAGATTTCCTTTAAAGAGTAACTGGAAAGTTACTGACAAAAAACTAGTTTTAGCACAGCTGGAGAGAGCCTTTGACAACAATTCCGACAATACCGGTACCATGCTGCTGTCTTTTTTCCTATCTTGATATATAGCCTAATATATACATCATTCCTTCTTATAAATTATATTCAGCTATTCCTGAAGTGGGCGGGACTTCCTGGTTGTAACATCAGCTAAGGGCATTCATAGAAATCAGGACAGCATGTTTTTAATTGGTTGACCTGAAGCATGTGATGATTGACATGCGTGTGACATCACTCAAGGTCCACTTTTCTTGTACTACTCTACTACTGCTCCTCCCAACAAGCCTCCTCTCGCATCAAATAAAATGGTAGATTTCCTTTAACTCAAAAAAAACTTTAACAGTGAAATTTACACAATATGCACATTTTAGTTGTCTCTGATTTTCCCAAAGCTCATAGTTCAGTAACAATTCCTACAAAAGCATTGAGCCGACAAGCGCCACATTTCCTATTCTAATTTCCCATTCTCTTGATTTTCATTTTTTGGCAAATTTTTTTAGCATTGTTCCTCTGCATATGAATGATCTCCTTCTTGTAAAGGGGGTTAGAGCTGAAGAAAGAGACTATTGTAGAATGAGCTCTGTTTGCTAAAACAGTGCAGTATTAATATTTAATTGGTAATAAAATGGTTTTAATGGCTATTAATTAAATATGCTTTACTGAAACACGGTTTAATAATACAAAAACCTTAATAAAACTAATAGATGGCATAATTTCGAGGTGAATTTTTTATTTTTTGAAGTAAATGGAAATTCCAACATTCATTTTTATAATTATATGAGTCTATTAACTCTTATCTGTGGTTCCTAACACTTACACCTTCATTATTGATGTTACTTAGTTACCCGCTGTGAAAATTATCAAACATAAAAGCTGATGGGATCGCAAAGGTGGAGGTGTACCTGGTGGCATCAGAATTTCTTTGGACCAAGGTATGGTGGAGAAGTATTGAAATGGGACCAGCAATCTTAGGAGACCACTACCATAAATGGTACATTTTAGTTGAGTGACTTACCCCAAACACCTTTAAACAAATTCGAGCTGGGATAATGGTAAACGTGTATTTAAATAGGACCAAAGACATAGGGGGTCATTTACTAAGGGCCCGAATCGTGTTTTTCCAACGGGTTACCCGAATTTTACCATTTTGTGCCAATTTTCCCTGAATTGCCCCGGGTTTTTGGCGCACACGATCGGATTGCGGAGCATCGGCGGAGCATCCGTCGGGTGGCGTGACCGTAAGAAAACCCGACGGATTAGGAAAAACCGCCGTATTTAAAAAAAAAAAAAGTGCCGCTTGACACGCACTTACCTGCACCCAGGGTAGCTTGGTGAACTCCAGTGAAACTACGACGGACTCAGCACATCAGTTGACACCTTGGACATCGGGCCGCCTACTACTTAGTGAATATCCTCCACATAGAACGTGCCGCTGGATCGCGAATGGACCGGGTAAGTGAATCTGACCCATATAGTCCTGGATCAGTGCTCGGTAGGGGGCGTTTGGAACAGAAGAAGCTGGAGAAGGAAAGAATTTCAGTTGTTTCAATAATTTCCACTGCTTTTTGGGCTCAATCTTGGTTTAAAGAGAATCTGGCAGCTCCCCTCTTCAAACCACACACAGTACCTTTTAGATGTCTTTATACATGTTCCATTGATGCCTCTATCTAAGGGATTATAGACATCATTCTTTTAAAAAAAGGCTTTAATTGATGTCCTCTGTTCAAGTCATGGAGGAGGGGAGCTGCTTGCCCGCCCTCCTCACTGATGCTGACACTGCTAACCCTACTGAAGAGGTTTCCTGAGGAAGGGGGAGGTCCAATGGTGACAGGTTCCCTTTAAAGACTGGGGGTTGACCTGTCCCATGGAAGTTCAGATTTTGGAAACATTAAAGGGGTTTGCTTGGCTAAAAATATGGAATACTTATTGTTAGGATGGGTCCTCAATATCAGATTGGTAGGGGGCCAATACCCAATCCCCCCACAGATCTGTAGCTGAGAATACAACAGCCCTGTTTTCTGTAATTAATTCAAGTTCATAAGAAAAGATCTGCAGTAACTTGATCTGGCCACAATGCAGAGCTGTATTTTTCCTGTTCCATTCTATGTTAAGAAAAGTTGATCTTTGCTCCCTGTTCAAACCTGTCCTCATAATTGATCTTCCACATTTTCTAGGAAATCTTTAAAGGAAATCTAACTTTCAGATTCAACTTACTCAGTGTCAGGATTCAGGGGTAGTGGACCCACTGGACCACCGCGAGAGATCATATAAGCCAACATCTAGGAGCAGAGTCTAAGTGGCACCCGGTTTTCACCAGAGCTTGCCGCAAAGCAGGTTGGACTTGCTGGGGCGGAATATCACCAGGTCGCTCCACATACGTGACCTTGCTGGTGGTGGCGGCCAAGGCGAGGTACAGAATCTTCAGGTGGAGGTGGTCAGGCAGGAGAACAGGACCGGCGGCACATGAGCAGAGTCAGGTACAGGAATTGAAGTCACAATGGGAAATCACAATAATTACAGGAATAATGCAGGGAAGCTTTCTTAGAGGCACAAGGCACAAAGATCCAGGAGGGGACACAAGAAAGTGCCGGGAATTTTACAGGGAAGGCGGCTGTCCAACCCTGGCCCTTTAAACCTCAGAACACCAGCATGAGCACTCCCTAGGAGACTGGGATGCATGTTGCGGAGCAAGGGACAGCCACTGGAATGAGGGAAGGTTAGTGCTGCCATGGGGCACACAGGTGTGCCTGCGACCCGGAACATGGGTTGCAAGAGCACCCATGACACTCAGACAGCTAAATTGATGGATTTGTGGTGCAGCATCTGTTCATCAAAATCGCATGTAAGGTCTCCTTTTAGTTTAAAAAAAATCATATGCAAATAAGATATGCAAATTAACTGCAACAGTTTTCTGCACTGCAAACCCAAAGCCAGCAGCACAACTGGAGCTACTGCCCATGTACAGGAATTCAAAGCCAGAGACCTGTGATATCAGCTTCAAGATGAAGCATGAATGCTGGCGTATAATAGCCAAAGCCCCAGAGTCCACAGCAGCCCAGAGCACTTGTAGTTAGTTTGCATTTCTTTAAAAGTAAAACTAAAGTAGAGCCTCCAAGCGATTTTGATAGATAGATGTTGCATCAGGCTGGCCTTAGGAACCTACGGCTGCAGCTTCATACAAATAGATATATCAAGATTGCACTGCAATACGTGGCCTCCTCTAACTCTGCTCCACACAGTTCCCTGATTTTCCCCTATTTCCCCCTTCTTTCTCTAGTTTTGTTCCCCCCATCTTGGTTTCTATGTCTTACACTCACCTACCACACCTTTCTAGCCCCTGAACACGATGCCTGTTTTGACGATCAAGCAGAACGTTGTAGGCACACATAAGGGTCGATAACACGTCACACTCAGAGGGTCAGTTGTACCAGTTGTAGCAGACGGTACCCAACACCAAGACCATACCCAATTAGGACCCCTTCAGACATGCTCCCTATCTGGTTGTTGAAGCTGTGCAGTGCTTATTTCCCTTGCGCATATGGAGAAGGCCCACAGGGACAATGCTAACCAGGGGACGCACTTCACTGACCTCACTGGAGGTGAGTTGCACAGGAAGAGTGCCCGTGTATGCCGCCATTAAGACCACAGCGACCCATCAGGATGCATCAGACACAAGTCTCCTGGCAATGGAAGGGTTGAAGCGCCTGTCCTGGCACAAGAGTGTCAGTACTAGACAGCACTGGATGTCAAAGAATGGCAGAGGACCCCACAAAATCGAAAATAAAGGCTCATCTCATCACCAAAAAAACACTATTCCCCACCCCCCCCCCTGCCACCCCCCCCCCCCCCCATCCCACAACAATACCTATGTGTTCTCTTCTACTTTCTATTCCTAATGTATGTGACTTGTAACTAGTAAGCCTTTAACCTTGTGCCTGGACACTTTGTACAAAATAATTTTGTAGTGTTACCTACCCCTTTATATCTCTCTCTTTTTTTATTTCCCCAAATAATATTACACGAGGCGCCATCCTCTCGTTTTCTCCATTTTTCATTTTTGTTTTTTAGTACCAAAATAATTTCCTGCATTGCATTAATAAAGTAGTATCATATATTATTATATCGCAAACATTTTCTAGTACCCATATGCATCTCAAATTTCTTTCTTTTACTCTTTTATTCAATGTACACAGTATAGAATGATAAAATGTGAAAAGTGTTAAATAATATCAAATACTGTCCTACTATTATAGGATTTTCCTATTTTTCTATCACACACATGATGTTTGAGATGCTGTATGCTACATATGTGCCTAAAGAATACCTTCCCATGCACCATTGACATATTGGGAGGGGAAGGCTATCTCAGGAGCCCTCTGGGATATGCATCTGTTCACCCATGAGCCAGTCCGAGCCTGTACATAAATGCTTGTCGGGAACCTATTTCCATACATAATTGTATACTAGATGTAATTACCCTTAAACTAATTTACAGTATTGACCAGGAACATGTCAGCGACGTGCAACTAACAAAACCAACAAAATAATTAGTCTAAAATGCATAATAACCATATAAGGTAATTCAAGCTTCATGAACCTTCACATCTCACCATCATTGTGCCGTCTGTGGAGACAATAATTAAACATTGGAACACAGTGGACCAGGAAAAGATTGACAGATTCCAATGAAGATTACGGGCCACATTCATTAAGGTCTTTGCGTCTGACTTTGCACTGTGCAAACTGCTTGTACATGTAGTTATAAAGTGTTTGTGCCAGTCTTCTGTTGCGGCTGCACTGTGTCCAACAAGACAGAAAAAATGTGCACCTAAAGGGGCGAGTTACTGCTTGGTCGGAGTTTGCGGCACATTTATTACTGATATGCGCAACAATTCTGCAGCATGAACAGAGTGCACCAAAAAAAAAAAGGTACCCCCTTTCGGAGCAGTGCAGGGGGCACCAGATTCATCAAGATCTGCGCCAGTTTTGATGAACCTGGAACCCTGCACATTCCCCAGGCAAAGTGCACATAGTACAGACTGCACTAGTTTTGATTAATGTGGCCCATAGACTATAGACCCTTGTAATACAGTAATGACTGGAGGCTTGTAATCATGACATCATTCTATAGATAGTCGCTCAAGGACAATAACCTAAGAGTCCAATGTGACACCAGCGTATAACTCATAAAAATGGTCCAAGGAGCCAAATCACAGACCTCCCCATCACGTTCTACATGGTAGACTCGTACTCCAGCCTTCGAGAGGAGCTTGAGCTGATGAACATAGTCTCTTGGGAAATCAGCTGAGATTTAACATAAAACAAAAGCGGCTATTGATTATTTGTAAATGTAAGACAGTGTTTAGTGTAGTAATGCTTTATATATATCATGTCATCAATAATCAGTCCACGGGTTGAAGTCTGACACTCACCTTGGAAAATCCTTCAAATTATATTTTATGTAATGTGCTGCAGGAAATGTAGCTGAGGATAGTCTGGAGATCCGACACTGAGTTTATCATTATTTTTAGAACACATCCATTTGCCTTTTTATACAAGAATAGTGATTGGCCATGCATACCGTGAAAAAATTGTATAATGAATGTAATAACGATCCATCCAAAAACACAATAATGGGGCACATTCGCTTACACGTCCTGATGCGTTCTCCAAAAGTGCATTGTCCGAGCGGAATGTACATCTGCCTCGTTTCACTACGATCGTGCGCCCGATATCCTGCATGTGTCGCTTCCCTGCTCAGGTCCGACGGAGTTCGCTTTCTTCTTCCCGGTGCATGTAAGTGTCGGAAAATCCAATGAAATTATTTGGCCATACACTTGTGCTTATAGGGGATATCTATAGTATTGTTGTATTCCTAAAACAGTACCAGGGTTTTGTTTTATATCCTAAATGGGCTCCAAAGGACTTACTAGACTACTCAACTACAGGACCAAATACATCTTATGGATAGGTGTGATGCTGTTTTGGAATTAAGCTGTAAAGTTTCTCTTTTTTAAAGTTGGTAGATCCACCAGATTTCAGTTTGGGCTGCCTGATCATCTTATACCTCAATGGTAGAGTTGGAAACCCAAGCAAGACAAGGTTTTGGGCTGCTGAAGTTCATCATAGATTTTACAATCCATATGTATCTATGGGAGATCAGAATAGAAGGGATTGGTTGAAAGCTATAAAAGCCATATATATCTGTAGTCAACATTTACTGTAGGCACATTTACCTGTAGGCACATTTACTTACCTGTCCGAGGAGTTCACCCAAAGTGTATTCTTCTGACGATAATGCACTGTGGTGCGATTCACTAACATCATGCGCGCAATATCCTGCATGTGTCGCGTCCCTGCTCAGGTCCGCCGGAGTTCACCATCATCCTGGTGCATGTAAGTGCATGTCTTGCGACATAATTTTAAAGTTAAATCCCGCACTCAGTTCGAATCCGTCAGATCGTCCGACGGCCCGCCCCCGATTTCTGTTGCATGAAAGTCGGTACAATTGCACCAAAATCCAATTGTGTGGGACACAACACCCTTTTAAATACCGTATATACTCGTGTATAAGCCGAGTTTTTCAGCACAAAAACAATGTCCCTTCGGTTATACGAGTCACAACATTTAAAAAATACTAAAAAATAATAAACTTATATACTCACCCTCCGGTGGCCCCGATCTGCAGCGCTGCTCCCCCGATGTCCGCGCGGATCCTCTTCTGGATTCCCGGCGCCTCTTCTGTCTTCTGTACATCGTGCTGGGCACCGCTATTGCTGTCTCCCGGGCGCGATGTACAGCGGACTGGCATGGAAGCCAGAAGAGGACCCGCGCGGACATCGGGGGAGCAGCGCTGCAGATCGGGCCACCGGAGGGTGAGATATAAGTTTATTGTTTTTTTAATGCTGAGGTTTATGCGGGTGAGCTGGCGTGCTGATATACGGGAAGGGTGGGCTAATGCTTACACTGGGGGCAAGCTGGGCAGTGCTGTATACTACTGGAGCAGGCTGGGCAGTGGCTTTATACATAGGGGCAGCTGGGCAGGCTGTATACTACTGGGGGCGAACATGGGGGCAAGCTGCGTGCTGATACTATGGGCAGGCGGGCGTGTGTATACTACTGGGGGCAAGTGGGCAGTGCGTATATACTGGGGCAAGTGGCAGCTTTATAACTGGGGGAGCTGGGCAGTGATGTATACTACTGGGGGCAGGCTGGGGCTGTGCCTGTATACACGGGGCAAGCGGCTGTGCTGTATACTACTGGGGGCAGGCTGCGGCAGTGCTTGTATACTACGGGGGCAGGCTGGGCAGGCTGTTATACTAAGCTGGGGTGCGGCTGGGCAATGTGCCTGGGCAGTGCTGATATATACTGGGGGCTAGCTGGGAGCAGCTGTATACTACTGGGGGGCCTGGGGGGCAGTGCTGTATACTACGGGGGCAGCTGGGCAGTGCTGATACTACTGGGGAGGCTGGGCTGTGGTGTATACTACTGGGGGCAAGCGGGCAGTGCTGTATACTACTGGGGCAGTGGGCTGGCAGTGCTGTATCTACTGGGGGCAGGCGGGCAGTGCTGTATACTACTGGGGGCAGGCTGGGCTGTGCTGTATACTACTGAGGCAGAGCTGGGCAGTGCTGTATACTACTGGGGGCAGGCTGGGCAGTGCTGTATACTACTGGGGGCAAGCTGGGAGTGCTGTATACTACTGGGGGCAAGGGGACATGTGTATACTACTGGGGGCAAGCTGGGCAGTGCTGTATACAAAATACTCGGGGGAAGCTGGGCAGTGCTGATACTACTGGGGGCAAGCTGGGCAGTGCTGTATACTAGGGGGCAAGCTGGGCAGTGCTGACTACTGGGGGCAAGCTGGGCAGTGCTGTATACTACTGGGGCAGCTGAGCAGGGCTGTATACTATGGGGGCAAGCTGTATATACTGGGGGAAGGCTATATATGGGGGCAGGCTGTATACTACTGGGGGCAGGGGGGTGGCTGTATACTACTGGGGCAGGCGGTGGGGGTGGCTGTATACTACTGGGGCAGGCTGGGATGACTGTATACTAATGGGGGCAGGCTGTATACTATAGGGGGTGGCTGGCTATATACTGGGGGGGGGGTCTGTTGTACCAATCAATTTACCACCCTCGGCTTATACTCGAGTCAATAGGTTTTCCCAGTTTTTGGTGGTAAAATTAGGGGTCTCGGCTTATACTCGGGTCGGCTTATACTCGAGTATACGGTAGCTGTCACAGCGGCGCAAATCCCAAAATTTTCTAAAATCCAACGAAACTGTGATCCATGGGACCCTCAGTAAATTAGCCCCGTAGAGTAACATTTCAATAAACTTAAACCTTGTCAAGTGACAAAAGTTCGATACTCTTCCCAACTCTAAACCCTTCTCTACCTTGTAGAATTGATTTCAACATTTCATTTGTCAAAGATAGATAGAGAACTTTTGATCCAACTTTTGATCGCTGAAAAAAATCTGATAGCTTCAGCTTTAAAACTGGTGATTCTAAGAAGATATTTCCTGTAATCATTGGGTTGGTACCTCAAGGCGCCATGAATTTTTCTTATGGTTTCTTTCCAACCTGCCTATTTCTTGGGGTAAGATTGGGATAATTGAGTGGTAAGTGCTGCTTTCGTTCCATTACTGTTGGAGATCTACAATATTTTCCTTTCAATGAAACAACGTAAAGTACATTATTTTAGAGGAAGAGATCAAGATAAATCATCATCTAAAGAATCTTCCATACAGAACACAATTTATGGGTCTGGCTTATCATAGTAAAGTGTCCATAATAAATGTCAGACACCACGCCTGTAATACAAATCAACCTTCTCCGTTGACCTCTGTACTTCTCTTCACGTTTTTCTCCAGACGATGGAAACCCAACCCTATACATTTACAAAAAAGAATAGGCCATCATTCCTCTATACTGTAAAGACGAAAGGTTGGAGAATTTTGACCTCATGAATGAAATAGTAGAATAAGCTCCTTTTCATTGTCAGGCAACAATAGGACCTTCAATGGACCCAATTATGTTGTCTGTGATGCTTTATGTCTGAGATTCCTCTTCTATTCTACCTATTGTTGTCAAGAAAACACCCACCAAGAGAAACACGTCTTATGTTTCTACAACTAGATGACATTTTTGTGTATTGAACAAAAAATCTGGTGATAAAAGAATGAGATGGATCTTTGCTTGAACTTCTGTTTAAAAAGTTGCAGTTTGTGTCATTTACTTGGAGCAGGTTCTATTCTAATACTTCTTAAACCTTACAGATTATGCCTAGAGTTTACCTTTAAGGTAGTATGCCAGTAGGACCGGCTTCACATATTGGTCTTGTCCATTGCTAATGGTGCATCAAGTGACCCAATCTACTTTGTATATCTGAATACTCACAGATTACTGATTGTTCCAATATATCTTTTACCTACCTCTTTGTGAAACAAAAATTTGAGGGGCATCAGTTGTAGTTGCAATTAGTACTTAGGAATTCCTAATTTTGCTTTTGCTACATATGATGCCACAAGTATTATAAATAGCATCTGTGAAATGAGGGCTCTGGACCAGGAAAGGACAGACAAAGCAGTGAGTCCTAAACTGAGCCCCGCAAAACTGACACCTGCCGGCTCGCCTTTACGTATCCTAAGATGATATGGGACAACTAGAAGACAGTCCCTCCCTAGTGTGCAGAGGCATAACAAGATTTACAAACAGAAAACACATTAAGGTGTGGTCGGAGGTCTGCATCATAGCAGGCATGGCAGATAAGGCACAAAATCAGAGTCCAAATGGATAGTCAAAAGTATGAAAGCTAAGATGGGGAAACCAGAAACATCAGAAGTATAGCAAAAGCAGCAAACAGAGTATTCACACAGGTGATAAGCAAAACTAAAACCGGATGGAATAATAACCTGCTCTAGGCAATTGGAGCTGAAGTCTGTCAATAAAAACATAATGGTTGTTGGATAGAGCAGACTGCAAGAGGATAAGGGTGTGGTGCAAACAACTCCAAAACAGCCAGCAAGTTAAGCACATGTTCACACAGGCAACTGACAATTAAAACACAAAGACAAATATCAAGGTCACCTATGTCGCCCTCTGCAGACAGAGGAAGGCTTTGGCATGGATGCTTCAGCGTAAATGGGGAAGAGAGGTTAAAGATTTTTATTAGAGCCCAGAAACTTCATGATGTGCCTATCTGCCATTTTCCATTCCATCTGCTTGAAGCCTTTTTTCTTCCATGAGAACACCTTCTCTCTAGCAAATAATTTTAATATAATTTGGGTGCTAATCCAAAGAATGGAGCATGTTAAAATTCAGCATGCTCCACTGGCGCTAGACCCTAAATATTCTGCTCGTTATGTCTAGGGGACGGGGGACTGTGTTTTACAATTTTTCCGGCTTATAATAACTTTGTAAAAGTGCCAAAGGCACTCAGGCTGATGGTACACGGGTGCCTCTCGGGTTCCAAAGAGCTTAGTTTATGCACACACCCCTCTGAAAGCCTCCTCCGACTGCCGGCTGGGGAACTAGTAGAGAGCACACTTCTCGCTCTCTCCACGCCCCGGCTCTGACGTCACGGCCAGAACCTAGTTCCCTGGCCGTCAGCAGGAGGAGGCTTGCAGTGATGGGCGTGCATAAATTTAACTCCGTGGAATCTGAGAGGTGCTTGGGTGCCGTGAGCTTGAGTGCTTCCGGCACTTTTACAAAACCACCAGTAATCTGATGGTAGATGTCTTTTAATCTCAAAACATTAGATGTTCAGACGAGGATTGGACATTTCTGGGGCCCCAAGCTAAATATTGTAGGAAATCACCCTCTAAATAGATATATTGCTCCTTGCTCTACCTTAATTGTCAGTAAGTGGGTAGGACAGTAAGTGGGTAGACCATTGAGTTGACCATGAGACCAACAGTTTGAACCTGTTTGGAAGCATTAGGTGCATCGTCCACCATCCCCTGATCTCATTTTAACGAGTTGTATTATAAATAGTCCCACCTGTAGACTGTGGACTGGGTTCACCCAACAGTCGTCATATCTATAGGACCCCCCTAACCCTTCTCCTTGTCCTGAATATTTGATTAGAGACTTCATTATTGTATTTACTTGTCTCCTATGAACCCGTGACTCAGAAAACAGTAATTACATGACAGATCTTTTGTACGTTCTGAATTAAGTTGTATTTTGCACTGAACGATTATCTTAAAGACACCCGGAGCTAGCTTAAACCTTTTGTCTATCTGAGCTATTATTTCTCCGGTATTTTGTAGGCATTGATGCATGTTAATGATAAATAGCGTATTTACTTTTACCGTTATGTTGAGTAATTTAGTGACTATAGTTACAAATCCATTAGAGTGTCAATGTCTCTTATTGTGCGGATGGCAGCCAGGGAATAGTTACAAAGTAGAGGGAAAAAAAACTATATGTCTCTGTGGATTATATGAAATATAAAAATACATTTATTTACTACAAGCTTCTATGTGAAATAGGAAACAACGTTACAGACCAAAATACCAAATGTAAAATAAAAAAAAGTAAAACAGAAAAAAGTTTTCCATATACTAAATGTTGCATCATGTTGTGCTCGTGGAATCCAGTTTGGTGGAATCTACGTAGGTGTGAGATGATATAATGTAGACAGTTTGATAAGATTATCCAAAAGATGGCAAAAGTATATAAAAAGATTTGGAATCTTTGTATTATTATCCCATGTAGGATCCCAATGGTGTATGATAATGGTGAAATCTTGCCCAATGGTGGAATCTTCCACCATTGGGATTTTCCAGACTCTCAAACTCAAAGACTCAAAGACTTATCCATAAGATACATTGGGGCTCAATTACTAAGTAACCCTTACTAAGGACCGCACTCTAATGTGCACCGCATTTAGAAGGGCTTTTTGTTGCACGCAATTGGATTTTGGCGCATCCGCGCCGGCTTTCACGCAACACAAATAGGGGGGTGGGCCGTCGGATGATCCGACAGTTTCGGACAACGCGCGGGATTTAACATTCAAAATTGTGTCGCAAGCCATGCACTTACATACACCGGGAAGAAGAAGGTGAACTCCGGTAGACCTCAGCGGGGAAGCGACACATGCAGGAAAATGGACGCACGATCTTAGTGAATTGCGGCAGCTCCGAATCCTCGTCGGACAACGCCCCATTGTGTGTAGCTGATAGTGGGAACCCAACAACCGGACTCCCCTTGGCCAGTCATAGCTATGGCTAGTTGTTATAAGCGTCTACTTGCCGGATTGGCTGTTTGGCCGGAAATCCAGCAATATGTCTGGGTCAGATGGCTGAACCCGAACGTGGAACCCGAACGTGGAACCCAAACTTGAACGTCTTGTCCACTCATCTCTATTAGTAGTGTATCAGCCTTCCAGATGGAATTCATTTCTTTGAGAGCTTTGCCTACGGTGGGGCCGGGCACTTAGAGCCATGTTCTTCTGTCTCCGATCATAGTGTATAACATCTTATCAGCACTGGATGAGAGTCGGGAAACACCATTCACACTAGAAGGTTGGCAAAAGCTGCTAAAACTAGAATTATTTTGCACTAAAATGTATAAGGGGTGGGTGGTAAAGTTGGCCTTTAGTAATTCTTATGTGGTTATTCACTTTAAAGAAAAGCATCAAGCATGATAAACAAAGAGCATTTACTCATCCAGGCACCGTAATTGTGGTAATCTTATATTTGTTACCCATGTCGATAAAGGCTATGGGAGAGGGTGTTACCAAAGCCCCCTCCATGCTCTGGCTTCACAGTCTGTTACACTGTGGCGCCCTGCTCCACCGACATTCTATAATCCCACAGAGTGAGAGAGGAAAAGTGCTGAGGGGATGTGCTCCTGCACAGTGTAACAGCTTATGAAACTACAAACTCTTCAGTGTCCTTCCAACTCATTAGCATAACTTTAAAAGTTGATTTTAGAAGAAAGGGGGCCATGAAAACTAAATATAAGAAGATGACCTTGATCTATGTCTAATTGTCCCTGGTTTATCTTGCTTGGTTTTTATGGATTAGTAGATCACTAGGATATATTCCCACAATTATTGAAATTAGTAGGGACTAAAATATCAGACCACTATTGAACAGAAAAGGTTAATTCTATACCTTTCAGTTAATGTAAACCTCTTCTCATCCAATCAAACCTAAAAAAAATGCTTATTTGACAAAACATAGTATGTGAGTAGTCCTCAGCCAGTCTGCACTATTCAATTACACAATAATGGCATAATACATTATCATCTTCAACATCCATTTCATTTATCAACATACAGTGCCCTGAATATCATGCGAGTCATTATGTTTTATTGCTGACTGATTTTCATGTCGTTTATATTGCCCTCAATTATCAATATCTCAGTAACTCCAATAATGTTAATACACTGTATGTGAAGATGGAGTTCTGTGAAGTACTGTATACATCAAGTCCTTTGATTCATAAGATGTAAAAGATTAGAGAGTTTGGGCTTTAAATGTACAGATATTGAAGTTGTCTTATGAAAACCCTATAGGCGACACTAGTTTTCTTTTTTAAGCTTTATTAATAACAACAAATTTACAAACATATAAAGTACAAAACACAATCCAAATTTCTTACAAAGGTATAAATATATCTTCAATATACCTACAAATATAGGCGACACTATTAAATACTATTTAATAAAATACTATTTTATCTTGGATGATGGAAGGACTTCACATAACAAATACAGATTTTAGCCCAGATTTACTTACCCGGTCCTGTCGCGATCCAGTGGCGCGTTCTCTGTGGAGGATTCGGGTCTACCGGCAATTCACCGGAGTTCATCGGAGTTCGCTGGAGTTCACGATCCTACTCCTGGTGCAGGTAAGTGCGTGTCAAGCGACACATTTTTTTAAAAAAATTCTGTAGTTTAGCTGAATCTGTCGGGTTTTCCGACGGCCACGCCCCCCGATTTCCGCTGCGTGTAAGTCGACGCAGATGCGCCACAATCCGATCGCGTGCGCCAAAAACCTGGGGCAATTCAGGGAAAAACGGCGCAAATCGGAAAAATACGGGAAACCCGATAGAAATGCGCGAATAGTAAATGACCCCCTTTGTCTCTTAAAGGGAACCTGTCATCAGCAACTGCCCTTATAAACCATTACCACTATACTGGTAAACAGCATAACATTTTTGTTTCTTTCAAGGTCTAGAGTGAGGGCATCATCCAGAAGATCAACTTTGAAGTGAAATGTAAATTGGTTGTATAAAGTCAAGGAGGAGAAGAGTTTAACACTGAAGCCAAGGGGGGGAGCTCTGAAAGCCTCCTCCCCTGTGATTGACATCATGCATCGGACTTCAGGAGATCTGGTTAGTGATGTCTGTGGATGCAAGACCATCAATTATAGTGCAGGACTGTTCTGAAGAAAAAAAGAGCTTGACTTCAGTGTTAAACTCTCCACCTCCATGACTTTATAAAACCAATTTACATCTGACTTTAAAGTTGATTTCTTGAAAGAAACACAATTTGGAAAGTGTTAAGCTGCTTAGCCACATACTGGCAGTGGTTTATTGCTGTTGACAGCAATATTGATCAAAATCCATTTGGTGACCTCAACATTTAAAAAAAGAAATAAAAACTTGGTATTGAAATAAAAATTGAGTAAGTGAGTGATGTCAATGAGAATTACTTGTCATCTGTGGGTGGCACTGAGGAGTCCAACAGTAGGACTTGAATATGGGAAAGAAGAGGAGAAATGTGGTGGCTTCTCGGAGATAAATGACTACATTACTGGGAATTATCATGAGTATTTATCTTGGCCCTGTAGCAGCGTACTATAAACGATGCAAAGTCTAAAAAAAACTTCTTAAATTAATGCTAATTCCCAACTATAAGAGTCCCTTGATCAAAACCCTATGTGTGACATTGTCAACCATCCTTAAAGTGAATCTTCAGAAACTATGTGCTATTGTTAACTGCTGCACTATAACTATATGTTTTCTGAGAACTTGCTCCTTGGCTTTTTCTTAGCTGAGCTCCGCGGGGGCGGGGCTGTGATTTGTGACAACAACTCATCTACAATGTTTACAGGAAGCCTAAGTAAGTCAGAAACGCATTTCCTTCCTTATTATTGGTTTAGGTATCTGCTTGGTCAATCACCCCGGTTTCTCAGATTGGTCGCATTGTCTCACAAAGGTTGGGTTAACCAGGATGTCAATGCATAATACAATAGGGGGGTCTCATTGTATCAGGATGGGTATGTGAAAAGTCTCTACATTTATTCTTTATGGGACCGCTAAAGATAGCTACAATAGGTAAGGTTATGGTACACCCATAATCAAGATTAGTGGGGGCTCAATAGGTCAGACCACCAAATATCAGATCAGGGATCAAGAGAACGAGGGGCCGTTATACCCCTGATTGTACCCCAGATGAATAGAGCAGACAGGTGTATATGCCAAGGGGAGATAGAGATAGCACCGTGCTTGCCTATCTCTGCAGTTCCATAGGATGAAAGGGCGTAACTTGAGGGGGTGCAGAGGCTGCGGTCGCAACTGGGCCCAAGAGGCTTAGGGGACCCATAAGATGTCACTTTCCCATATGAGGAGACTAGTAATATAAATCATAGAATATAGTTGGGGGCCTGGCACAGACTTTGCACTGGGGCCCGTCAACTTCAAGTTACACCACTGGCAACAGACCCCGTTCTCATGATCTGTGGGGGTCCCATAACTTAGGGTCACATCACTGAAACCCCCACGAGCAGCAAACCAATGCAATGTTTTATATTTAAAGGCGTTAGACGTATCATTGAACATTGCAGATGATCCGCCGTGTGAAATGACAGTCGTATTGTAGGCCTATCATCCAAAAAAAAAATGGAAAAAAAATGACTATAATTTCATAAAGCATCTTCAGGGGTTGATTATAGCATGTGAGTTGTGATATTTTATAACTATTTTAGCACAAATTTGTGTTTGATTGACTCGTGTTTAATCAGTTTGACAGCGATAAAGACAAAACAGGCAGCTTGTTATTTCTCCATCTAAGAGAGAAATACTACATTAAAATACAGTTTTTTATTGGATCATGAAGCTTATTGTTGTTATTATAAATAGAGGATAAAGGATACAAAGGAAACCTATTGTCATAGATGCACACAAAGGTCCCCAGAGGGAATGAGGACCATTTCTAGTGGTTTCCCCCCCCAGTGTCTTTAAATAAATTCCAAAGCAGAACCTATAAAGTAAAATAAATCAAAACCTGAGCCCCTACTTTGTATATAAAGCCCTTGAACACCTTCAAAATCATTTATTATATCAATGAAATGAATCTTGAATAAGAAATAGAACAGCGTTGAGGTTATTCTTTATTAAAAAATCGTCCTACTGTTTTGCATTTACGGTAGCTATACAGACCTAAGTGTCTCCATGGTAACAGACAACAAACGAAACCTGTGCGGTCAGATCTTAAAGTCATTTTCCATTTTTTGCATGTCCCCTATTTCCTCACCATATAATGTATGCATGTTAGGAAGATACAGGGGTAATGGAAGGGGGTATGAATACAGGATCCGACTACACTTGGTTGGTTTGTTGTCTGTTACCACGGAAACACATAGGTCTGTAGAGATGGCTAAAGTACATTTATCGATATACCATTGAAGTACTTGACTTTTGTCAAGTACCTTTTAAGTACAGTGGGGCACATTTACTAAGGGTCCAAACGCCGCATTTTCGTCGGGATTCATGATTTTTTGCGTGATTTTTTTGGACCTGAGCGGTCGAAAAATCGCGGCAGCTCCAAATCCTCGTTGGACAATGCACGGCAGGGATCACAACGGCACAGGTAGGTAAATGTGCCCCAGTATGTTGACATTCTGTCTGCAGAGATTGTTTGTTTCTTTTGGAGCATTTAAAGGCAAAAACGTGTTTGTGTTGACTTTTGAAATAGGGAAATCTACCATCAATTTCAAAGGACACTTTCTCATAGATTCAGGCATTTGCGACTGTAGTAATAGTAATCTACCTAAATCACTTCCTTCTAATATCAACTTTTAAAGTTATGCTAATGAGCCAGAAAGGTTGTGGGAGTGTTACCAGAGCCCTTCAGTGCCATAGCTTCACAGGCACTGAAAAGCACTTCCCCCCTTCCCACTGTGTGACTTCACAGCAGACAGAGGGATAGGAAAGCGCTGAACAAGCTGGGGGAGGGGGAAGTGCTTCTGTGCAGTGAAATAGCCTATGAAACCAGAGCACAGAGAGGGCTCTGATATCAACCACCCCCCAGAGCTCTTCTGGCTCATAAGCATTATTTTAAATGTTGATTTTGGAAGGAAGGAGGCCATGGATAGCAGATAGAAGGATATTACCACACGGAGCTTGGATCTATGAGTAAGTGTCCCTGGTTTACCACGATGGATTTTGATGGTAGATTTCCTTAAACTCACCTCTAACCAGAAGAATTGATGGATTCAATTGTGAACATTGTTGTGTTGTTATGTTAAAGGAGCACCAAAAAAGTTGGTGCACTGTTTCAGAGCAGTGCAGGGGCCGCCAGATTCATGCAGAACGGGCACCACAATTCATGAATCTGGAGCCCCCTGCACTATACACAGGCAAACTGCACCTAGTACAGACTGCACACACTATTTTTGATAAATGTGGCATATTGGGGCACATTTACTTACCCGGTCCTGTCACGATCCAGCGGTGGGTTCTCCGTCAAGGATTTGGGTCTTCCGGTGATTCATCAAGGTAGTGCGCCCGATGTCCACCAGGTGTCGCTGCTGTGCTGAAGTAAGCTGGAGTTCGTCGGTGTTCACCATCCTATCCCGGGTGCAGGTAAGTGCGTGTCAAGCGACACATTTTTTTTTTAATACCGCGTTTTTTTCGAATCCGTCTGGTTTTCCGATGGACACGCCCCCTGATTTTCGTTACATGCATGCCAGCGCCTATGCGCCACAATTCGATCGCATGCGCAAAAAACCCGGGGCAATTCGGCGCAAACCGGTATTTTTCGGGAAACCCGACGACAAAGAGCGATTCCGGGCCCTTAGTAAAGGACCACCAATGTCTTGAGAACCTCATCGTTTTCTGGTACACATGTCCAGCCAAAAGGGACTAATCTATCATTTTCTTGTCCAATTCTGTACATATCCAACACATTCACAGCTCATCAACTTTTTGAGGTTGATGAGGCCATTGTTAAGTAATAGGTAGTGATGAGCGGACACAACCCACAATGTTCAGGTTTCTACCAAACATTGCATGCACGCTGCCATTTTCACGAAGATTGTCACTTCCCATGACATCACAGGTGGGACAAGATCGTTACCGATTGGAGGTGTTTGGATTCTTGTCCGGGTTCAGGAGCCCGAACTTTTGGCCCTGGGTCGTCCGAATCCAAAGAAGATGTAGCTATTGGTCACTTTCTGTTCTGTTATGTACAGTATTCACACAAGGCTGTAAGAAATAATCATGGAGATGTAATAACGTCCCTCTTTGGGTCACAATCCCATATTCTCTTAGTTGTAAAAAAAGTTCAGGCTCTAATAAAAGCATCCACGGCATCCGTAAAACCCTCACCACCGACTTTAGTCTCAACACATTTACTGAACCCTGACACATACTAATTGCTTAGCCAGAAGGTACAGGGTGATGAATCGCAGGGCTGGAGAAGTTACTCAATTAGTCTACACTATGTTGGTTTCTAAGAAGACAATTATCACAGAAATGATTATTGTAGACTTGTATCTACAAGAGGGAGAAAGGAGGACAAAAGATCGTCACGGCTCATTGGCCACATAATCGACTGATGTAAATTATTATTATTATTATTACCAATAGTAATAATAATAATAATTTGTATTTATTTTAATTTACAAATCTAGAATCCAGGACATTATGAAATACATGTTCAGCAATTCTTTATCCTGAAATTGTGTACAGAATGTATCTTTATTATGTATCTATATTACTTACAAAAAAATTTAAAGCAATTAAAAACAGTCACGTTAAATATTTTTGTGACTCGGCATTCCTTACCGTGCAAAGAGGAAATGACGAGTGCATCCAGGAAAATGACTGTATATGTAGCAATTATATATGCAATTTTCATTTTTATCATGTTCAGACAGTGGTACACATTATCATTCTAAATTATTATTAATATTCTAACATTTCTCCTACTGACATGTTAGCCTAGCTGCTGGCGTAGCTGGTACAGTGGCAGTAGTACTGACTACTACTCCTAGTTGCCAAGCCAGTTTCATGCACCACTGATTCCCTAAGAGTTCTCTCTCTTCTTCTCACAGATCCGACCTATGCGAGGAAGTCACCCTAACACTGATTGGCTAGGAATTGGCTGCCAACCAATTCAGCCAACCAGTGTTTAGTACTAAAGGGGGGATCAGGTGTCACTCTGAATGCAGTGGAGCTCCTAAAAAAGCATGCTGCATGCAGAATGTGATTGAATATGGCTGTGCAGCCACGCTCTCACTGACAGAGCCAGTGAGTCACTGTCACAACTTGGAAGCAGGCACACATGCAGCGTGGTGGCACCGCCGCTGCGCATCACTCCCAGAGACATTCAACTCACAGCTATGAGCTGAATGTCGGACATTGCTGGAGGGGGCCCTCTTATAAGTAAAATGGTGGTGGCCCTGGGGCGTACACCCCTAGAGCCCTCCCTACAATCTAGCCTTGAACAAGATATATTTAAAAGTTTCTTAGTGTCACTTTTACTATTACAAACTTTGTTGAAACATTACTGACTTTTTAACTCCTACAACATAATGTTCAAGTTTACGACATCTGTGAATTGGAAATTTGTGTACATTTTTACCAAAATTTAGTAACCTTTTTGCTAAATTTAAATTCCTTTTTAAACAGTACATAATCAGCGATTTGAGAAGAGGCTTCAATGCCATTGAATTTGGAATAAGTACAGGCAGTCCCCGGGTTACATATAAGATAGGTTCCATAGGTTTGTTCTTGAATTTGTATGTAAGTCGAAACTGTATATTTTATAATTGTAGATCCAGACAAAAATTTTTTTGCCCCAGTGACAATTGAAGTTTCAAAATTTTTAGTTGTTTTTAGACCAAGAATTATCAATAAAGCTTCATTACAGACACTTTACAGATGATCATTGCAATCTGCGACTATAGTAACATCCAGAGACTTCACCAGAGGTCACAGTGGGCAGAGGGGTTCGTCTGTAACTAGGGGAAGGGTGCCCTCAAGAAGGGCAACTCCATTATAAATATTTAAAACAAGTTACCGCCTCATTGGAACAAAGCTTACTCACAGAGTCAGACCACCTCCAGCTTTGGGGGATACCACATAAACACGTAGTCCATAGCAAGAGTTGCCTGCTCTCCTCCACAATCAAAATCTGGCAGACTATCCAAAAACAATGGTGCCCACTACCCCAAGTATCGGAAGAGTTACCTGTTTGCTTGTAAGTAGTAGACCCAAACCTCCCATTAGACTCTCCACTTTGTCAGCGCTTAAAAGATTTAACTGTCAAAGAATTAAGACTAGCGGTTTCAGACTCTTCGGAGCTGTTTAAACTAATGGCGGATAAGGGCCCTTATCCGCCATTTTTTCTACAAAAACATAGATTAGGCACATTGGGCCCACGCCTGTATGCAAAAATAACTCAGACGTATAAGAAAACATGGCTAACCGAAATACTCTCAAGGCCTTATAACAGTAGAGGTTTATGCTCAATTATAGGGCCAAATCTCTTGGAGCATCGAGCTGGAAGCCCGCTCACATCATTAGCAAAATGGCAGGAAGACATGGGGATACTGCTGTCGCCAGCAGAAAGTAAGACTATCTTAGCAAACTCTCATGGTTTTTCAAGGTGTATAAGAGTGCAGGAAAACTCTTATAAGCTTTTTACTAGATGGTACAGGACACCACACATGATACATTTTATAGACAGTAAAATACCAAATACGTGTTGGAGGTGTAAGGGAGAAAAGGGGGATATTTATCACATGTGGTGGACATGTCCGAAGATAGCACCGTTCTGGAAGTCAATCATAGAACATGTCAATATTATGTAACACAAAAATAGAATTGGACCTGAGCACTATCCTACTATGGAAACCTAGCCCAACATTCATTCCAAAAAAGCATGATTTACCCACAATTCTAATTACTGCGGCAAAATTGTTGATACCGAAACTGTGGCTAGCAGATTACCCCCCTACAATAGATATGTGGATAGATAAGATTAATGAACTATATAGGATGGAAGAACTATCCCACTGGGAGATTGGAAACTATAAAAAGATTTGTAGAAGTTTGGAAGAACTTCCACCCACCCCACCCCTTTCAGAGTCCTGCCCTTCCCCCCTGCCACTGCCCTACTCTTTTCCTCCCCCCCTCTTTCCCTCCTGGTCTCTTTTCCTTTTTTGGTCTATGTTTTAGTTACCTGTTTGTAGGTAGTTCCTTTTTATGTTATAGAAAGGCTTATTGTGCATAAGCATATCTTGCAAGAATGTTCGCCTGTGCATGATAGTCCGACTTGTGTGTGGGGAAATGTCTACCCCCCCCCCCCACTCCACTGGCGAACTAGAAAGCTTGGAGCCAGAAGTATGGGTGGATGAGCGGCTCCTGAGGAGGGGTCCACCCAACCTGTTTCGGTTCCCAATATTATCTCACATGTACAATTAACAATAATGATTTATTACTTTGTATTGTATACAAAAAAGTTTAATAAAAAGAGTTTTAAAACAAATAAAACAAGTTACCATTGTTGTTATTCCCTGACCATGATTTATCCCATTGATGACCTTAAACACTCCAAAAAACTTCTTATAAAGTAAGCTTTTTATACTGTATTTATGCTGTTCTAGTGGACAGCTGTCACTTGTGCCTTGTTCCCGGACTGATACAGTCACGACTCATCAAACTTCTCCCTACCACACATAATTAATGTTATACTTCACAGAGGCCTAGCCATAAATGACCATATTCAGCACCATAAACACGTCTTCGTTCTTGCTTCAATTACATCCCGGAGAGGCTGTATTTCCAGAGACTGAAAAACATGTCTGTTTTGCCCTATACAAATGGGCTCACCCTCTAGCCCTAGGATGTTTGATCTCCAAGGTCATGCTCTTATTAGCAAGACCTTGTAAGACAAAAGCACACTGGAGCTCCACCGAGCCGCCTTAATAAGATTCGGCATCTTTAGATCATTCCTTAAGAAAGGATCCCATTATACATGAGATTTTATTAGGGTTTCGGTTGTTATATATTTGAGCTGATATATTTTTTTTGAAGAACATCTGGGCCTTGAGGAGATGTTGTTATAAGTGGGGAAGAGAGAACATTTACACCATAGGGAGACATTCCCATATAACTTGTATCCCAGTTATTATTTCTACAGCCAAAACTATCATCAAGGCTCAGAGATTTTCAGCTCATGAGGCAAGTTCTCAAATAACAAGAGTTATTTCTTTAGGGAACATTGCAGCTACAGGAATCCCCCCCCCCACCCCTTATAAGACGGATTATTAATGCAATGATATTTTGTAGAAGATGGAGCATTGTGGCTGTGAGGAGACACTGTAGGAAAGTAAGCATTTTAATAACTGTAATTATTCCTTAGGTGAAAACGCATTAGCGCTACGAGGATTCGTTCTCATGCAGACAGATCTCCTCTAATTGTAATCATTTTTTTTCCCTTCTGCCGGATAATAGCATAGTTCTTTCAAGATTTGACCCCATTTGGTCAACAATTTTTCTTTTTTCTCTTAAGAACTAATTTAATAACTTCCCCTCTAAACATTTTGAAATGATTCCTTCCCTTCTTTAATCGAAGCTGAAGAAGATTGTACGTTCCTTCCCGAACCAACCCCATGTTCCAACAGATATGGTCAAGTCGTATACATTGTATTTATAACTCAGTAGGATATAAGCCTCTGACAAAGGTCATACAGACCCGTGCTCAGAAATATAAGCTTTACGTGTTTTATGTTCTGCTTTTCACTCCTCCAAGCGTCAAGCATATCATTTATCTCCGTAGGCACAAGCCACCAAAAATTTAGGCTGTCATTTCTACACGAGGCAGCTCATATGGCCATAGTCCACCATCAGGGTTCCAGCCAATTTATATTAAGTGCTGATATTTATATATTTTAGATATAAAGAGATATTTATAGATTGTATAGATAAAAGCTATTGATCATCTATCCAGTTTGTGCACCTCAGTCATTGTTCGTATGATTGATCGAAAGATAGTGTACCAGGCCAGAAGACAGTATGTGGTCCAATATCTAGATCTGTGTTTCCCCACATTGCTCGCCGAGGACAACACCTGAGTTTAACCTCTTGCCTCAGGGGGCTACCACCTGATGGTCACTGCAAAGTAGGATCTGCCACTCAAAAGTAATGGTAAGCGTGACATGTCCTTCACTGGAAGGAGGTGTGCCGGTGACATTCTATCATCTTGGTAGACCATGGATTGGCCAAAGTGGGTCCTTTGATTCCTCACCACATTCCAGAGCTTCTGGTCAGAAATAGTTGTTGAGTACCAGAAATTTAGAAGCTGCAGCAAGGTATGTATAGAGAAGGTGAACGATAAGCGCTCATAGAGTAGTGTTTCTTAGTGGTATTTAGAAAATGGTGAAGTGATAGGAGAGAGGCTCACCAGATAGGGTTGTGCTCGTACCAGGCACAACACTAGTAGAAAGAATGAAGAGGGTACCGTATGGTGTTGCCAATCGACTGGATTGTCAGAACACAGTAGCCACACTGGTCTGGATCAAAGGAAATTGCTAAAGGTGTGGTAGTCAATGCGGCGCACACTGGTAGTGAATGAATTCCGGGATGTTCTTCATAAGAAACTTTTATTTGTAGCTCAAAAACACAACGCATTTCGGAATCTCAAAGGATTCCTTTTTCAAGTGGAAAAGGGCTGAGAGCTTTGGGCGCTGTGAGCCTTGCCAGAGCTATCGCAGCCAGGTATGTAAACTTTGTCTTCTTTTGTTAAGCCTGTCCCAAACTCCAAGGGGTTTTTAGAATTTCTGAACATTCTTTTTTGATGTTTGACACTGAAATGTATGGGACCGACTGTGCAGTACTACATATGCACTTGCAAACAACACAGTTTGTTATCAATCTACAATTGATTACCCTTGTCCTCTGTCATCGTATAAGTGACACATTAGTTACCCCCTACCCCTGGGGAATCGTTCATGTACTGACACTCCATGAAGGACACTTGCTGATGCTAAATACAGAATCCATTCACAATAAATGTAAAGTGGTGCTCAGCCTGGCGTGCATCTGATGTCAGCATGGATGGGAGAGATTCCTGCACCCCTCACTTTATAGAAATTAACATTGCATAGAACTATAGGGTAAAAATAATATAAGTGAAGGGCGGCACAGTAAAGCAAAGGATTAAAATTCAAATGGGTGCAGGCTCATAGGGATCCGGATCAAGACCCCAAAGATCCAAATATCCAAACAGAGAAGCAGCACTTTAGAAGCAGCTAAATCAATGAAGCCATTTTCAAGCAATGCAATTGCTTGAAAATGGCTGCTGTGTGTATATTTTATAGCATAATAATATTATATTTTGTATTGTTGTGTGTATATTATATAGCATTTTAAGAAATTATTTTCAATTGCAGTATTTTCAATTTCTACATTGCAGTGGGGGAACTTTCCTGGTGTACAAGTAATTAAAAAGACAAAATAACTGGCATACCCTGAAGCCAAATAGGTGGGGAATAGGCATGGAGTGGGCTATCGCTTGTATTAGGATCCTGGATATGATATGTTCAACCAGAGTGTCAGACTCCAGGGTTAGTGGTCCCACTGGTGTAAGCCGTCACCTGGGACCGGAGTCTATGTGGTACCCGGTTTTCACCAGAGCCCGCCGCAAAGCGGGTTGGACTTGGTACAGCGTGGTACCACCAGGTCGTTCCACAGGTGTGACTTTGTCCGCAGTGGCAGCCAATGTTAGTTACAAAGACGTTGAGCAGAATCGTAGTTGGGGACAGGCAGGACCGGCAGCATGGGATCAGAATTGGGGACGTAGCAACAGGTCAAGGTAGGCAGCAGAGGAGCGTAGTCAGGAACGGAACCGAGGGCACAACAGCACATAGCAATAACAGCGCAGGGCATAGGAACAAAGTTTTCTCTAGGGCACAAGGCATGAAGATATGGCAAAGTGTGAAGGGAGAGGCCGTTTTATATGGGATTCTGGGAAATGGCTAACGCCAATTAACAATGCGCTGGCCCTTTAAATCTTCTGAAGCCGTCACGTGCGTGCCCTAGGAGACGGGGACTCGCACGCACGGCTGGAGGACCGAGAATAGGAGTGGGGACAGGTAAGAGGGGCGGGCGACAGAGAAGAGCACATGTATATTTTATGATTGTAGCTCCAGACAAAATATTTTTTGTCCCTGTGATCATTGAATTTTCAACATTTTCTTCTGTCATGAGATCAAGGATTATCAATAAAGCTTCATTACAGACACCTTACAGCTGGATATTGCAGCCTGGGACTTTAGTAACATCCAGAGAGCTTCACCAGAGGTCACAGTGGGCAGAGGGGTCGGTCTGGAACTAGGGGTTATCTATCGGTGTCCTTAAGTAGGGGACCGTCTGTAATGGTCATGTGGTAGTTACTATTGCCTATGTTTATTAAATTGTTAGGCCACATCGACCAAGTTCCTTGCACCAGTTTTCTGTTGGACTTTGTTCTTTTATCTGCAAACTGCTTGCACATGTATTTAAGAAGTGTTTGCGCCATATATGTGTCACATGTGACCCATTTGTGTTGCGGCTGCACTATACACATTTATCATGCAGAATCCGACAGAATTTCTACACGCCCCATGTTAAAGGTGCACCAAAAAAAAGTTGGTGCACTCTGTCAGGGCAGTGCAGGGGGTAGCCAGATTCATGAAGAACATTTGGCAGAAATCCTGACTCAGGCGCCCCCTAGACACTACACAGGCAAACTGCACCTAGTGACCTTTGAACTGTTTTTGATAAATGTGGACCGATGTATTAATTCTTCTTCTTGTTTTTCTTACTCTTCTTGTTCTTGTTCTTTTTTATTATTTACCAGCATCTACACTCATTGCTGCCACCTGATCATCACAGGTCACTTCCAAACACTATTTTTTTTAAAAATCCTTATAAATAATGTATTCCAACTGTATTGAACACCAAATACTCCCGGATGTCAGGCATGTATTTTTTTTCTATTGTATGTTTTTCTCTCTCATGATTTATTCACAATGTCGGGATAATGTTTCATAAACCTGCTGGAACTTGCGCTTTTCAATTCCTGCTAATACTTCAGAGCGAAAAATAAGTATCGGAACCGTTGTCCTTATTAGTAGCCGTGTTTTGCTGAGACTTTCTATTTATGTTTAGAAGAAGAGGTTGTTACAGCAATTATTACCTTCGGAAGCACCGCGATGCCATTGGGCGATAAGGTTGTTTTTCCTGTAAGAATTGTACTCGTAGCAAAGCGTCGCCATCTGTCATGTTTGACAGCCAGGTGTAGGAAGCTCCGGAAAGCTTTCTATTTGTGAGGATGCTGAGAGGCACAAGGAGGTGATATAAGCCCAGGGATTCAGGAAGAGTTTTTAGCTTAAACTAGCGCATCGACTTTAAACACAGTTCATAAAAAAAAACTAGTTCAATTCACATCTGCCCTTCTGAACATGCAGATTTATTTCAGTCTTCAGGTCCCCAGTCATCTTCATTTAGACCATGTTTCCTACACATACACACAAGGAGAAAGGGTTTCCCCTCGGGGCATATAAATGCCACCACGAAAAATCCTGTTGGTCTGCACTCCCAGAATAATAAATCATACGTGACAATACACAAAATATGCAGAAGAGAAGAGGCAAAAGTTTCCTACAATCTTATTACTAGGGACGCAGCTGATTTTTATTTTTATATTTTTTTTTATTTCCCGGTAATTTTTTTATTTAAAAAAAAAATCTAAATTTTTTAGTTTTCTAGAGAAGGAAATAAGGAGGAGTTTACATGTATCATAACACATGCTGAAGTTATTAGTTATAATGATAAATTGTTTAGGTCGAATGTACATGAACGTGTGCTTCCCCATGGCCGGGTGCAGGAGAGCAGAGGGGAGAGCACTTCTAATCCCTCTATCCTCCATAGGAAGCTGAGCCTTGCCACAAAACGGGGCAGTGAGCCTTTCAAATGGAAAATGGACAAAATTTCTTCCCTTGCCGCACCTCTTGTGCCTTATTTATGAAGCCTCAGTGCAACTATTTTGGTGGTTTTCCGACACTCATGACTTGTCCTTTTTATGGGGGGGGCTCAAAATTGTGGTGATGCTTGTGAATTCATTCCTTTTCTGGCTCTTCCAGTTTTCCGACTCCTTTTGTGGTGCAATTTTTTGCGCAAAATTAGAGCAGCTAAAAGCTGATACAGGGAGTACTAGTTCTCCTTCATGAATGGGGAGATATTTCTAATCCTTTTTGTTCATATACCAAATCATTAATCCTTTGCGCCACAAACTTACGTCACTTCCTGCACCACCCTGCGCCCAAATTAATAAATGCCCCCAGAGTGCTCATCATGCTGTGACCGGATGCCAAAGACCTCTATAAGGGACCACGGTATGGCCACCAATTTTGCGGTCAGATCACAGCTCCCATGATGGTTGTGTGCATTTTGCCTAATAGTGTATGTATTAGATATATAAATAGATATGTTAAAGGAAATCTACCATTTGTTTTCTTGCATTGTGAACCAAACATACCTTGAGAAGCTGTAGCGGCACTGATGCAGAAACATATCTTGTTTAATCCCTGAACTGAGTGGTTTTGCTCAAAAAACAATTATAAAATTCAGAACCTTGGGAAAACTGGGTTGCCGTTCATAAACACATTACATGGAGCTTCCTGAACTGTCCAGACAGGACTAACCAACCTGAGCTGGATGACTCATACAAAGCAGCTGGGGGATAGTGCAGCGATGAATTACTTCTGCCTGTCAGAGACAACACAGTGATGAATGCATGAAAACAAAATGGTAGATTTCCTTTAAAAATTAGTGAATCATCCAGGATTTGCTTCAAAGAAGCTGTGTTGAATTTTTTTAAAAATTTGGCTTGATTCTGAATCTATTCGATCTGACCCAATGTTGCTCTTGTTGCTCTGGAAGTTGGTACAGTATGTAACTCCCTTTTGTCCACTTAAATACAGATTATTTATAAAAAGCTTCTATCTGTCTTTATAATTTTTAATGAATTTTCCCTCATTATGTATTAGAAGGCATTGACATTAGTAGTTTGATATAGTTCAAAAAATTTTTCATGTCCAAATATTCCATGGATGAATTTTGTCAGGGCTTGCAAATCAGTTTTTGGGCATACAAACCTTGAAATAGTCACAATTCCTTATGCACCACTGGGAATTGCAATTATTTCCCTCCTTACGCCAATTACATGCAACGTAGGTGTAGAGTGGCAGGGAGGAGGCCATGCTGGGTAGCGGATTGAGCTGGCATGGGGTGTTTCTGTCCCCACTCCTACATACTAGCTAGAACCTGCGCCTATTCTGTCCACTAGGTACAGTAGTAAGCCATAGCTCCAGATGGAGGCGGAGCTCCCCGATCCCTGATCTTATGATCAAATCTTTCAATGTTCTCCCATTCACTTAGATGAGCCTCAGATGCAATTCCACATGTAGCCTATGTATCTAAAATAAATCCACCATGCAGCATGCAGCACTATATTAAAGAATTCTAATACTTTCAGGTTCTAAGTACTCACAATAGCAATTACAGGAGATTTTCTTGGAAAACACATGAATACCTTTTAATTCTAATTGAAGAAGAGGCACAGAACTTGAAGAATGATTAAAATACAAGTTTCCTTTATGAGGAATGTACCTCTTATGTATTTCTAATTAAGTGCAGAATTGGATACATAATAATTATTTTTTTCAAATCTGTTTATATTATCTGATTGTAGGCTTTATATTCCCTCTGTTTTCTGTATCTTTTTTATTTTCTTTATGTAATTATAAAAAGGGACCATCTTTTCTGGGCTGTTCTTGAAAGATTTGCTTTAGTACATGCACCATGAGAACCTATAGTCCGGACTTTTGGGGAAGTGTTGTGGGCATGCTCTGTGATCTGTGTAGAGAGGGGATTAGATTTTACCATGACTTATTGTACATGTTTGTGTAATATTTATATTCATTCATATTGCCTGCTGTGATAATAAACATTTGACCCCAAACACCGGGCCACGGCCCAAGACCTGTCGTGGATCACCCAGTCCCGGGCCACAACCAAATGAACTTAAAAAGAGAAACTGTATACTCGCCTCCGATGCTCCACTTCTCACCTTGGCTCCTAGTTCTTCTTCCCCTATGGGTTCCCAGTAGCCGGGCAGAGACTAATCTATGCGCGCTGCCGATGCGCACACACACGTAATCGGCTGTGTCATAGTGTGCGTGCACTGGCAGCACACATAGCAGAGCCTCTGCCCATTTGCTGGGAAGCCGCTGGGCGAAGAAGAATCGGGAGCCGCAGGGAGAAGAGGAACATCCGAGGTAATTAATTTGTTTTTTATTTTTAAGAGGGCTGGGCAGGGGACATTACAATGGGGGCTGGGCAGGGGACATTACTATGGAGGCTGGGCCAGGGACATTACAATGGGGGCTGGGCAGAGAAGGAGGCATTTTAGAACAGGGGCTTCCAGAAATGACACTTTACATGGGTTGAGCTAAGATAGGGGTATTTTCTGGGCACGCAATCCAACTTTTTTGTATTTGGGCACCGCAGCACCCCAAATTTTTTCCAGGGACCGGAACTATGGTCCCTGGAAAAAATATTTGGATGCAGCCAGTCCCCAAATGCAAAAATGGTTGGGGAACACTGTATTATAAGGTTCATTGGTTAAAGTTTATTTTTTTCTTAAATCAATATTTAAAGATCTTGTTAACTTAGATAGTTAAAAAAAATGTGCTAATTATTGCAAAAAAAATTATTTAACACAAAATCTACTTTAAACATTTTTCTGATGGCACTTTACCTTTAAGATGCCATGGACATACGTCTATAAAAAGTGCTATTACTGTATGTTTCTCCATTGCATCCAGAACTACAGTCTAAAGAGGACACGCTCTAAAGATGAATAATAGCAGAATAAAAATATATGTTCCTTTTACACCAGAATATAAAGTGATCTCACCGAGTTTACTCTTTGGGGATATTGAGAAATTCATACTGTAAGATGCAATGCTATAAGAAAGGTGCATTAGTTCTTTGAGTTGGATTTTTTGGGGGGTCATCAAACAAAATTTAGTAAGTACTAGAGATGAGCGAACATGCTCGTCCGAGCTTGATGCTCGGTCGAGCATTAGGGTACTCGAGACGGCTCGTTGCTCGGACGAGTATTTCCCCTGCTCGAGATCGAGCATTTAATTAAAAAAAACACAGTGAAGAACAATGAAGATAGAATAAAAACAGTGAACACGGATCATTTAAGATAAAAACACAGTGCAGAACACAGTGCGAATAGATTACAGTGTTCGACATCTGCTTACTTTCGGGATTTGGAAACGAGGGAGACAAAGCACCACTTAAAATCAGGAGCCACACACATTCAAGTGATTGTTGAGAGGTGCCAGGAGTCGGGCGCTTCATGCCCATTGGCCCTTTGACAAGCTTACTCCAGAAAACATGCTTATTTGTGAAGTCCTGATATTCGGATTTTGAGTGCTGAGTACTAATGTTACAGTCCACATATTGGTGAAAACACATGCTTGTGTTTGATAATTAAGTGTTCTTTTATTTACATGATTTTAACATAAATGTTTCTGTTGTATTTTTAGTTTTACTACACAATAGTTCTGGTTTTCTAGATTGCATAATACCAGGTCTCATTTTTTAATAGGATCAGAATCAGCAAGTGTGACCACCTCTGTAAAAGTCTTCAGAAGTGTTCATAGCAGTCTTCTGGTCTGGAGCATTGAGGGACACATCAACACAAAGCAAAGAAAGAATACATTTTCAATTACTTTCAATCAGAACTAATTGGTGCTCCCAGATCATGTGGACCTTAAAGGAAATATTCCACTAGGACTAGAGATGAGCGAACATGCTCGTCCGAGCTTGATGCTCGGTCGAGCATTAGGGTACTCGAGACGGCTCGTTGCTCGGACGAGTATTTCCCCTGCTCGAGATCGAGCATTTAATTAAAAAACACAGTGCGTCTGCCGTGAATATCTCGGTGGTTATGTGTAGTGCTCTGTAATGTCGGAGAGTAAACCTTCTCGACGCCGGCTGGGTGTTTAGCAGACATACTGGTCCGGCTACTCCACGGTGAGTGCCGCGCACAGGGCGGGCTCTTATTGGGGTCGGGATTGGGGGCGGGCCCTGGGGGTGCGTGCGCGTAAGTAGACGCTCCGCTGTCGCCTATGGAGTCTGTCTGTGTGAGGTCTTACGCGGGCAAGTGTCTGAGTGCTGCGCCCACGCGGTCGCGTGCTACGATCGGGGATTGACATGTGGCGCGTGATGCGTGCCATTCTGGCCCTGCCCAGTCTACTATGGCCCCCGCCACTGCCTCTTCAGCCGTCATGTCGAGGCCTCTCGGGCATCGCATCTCAAGTACAGTCAACATTTGGATTTTCGTTCCCAATCCGGCTCTTCTCAACACTGCGAGTGCCGAGCGTGATGGCCCGCTGGTGCGGCTCATCTTGTCTACTGGTCCGATCCGCTCATGCTCTTCGCGTAACCCCCTCCGGACTTCTGCCCTGTGTGGCGATATGTCAGCCGGCGTGTCTTACATACGGCGGGAGGGAGCATAGCCATACAGCGCTTCGGACATCAGCTGCGTCGACTACATCTTCTCTGCGCGCTACGTTGCCAACAGGTCGAGCATCATCCAACGCGTGCGTACGGTGAGACCTACCTGTGGTCTCGTGCGAATGGATCGCTCGCATACTGGGCACCGTGTGGCAGGGAGGGGCGTGTCGTGTATGCTAAGCGCTCGGTCAAGCACGTCGTGTACCCAATACTATGGGCCTGGTTAAAAATAGGCTAATATTGACTCGCACGCCGGCGAGTGCGAATGTGCTAGCGGCCGCGGGAGTGAGGACTGATCGTGGCAGAGCTGGAGGAGTGGCGATTTCGGTGTCGACATGGTCGGTAATGACGCGTGGATAGGACTGGCTGATGGAATCAACTTGCTCGTAGTGCCTTGTCAGCGATGACACACTGATGCCTCCAGGCTTCGCTCTTTCGGGCCTCAACAGTTGATCGAAGGCAGGCCGACTGCATGCGGTAATCGTCGAGACAGATGACCTAGGCGAGTGGAGCTCTGCGGCGTCTCCCTGCTCTCATCTGTCGGGTGTGGTCTCCACCCCTACGGACAACGGGCTCTCGCAACCCAATACTATGTATTGGTGACAGCCCAAGTCCCGGGCTCGCTCGTCGCACTCATCAACGACTACACATGCTACGACGGGAGCTGCAGCAGGCCCGCGTAAGCAGGGGCACTAACTGTCAGCGACGCGCGAAATGTCATTTTGTGGTTTCACACTTGCTAGATATAGGCTGTCGTGGGCGGGTGGGGGTGCGATGGGGTGCTGGAGGGGTGTGGCAGGGGGAGGGCGTCGGGGGCTGTTGGCGCGTTGGGTGTGGGTCCATCGGTGGGCCAACACAACAAACAAAAGCGGACAGAGATGGAACTGAAGGGGAGTAGTATAGGTCAAGACGGCAAAGAGATGGCGCTAATCAATGGTCAGAGGAGCATCGGACGGTGGGGGCTACAGGTGACAGCGCTCACCCCTATTCACAGGCGGTCTGGTCGCACATCAAGCTGCTGTCGGTGGCTAGGGAGAGGGGTCGGTCACTAAAGCGGCAGAAACAAAGCTGGGCGCAAGGCGCATAGGACAGACTGGCGACGATTGGCGCGAGTACAGGTGAACGCATAAAGGACACGCAAATCGCAAGCACAGAACATCACAGTACGCGACAACCGACTACGTGATAGCGGCGTAAGTATAGCTATTTGTAGGAACATCATGTGTCTATGGGTCTAGCGTCATGGGATGTCAATAGCCACATACGATGTGGCACAAATGCACGCAGGGACACCGGGGTGGTAGGAGGTGAGAGGTGAACAGCCTCAATACCCCGAAATAATTTCCACACTTCATGGGCTTTGCAGGATCATACGTGCGGTCGACTATCAATCGCTGATCGGGGCAGCAAGGCTCACTGACAATCGTGCTAGGAAAGGGGGGCGATAGTACTATGCCCCAAAATAAATGTAGAAATACGGCTGAAAGTCAGACCCCTGCAAGCAAAAGAATGCAATCAGATTAGATACGTCGTACTGGGTGAGCGGGAGAAAGCGCGTTGTCGGGCCGAGCATGCTCAGCGGCGAGCGATATTATGAGAAACTACATCGAGAGGCAAAGGAAAAAAAATGCGAGAACTGAGTAGTGCCTGAAATACAGCCAACCCTACTAAAATTGTTCCCCACGTCGAGCTAGCTGAATGGAATGTGGTGCGCAAAACGCGCAGACACAGCGTCGCAAGTCTCACTACAATGCCAATGGGGCTAGTAATGCACTGAGGAAATACAGCCACCAGCAGATTCACCAGAATGATCAAATATATAGACCGCACGACTAGGCGTTAAGTAAGCTCTTTGTAATTCTCCTAGATACTGTTTACTAGCCAAGTATCAACGCACACTACTATCCAGGATAGACACTGAGTTAGTGCATCATTGAATTCCCAAACCCCACTACAATTGCCCTTCGGTCTTTGCTATGGATATTGCGTCACTAAGCGCAGACACAGCGGTCGCAAGTCTATCTACAAATTGCTCAGAAATTGGCTAGTGACATGCCTGCAGAAGTACAGCCCACCAGCAGATCACCAGAAATCAAATATATAGACACGCTACTGTATGCGTGAAGTAAGCTCGTTTGTATTCTCCTATGCATTTTCTAGCCAAGTATCAAAGCACACGACTATGCCAGATGAGATGAACACTGAGTTAGTGCCTTGAAATCCAAACCCCTACTAAATTTTCCCACTTCGGTCTTTGATGGATATGTGCGTCACTAAGCGCAGAACACAGCGGTCGAAGTCTATACAATTGTCTCAGAAGTGGTACTAGTCCATGCATGCAGAAAGTACGCCACCATCAGATCAACCAGAAAATCAAATAATAATAACGTACTGTATGCGTAAGAGTCTTGTAGTCTCCGATGGCTATTGTTCTAGCCAAGTATCAAAGCACACTACTGCCGAATGAGATGACACGAGTTAGTGCTATTGAAATCCAAACCCCTACCTAAATTTTCCACTTCGGTTTTGCTATGGAGATGGACGTCTAAGCATGACAAACACAGCGGCGCAGTCTCATAAAATTGCTCAGATGGCTAGACATGCCACTGCAAAAGTATCACCACCAGCAGATCAACCAGAAATCAAATATATATAACGCTACTGTAGCGTAAGTAGCTCTTTTGTATTCTCTATGGCTTTTTCTAGCAAGTAATCCAAGCACCAACTAGCCAGTGCCAGATTGATGACTGTTAGTGCCTACTGAATCCAACCCGCTACTAAATTTCCCACTTCGGCTTCTATGGATATGTGTGCCAAGGCTAAACACAACGGTACAAGTCCCCTGCTAATTGCCTCACAAAATGGTACTAGATGAGAATTAAATAAAAAAAGTAGAACGTTATTGTAGAACCTAAAAGGGCGTGGGTTCTTGAGGAAATCACCTCTGCCTAACAGTAAGCTAATAGAACCCCTACGCTTTGCCCTACCAGCAGTAGCTCCTCCCTAGCGACATCCAGACCAGATGATCCTTAGCAGCGCGGGCATCGGTCGTCATATCCAGGGGTCACCTGATCGTCCAGCCAACCACTGCTATCGACGTGTAAGGGTACACGTATCATGGGCTGGATGAGTGGCAGAGTCTCCGCTGGTGATGTGTCTGTTTCTGGCCGCAAAAGAAAACGGCGGGGAGCTGCCATTTCCTGACGGGAGAAGTATTCGTCCGAGAACGAGCAGTTTCGAGTACCCTACATGCTCGAACCGAGCATCAAGCTACGGCGAGCATGTTCGTCATCTCTAAGAATAAATTATTATTTTGTATTGTGTGTGTATATTATAGTATCTTTAGAAATTATTTTCAAGGGTGACAGTATTTTCACATTTTCTACATTGCCGTGGGCACGTCCTCGGGTACAAGTATTAAAAAGAACAAAATAACTGGCATTAACCTGAAGCCAATAGGTGGGGAATAGCATGGAGTGGGCATTCGTTGTAATTAGGATCCTGATATGATAGTTAACCAGAGTGTCGACTCCAGGGTTAGTGGTCCCACTGGTGTAAGCCGTCACTGGGGACGGAGTCTATGTGGTACCCGGTTTCACCAGAGCCCGCGCAAAGCGGGTGAACTTGATACAGCGTTGGCTACCACCAGGTCGTTCCACAGGTGTGTTTGACTTTGTCCGCAGTGGCAGCCAATGTTAGTTACAAAGACTTGAGCAAATCGTATGGGGACAGGCAGGACCGTGCAGGACATGGGATCCATAATTGGGGACGTAAGAACATGTCCAGGTAGGCAGCAGGGGAAGCGTAGTCAGGAACGGAACCGAGGCACACACACACATAGCAATACAGCGCAGGAATGAGGAAAAGTTTTCTCTAGGGCACAAGGCAAGAAGATATGCAAAGTTGAAGGAGAGGCCGTTTTATATGGGATTATGGGAAATGTAACGCCCAATTTAACAATGCGCTGGCCCTTTTAATCTTCTGAAACCGTCACGGTCGTGCCCAGGGACGGGGACTCGCACGCACGGCTGGAGGCCGAGAATAGGCGTGGGGACAGTGTAGAAGAGCGGGCGACAGAGAAGAGCACAGTATATTTTATGATTGTAGCTCCAGACAAAATATTTTTTGTCCCTGTGATCATGAATTTTCAACATTTTCTTCTGTCATGAGATCGATTTCAAAAGATTCATACAGACACCGACAGCTGGATATTGCAGCCGGACTTAGTACATCCGAGAGCTTCACCAGGGTCATCTATCGGTGTCCTTAATTGGACCGTCTGTATGGTCATGTGGTAGTTACTATTGCTATGTTTATTAATTGTTAGGCCACGCGACCAGTTCCTTGCACCAGTTTTCTGTTGGACTTTGAATGGTTTTTATCTGCAAACTGCTTGCACTGTATTTAGAAGTGTTTGCGCCATATATGTGCACATGTGACCCCTTTGTGTTGCGGCTGCACTATCCAATTTATCATGCAGAATCCGACAGAATTTCTACACGCCCATGTAAAGGTGCACCCAAAAAAAGTTGGTGCCTCTGTCAGGGCAGTGCAGGGGGTAGCCCGATTCATAAGAACATTTGGCAAAATCTGATCAGGCGCCCCCTAGACACTACACAGCAAACTGCACCTAGTGACCTTGTAACTGTTTTTGATAATGTGGCCGATTATTAATTCTTCTTCTTGTTTTTCTTACTCTTATTGTTTGTTCTTTTTTTATTATTTACCACATCTACCTCATTGCTCCACCTGATCATCACAGTTCACTTCCAAACACTATTTTTTTTAAAAATCCTTATAAATATGTATTCAACTGTATTGAACATCAAATACTCCCGATGTCAGGCATATTTTTTTTTCTATTGTATGTTTTCTCTCTCATGATTTATTCACAATGTCGGATAATGTTTATAAACCTGCGGAACTTGCGCTTTTCAATTCCTGCTAATACTTCAGAGCGAAAAATAAGTATCGGAACCTTGTCCTTATAGTCCGTGTTTCTGAGACTTTCTATTTTTTTAAAGAAGAGGTTGTTACGCAATTATTACTTCGGAAGCCGCGATGCCATTGGGGCGATAAGGTTGTTTTTCTGTAGAATTGTACTCGTAGCAAAGCGTCGCCATTGTCATGTTGACAGCCAGTGTAGGAAGCTCCGGAAAGCTTTCTATTTGTGAGGATGCTGAGAGGCACAAGAGTGATATAAGCCAGGGATTCAGGAAGAGTTTTTACTTAAACTAGCGCATCGACTTTAAAACAGTTCAAAAAAAAAAACTAGTTCAATTCACCTCTGCCCTTCTGAACATGCAGTTTATTTCAGTCTCAGGTCCCCTCATCTTCATTTAGACCATGTTTCCTACCATACACACAAGAGAAAGGGTTTTCCCCTCGGGCATAAAATGCCACCAGAAAAATCCTGTTGGTTGCACTCCCAGAATAATAAATCATACGTGACAATACACAAAATAGCAAGAAAGAGCAAAAGTTTCCTACAATCTCTTACTAGGGCGCAGCTGTTTTTATTTTATATTGTTTTTTATTTCCCGTAATTTTTTTATTAAAAAAAATCTCAATTTTTTAGTTTTCAGAGAAGGGAAATAAGGAGGAGTTTACATGTATCATATAAACATGCTGAATTATTAGTTACTAATGATAAATTGTTAGGTCGAATGTACTGAACGTGTGCTTCCCATGCGCGGGTGCAGGAGAGCAGAGGGAGAGCACTTCTAATCCCTCTATCCTCCATAAAGCTGAAGCCTTGCCACAAAACGGGGCAGTGAGCCTTTCAAATGGAAAATGGCAAAATTTCTTCCTTGCCGCACCTCTTGTCTTATTTATGAAGCCTCAGTGCAACTATTTGGTGGTTTTCCGACACTCATGACTTGTCCTTTTTATGGGGGGGGGCTCAAAATTGTGGTGATTGCTTGTGATTCATCATTCCTTTCTGGCTCTTCCAGTTTTCCGACTCCTTTTGATGTTGCAATTTTTGCGCAAATTAGAGCAGCTAAAAGCTGATACAGGGAGTACTAGTTCTCCTTCATGAATGGGGAGATATTTCTATCCTTTTTGTTCATATCCAAATCATTAATCTTTGCGCCACAAACTTACGTCACTTCCTGCACCACCCTGCCGCCCAAATTAATAAATCGCCCCCAGAGTGCCTCATGCTGTGACCGGATGCCAAGACCTCTATAAGGACCACGGTATGCCACCGATTTGCGTCAGATCACAGCTCCCATGATGGTTGTGCTGTTTTGCCTAATAGTGTATGTATTAGATATATAAATAGATATGTTAAAGGAAATCTCATTGTTTTCTTGCATTGTGAACCAAACAACCTTGAGAAGCTGTGTAGCGGAACTGATGCAGAACATATCTTGTTAATCCCTGAACTGAGTGGTTTTGCTCAAAAAACATTATAAAATTCAGAACCTTGGGAAAACTGGGTTGCCTTTCTAAACACATTACATGGATCTCCTGAACTGTCCAGACGGACTAACCAACCTGAGGCGATGACTCATACAGCTGGGGGATAGTGCAGCGATGAATTACTCTGCCTGTCATCGAGAACAACACAGTGATGCATGCTGAAAACAAATGGTAGATTTTCTTTAAAAATGAGTGAATCATCCAGGATTTGCTTCAAAGAAGCTGTGTTGAATTTTTTTAAATTTGGCTTGATTCGATCTATTCGATCTGACCCAATGTTGCTCTTGTTGCTCGGAAGTTGGTACAGTATGTAACTCCCTCTTGTCCACTAAATCAGATTATTTATAAAAACTTCATCTGTCTTTATATTTGAATGAATTTTCCTCATTACATATTAGAAGGCATTGACATTAGTAGTTTGATATAGTTCAAAAAATTTTCATGTCCAAATATTCATGGATGAATTTTGTCAGGGCTTGCAAGTCAGTTTTTGGCATACAAACCTTGAAATAGTCACAATTCCTTATGCACCACTGGGAATTGCATTATTTCCCTCCTTACGCCATTACATGCAACGTAGAATGGCAGGGAGGAGGCCATGCTGGGTAGCGGATTGAGCTGGCATGGGGTGTTTCTGTCCCCACCATACTACTAGAACTGTCGCCTATTCTGTCCACTAGGTACAGTAGAAGCCATAGCTCCCGATGGAGGCGGGGCTCCCCGATCCCTGATCTTATGATCAAATTTTCTAGTTCTCCCATTCACTTAGATGAGCCTCAGATGCAATTCCATGTAGCCTATGTATCTAAAATATCCACCATGCAGTATGCAGCACTATATTAAAAAGAATTCATACTTTCAGTTTCTAAGTACTCAATAGCAATTACAGGAGATTTTCTGGAAAACACATGAATACCTTTTAATTCTAATTGAAGAAGAGGCACAGAACTTGAAATGATTAAAAACAAGTTCCCTTTAGGAATGTACCTCTATGTATTTCTAATTAAGTGCAGATGGATACATAATAATTATTTTTTCAAATCTGTTTATATTTCTGATTGTATGCTTTATATTCCCCTGTTTTCTGTTCTTTTTTATTTTCTTTATGTAATTATAAAAGGGACCATCTTTTCTGGGCTGTTCTTGAAAGATTTGCTTACTGTAGTACATGCCCATGAGAACCTATAGTCCGGACTTTGGGGAAGTGTTTGGGCATGCTCTGTGATCTGTGTAGAGGGATTAGATTTACCATGACTTATTGTCATTTTGTTGTATATTTATATTCATTCATATGCCTGCTGGATAATAAACATTTGACCCCAAACACCGGGCCACGGCCCAAGACCAGTCGTGGATCACCCAGTCCCGGGCCACAACCAATGAACTTAAAAAGAGAACTGTATACTCGCCTCCGAGCTCCACTTCTCCCTTGGCTCCTAGTTCTTCTTCCCCTATGGGTTCCCAGTAGCCGGGCAGAGACTAATCTATGCACGCGCCGGTGCGCACACACCGTAATCGGCTTTGTCATAGTGTGCGTGCACTGGCAGCACACATAGCAGAGCCTCTCCATTGCTGGGAAGCCGCTGGGCGAAGAAGAATCGGGAGCCGCAGGGAGCAGAGGAACTCAGGTAATTCATTGTTTTTTATTTAAGAGGGCTGGGCAGGGGACATTACAATGGGGGTCGGGCAGGGGACATTACATGGGGCTGGGCCAGGAATTACAATGGGGTCGGGCAGAGAAGGAGGCATTTTAGAACAGGGGATGCAGGAATGACACTTTACTGGGTTGAGCTAAGATAGGGTATTTTCTGGGCACGCAATCCAACTTTTTTGTATTGGGCACCGCAGCACCCAATTTTTCCAGGGACCGGAACTATGGTCCCTGGAAAAAAATTTGGATGCAGCCATCCCCAAATCAAAAATGGTTGGGGAACACTGTATTATAAGGTTCATTGGTTAAGTTTATTTTTTCTTAAATCAATATTTAAAGATCTTGTTAACTTAGATAGTTAAAAAATTTGCAAATTATTGCAAAAAAAATTATTACACAAATCTACTTTAAACATTTTTCTGATGGCACTTTACCTTTAAATGCCATGGACATACGTCTATAAAAAGTGCTATTACTGCACGTTTCTCCATTGCATCCAGAACTACAGTCTAAAGAGGACACGCTCTAAAGATGAATAATAGAAGAATAAAATTATGTTCCTTTTACACCAGAATAATAAAGTGATCTCACAGTTTACTCTTGGGGATATTGAGAAATTCATACTGTAAGATGCAATGCTATAAGAAGGTGCATTAGTTCTTTGAGTTGATTTTGGGGGGTCATCAAACAAATTTAGTAAGTACTAGAGATAGCGAACAGCTCGTCCGAGCTTGATGCTCGGTCGAGCATTAGGGTACTCGAGACGGCTCGTTGCTCGGACGAGTATTTCCCTGCTCGAGATCGAGCATTTAATTAAAAACACAGTGAAGAACAATGAAGAATAGAATAAAAACAGTGAACACGGATCATTTAAGATAAAAACACGTGCAACACAGTGCAGAATAGATTACAGATGTTCGGACATCTGCTTACTTGTCGGGAGATACGCGCGAACGGCGCGAACAAAATAGCATGTGAAGAACAATATATTTGTGAAGAACACATTGCAGATGTATTTAACATCTGCAATGTGTTCTTCACACACATATATATTTCTTCACATGCTATTTTGTTCGCGCCGTCCGCGCGTATCTCCCGACAAGTAAGCAATGTGCCGAACATCTGTAATCTATTCTGCACTGTGTTCTGCACTGTGTTTTTATCTTAAATGATCCTGTGGTTCACGTGGTTCACTGTGTTCACTGTTTATTCTATTCTTCACTGTTCTTACTCTGCTAACTTGTCGGAGATAATAACCGCGGAACAGTGAAGAATAGATCGCAGATGTTTGCAAATTATCAGAAGACATTATTTTTCAATTAAATAACACATTTATTCCTGAACCATGGCCCTTTGAAAAAGCTCGGGTCTCCCATTGACTTCAATGGGGCTCGTTACTCGAAACGAGCACTCGAGCATCTGGAAATGTTCGGCTCGAGTAACGAGCACCCGAGCATTTTAGTGCTCGCTCATCTCTAGTAAGTACATAAAGACTGTGGAGTGTAAAATATATTGTCGAAAACAACAATTTATACATTAGTTTCAGGAATACAGATGTGTCCACTCTTAGAATGTAGTTCCTTAATTTATCACAAAGCCAATTCAGAACAATATAGCGGAATTGGAAAGTAACAAAAAAGACAAGGAAGGGTCATAGATCAACTTAAAATAGAGCAGTTTGAGGTTGGTAAAATAAGTATACCTATCACTCCTCAATCCTTAGACACCTTAGACACTGTCTGTTCACCCCGTGTTTCTTGACACACCAAAAATGCTTGGAGTAATGTATTTAGCCAATCATTCGCCAGAGAGTGACCCTTCCCTGCCAGTGATTGGCTGAACACCAGGAAGTGCAGAGCAGGGAACCCTGATATTGTGTGAATGAGAGGGTTCATAGATCAGTGAGGGGGGAGGGTTACAGTACATTTTTGGACATATAACCTTGCATGTTTCGTGGAGCATTTGGAAATTAACAGTACAATGAGAAAACAAAAAAAAGCTCAAGTCATTTAACAGGGTTTTTCCAGAAATTCTGGAAACTACGGCAGGGATGGCAAAATAAAAAAAGGGTGCTCCGCCTCTGCCAGCCAAAGCATTGTTGTGGTTCTTCTACACCAGAGGAGGCGAACCTATGGCATGGGTGCCAGAGGTGGCACTCAGAACCCTCTCTGTGGGCAACCAAACCATCGACCCAGCACAGAGTTCACCAGTTAGGACTCTTCCTGCAGTCCCATGCAACTCAAGGTAAGCTACTTTCAGCATTATTATAAAGTGACACATCCTTGGCTGCTTGGGACTGCGGGAAGAGTGAGAAAGTTTGGAAAAGGGCAGAATTATTTTGGAGGTCTTCCTGCTGGTCCCAGGTTTCCGCCTATATAGGGGAACCCTGGAGGGAAGCTACAATGATAATCTGAATTCAGCCCCTTCTTGCAACTGTATGGGCATCCTAAGGACGCTGATATGGTTGAAAGTTGTAGCAGAACAGTTACTGCGAAAACATACTGCTTAAATTGCTGTGTTGGAACTTGGTGATCAATAAGTGGGTTTTGGTTGTAGATTTGGCACTCATTCTCCAAAGGGTCCTCCATCACTGTAATTAATGATCACAGGAGTTATTTAGGCCAGTTAGTGGCCTTCTTGGAATGACTCAAGATGTCACCTCCTCTCCTTACATTTCATGGTCTAAATTTTTCACCCATTGGCTGAAGGTGGTCATGGGATACTCGTGGCACCATTCAGCGTTATTGGAGAGATACGGGACCTGGAGAAGGGTAAATACCCGTTCTTACTTGTTCTGACACCCCTGCCTTGACCCTTTAGAGAATTCCTGGAAAAACCCAATTATATATAGCAAGTCTTCCTTTTAGTAGTGATTTCCTGATAATTGGATCAATAATAAGGTTGTGTAACTAGACTAATTGGGGGACATTTATCAGGAGTTGTACACCAGTTTTCTGCCGTACAAGCGCTAAAATATTCATTACTAGCAAACCACAAGTAATTTTGATTATTTCCCCCTTTACGGGAATATCCGTTTGTGATACAATATCTTAAAATAACATTGTCCTGAAAGGCTCCTCATCAGGTGACACATATATTTAGACAAGTCCAGCCAAGAGGAAACGTATGGAAGGACATCAGTATATAATCTATGTTATCTATGAGGGCTAATGGCCACGGATCAGTGAGTGGATGACACACGGTTTCCTGCATTTCCATGTTCTTCAGCAGCTTTTCATTATTAGGTAATCAGCTCAACATAGCGACATAAGAGCACTAATGAGCTGTAAGGATGGGTATACATGGAGTGATAATGGCTCCAATCAGGCTGATATCCACATATTTAGTCACTCAGACATCAGTTTGATCTTCACACCTAGAGATATTTCCTTAAATGAGAGTTTAAAAGAGTATCCCCACCAGAGGATGGCTGTTTCTCCTGACTAGGGTTATACTCTGATTGTCAACTTATAGGGAGATTATTGTTAAGTTGGGGACATACAGTAAGAGATAGACATTCTAATATCTCACTTAAAGAAAATATAACATTTGTTTTTATGCATTGTGAATCAAACATACCTTGACAATACTGTAACGACACTGATGCAGATACATATCTTGTTTAATCCCTGATCTGAGTGGTCCTGCTCATTATTACATTCAGGACCTTGGGATGGCTGGGTGCCTAGCTAAACACACTACTCATGGGAACTATCCAGGCAGGAATAATCAACCTGATGCATAATTAGGATAAGAGGAGAGTATTGGGGCAGCCAAAGAAATGACAGAGTTTCATTATTATAATTTTATAATTGTGTTTTATAGCAAAACCATTCAGATCAGGGATTAAACAAGATATGTGTCTGCATCAGTGTAGCTACAGAATCCTCAATGTATGTATGGTTCACAATGCATGAAAACACATGGTAGATTTCCACTAAGTAAGTCACGTTAAAAATCAGCCATAATCAGCAGAAGGTGATGGCGCTGCCAAGTTACAGAAACAATGTAGCTCACTCTGCTACGATCTTTCCATAACTTCTATCTGCCTCTATTCATCTGACGAGGTTTCTTGGGCCCACTACATAAATTATTCTGGGGGCCCACCCTTCATCATATCCCAGAAAATAGACCATATTAGTTTCCATATTGGGTTGCCTTCTGCAATAATTCTGGGGTCCAGTAATGGGATAAAACCAGAGCCAACAGGAGGAACTTCTGGTTCTGTGGTGGTCCAGTCCAACATCATAGAAAAAACACATTCAGCTGTTTTCTAAACTCCCACCACCTCACCATAGTAGTTTATATGGAAGAACCCTTCATTATTTAATGCGATTTCAAATATTCCCATTCTTACAGTCTACCCTATTCAGTGTGGACTTAGGGTCCTCCACTAAAAAATAGTTCTTTGGATCCAATGGGGCTCATTTATTAAGTTCCCGTGGCCGCAGGTTTTCCAACATTTTCGGGGATCGCACCGGGGGTTGTGTCACATGCGATCGGATTGTGCTGCAATTGGGGCCACTTACACGTGACACAAATCGGGAACGGGCCATCGGACGATCTGATGGATTCTGGCGACGCAAGGGATTTAACAATTAAAATTGTGTTCCAAGTCAAGCACTTACATGCACCAGGAAGAAGAAGGTGAACTCCGGCGGACCTGATCGGGGAAGCGACACATGCAGGATATCGGGCGCACGCTGGTAGACTTCACCCTCGTCGGACATTTCGGATTGGGGATCGCGCCTGGACAGGGTAAGTAAATGTGCCCCATCGTGTCAGTTTTAACGCCTGCAGTCATGCCAAAGGCCTCTTTCGAGCTGTAGCAGCTCCTGGTCTAGTGACAAAGAAGTCAGCAGCCTCTAAAGGTAATTTGCATACATTTTTAAAAATAAAATCAGCTAGTTACATGGACTAGCCAAATACAGTTTATAGATGATGCTGGCTTGGGGGGGAATATACTATCAGATCTACTTCTATATGTAGATTCCTAATGGTAGGTCTCCTCTAAGGCCTAATGCATACAAACGTTGTGTGCTCTCGGACTGCTGCTTTTGCCTTATGTGTCATCGGCATGTGAGGTTTGAGATTGCCCATGCCTAAAATTCAGGCAGAAATAGGATCTGCTCTTTAATTTGTGGCTCGCACATGGCACCATGACAGCTTGGCCAGTCGGCTTGCTCATGGCACCTTGGAAAACATGGCCGTTTATAGACATGGAACCCAAATAGTATCTTACTTCCTAGCCTTTAACATAACCTGTTATGGTCCTGGGAGACCTGTCACTATCCTGCTCCATTGATTTTGCCTCGGAGTAAGAGTCTCTCATATTTGTGTTGGGGTTGTAGATCCACATAGTCCATTCTGTATTTCTGATTTCAGGAGTATTCAAGGGAACCTGTCATCAGAAAGATCATTTTTATATGATGACAGGTTCAAATAGCTTTTAGCATGTTGATGTAAAAATGCCTTTGTCATGCATTTGGATAATTCTAAAGATTTTTAATTGTTTCTTTCACATTGTCTGGCTCCCTCCCAGTAGCGCGTGGTGAGTCCCAGGAGGGGCATTTAATATTGCACAAGTTTTTTTCTCCTCAATTCCTCCTCCCTTCCCCCTCACTCATCTCTGTTCCCCTCCCTCAGCCTCTCTTCTGCTCCCCCCACATAGTTCAGCTCACCACTGCAACCAATTTTCTTTGGACTGCCCCTCCCTCACGGGAGTAGTAGTGGAATTAATAAAGGCATCAATAAAGGAATTTTTGAAATCAACATGCCAAGCGCTGTTGGAACCTGTTACCTTGTAAAAATGACCTTCCAGATGACAGGTTCTCTTTAAGCCATTGTGTAGAGACTATTTTTATTCTTTAGAACATCTTAACTTAAATGTTTATTTTAGCCTTTTACTCACCATCCATTTGTGATTGACGTATATGAAGACTCTAGATGACATTTTGATTGGGATGTAAGGGTACATGAGCAGTAAGAGACACTTATGACCAGATGTATATGACTCACAGTTATTAAGACTGAAAAAAGACATGGTTTAATCAAACCAAATTTCTCCTTAATGAACCTATTGTTGATCCGAGGAAGACATGGGAGGGGGAAGGGCAGGGATTCATCTCTCCTCTAGAAGCAGCAATTAGCTATATCACGAGATTAACATTATGCTATAGACAAGTGCATAATCACCCTTTAACACTGCTTCAATGAAATGAAATGAGCACGGCTTGTTAGACGGTAGGTAATATTTTCTGGACTATTTAAAGCACAAGTTCATCATTGTTGGGATTTGACATTGAACATTCTAACAGTTGGATTTCACTGAAATCTGACAACACATGATGATGAAATAGTAATATGTTGTCAGAAACTAGGCTTCTACTTCTAAGACTTGTAGTGTCATGTGTCTATACTTAGAGGTAGATGCTTGATGTAGATGGTTTAGCTCTTATAATCCTCCATCCTCCCTTACTGAGCAGTAGGGAAGAACGGACCTGAACAGCAAAGAAGTTCTGGTCCAGCTCAAATCGTCCTCCCAATAATGCCCATGATCAGTGTCAGCTGAAGTCAGACAGACCTGAACTTTCCACTCATCTATGCCTTCATTTTTTTTCTAATGAGATCAAAAAACAAATTGTCATCCCTGCTGATCAGCCTTTTACCATGAAATGTCTCCTGAACTCCATCTTGCTAGCAGGGCAGACAGAATCTCAATGAGGTGCCATTTTATATAGAAGTCTACATAGAAGGAAGCCTCAATTTCTTGGTCTCTACCCATCAGCTCTAAGACAGCTGCACATTTCAGATACAGCCTGAAAAAAACAAGATGAAAGGCTTTGAAGAAGTGGGAAAATATATTTATTGCCTGTCTGATCAATATAATGGTGGTCTAGAAAATTTGTATAAAGCTGAGGTCTCACATGATATCCACTCCATTCAAAGCCTAGGACCTCCAGAAATAGCCTAGTTCAGTGCCATGGAGCGGTAGTATACATGTGTATCTGACACCCTATTGAGTTACCTCCATAAAAAAGGATCAGGAATCAGATGAGTGGACCCAATGGTTGGGTTGAGTGTTTGGGCTCAGCCATCTAACATGGACAATTGGGCAAAATGAGACCCCTAGCAACTAGCCCTGGTCATGATTGGCCAGGGTTGTCTGGGTCAGGAGGCCATGTCTAAATTCAACCTCCAAACTTAAACCCAACTATGGGGTCTGCTAATCTTTAATCAGGAACCGCCTTCTGTCCATAAGTGGGATTCCCAACATTCAGAGATACAGGACAATATTAATCACTTATGCAGATGATATTTTTTTCTTTTCTGCCATAACTATTAAGAATATCTAGTGCTCAACCAGAGATAAGAGAGTATAAAAGAGATGCAGCTAAGTACAAAACAAAAATAAAGTAAAAAAACAAGAGCCATACTGCACCTAACACATTTCAGTAAAGTACTTTGATATAGTCTACATATCTAATTTCTGTTCTTGTTTATTGGGATGATAACCTTCACCAGAAAAACTGAGGTCATGACTTTTTCAAGGCACTTCAATTGGTTGTATGTTGATTTACAGTACAGCTTGGCTACCTATAGGCGGAAATAGAGTTTACATCCTGCAAAAGGAAAGCTTATTTCCATACTATAGCCTAGGGAAAACTCTCTTCACCAGCTGACATCTCTGCAAGGATAGACAGTACCTTACTAGATCTAAAACTAAAAGGATTTTTCCAGCTCAAGAATCCTCAGGTCATTACTATCATTAGGTGGGGGTCCACCGCTCAGAATGCCCACCAAAGGAACAGGATGCAGAGAAGCCCATTATCTGTGTAGTGGCTGATAAGTTTACTACAGCTCAGGTCCTTGTCAAATAAATGGGAGGTGATCGGTAGTAACCAGGTCTGACCACTACACAGAGAACGGAGCTGTCTGCTTTCTATCCCTTTTTTTAACTGATGAGGACATTTGATCTGTATTGGTGCATGATATTGGAACCCATCCCCCTCGAAACTATTTTGAGGACCTATTCTATGCAAATGATATCAATATTTTAAGCCCAGAGACACAACCCATGTAAATCTTAGCATCTTCAGTCTAGATCTAATATTTGGTATTGTGGAATATGACACTTCGATGCTTAGAGAGTCCTCGCAATTGACATAGATTTTAGCTTAATATCCGCTGCTGTGGAATTACGTCCATGGCTACAAATATTGTAATTTCTTAATTCCTGTCTGTTCTCCCTGACTTGACCTGCTGCATGTAAATTCAGAATTTGAGCCGTTGTATTATATTACACTAATCTAGATGTATTGCCATTTTGCCACTCTGTAAATGTTCTCCGGGGACTTCCTAGCCTGCATAACACCTCATTACTGCGACTGCTCTTCATTGCATTATTGCACGCCATATATAACGCCGGGCTCGGTGTGATAAGATCGACACGTATATATGTTCATTTACTCTCTCTGTAGTTATTCCAGTAATAAAAATCAGATATCACGTCTGGGCGCTATTAAAGGGGCAGTCATGGGGTTAATAAAGTCCATCATATATACTGCAAAATAAAGCGAACAACATTAAAATCAATACCGAAAAAGGAAATAACATTAAATAGGGTTAGAGGAGGTGATAGACTCAAATACTCTCCAGATACCCCCAAAAATGAGCCTCTGTGGTGATGTTTCTTTATAGAACTATTATATCCGGCCAGATGACATCCCAGTACAGTGACACATTGTGAATGATTATTCCCCCTGGGGGCACAATGAACATACCGGTTGTGGATTTTCCCAGATGATCAGGTGGTAAAATCCATAACAGGGAATTATCCTGAGGAGGTTTCCGTAGCTCTAGATGATATTATACTTTTATATTTGCATGTTTTGTTGGGTTATACACAGACCTCTATTTTCCATAGAGGTCAATGGAGAGTGAAAAATAATGTGCAAGGATTCATGGCACCGATTGCTGTTCTAGGCTGTCTCCAGCACTACAAAGAAGAGGAAGCCAAAGGTAGTTGTAGTGGGGGAGCGGTTAACATTTCTCAATATTTGTGCAGGGTCCGTGTTTTTGGCACACAAATTGTGCAGTAAATTACACTGTGATGTTAGGATGTGTGGCAAGGGGATAATGAATTGGCGCAGGAACAAAAATGGTCTGAACAAACTCCACATTAATGAAGTCGATATAGAACTCTGTAGACAAGGTGCTCTAAATCTGCACCAAAAATTGTGCCAAAAAAGTGTTGAGAAACTAGAAGTTGGGGGGGGGGGGGGAAATTGTGCACCCAAATTGTGTGCCAAAAATAAAGAGGGGTCAGTGTTGGGGAAGGACAAATGTTGTGGAGCCGACACTTCATAAATAAGGCACAAAAATCAATAAGAAAACAAAAAACATTGGAAAGCCTATAGTAAGTGCCCCCCAATGTCTCCATCCACTCTGTAGCGGTCACACCAGGGTACTGGCGCTCTGTGAGTAGATTTAAATGCTGGTTTACGTTGAGTCTGAAAATTTCTGCAGCTACAATAAAACTAGTCTGGAGTAAAGATGAACAAATCCATTCTTCAATTCATTGATTCTGGATGACGCTGGCAACTTTCAGGCACCAAATAGAATATTTTTTGATTCTCCTCAGACAAACCTTGTATTAAAAAACAGAAGTCCCACTGATTCTTTTACAAAAAAGGTCCAATTGCCCAGTATTTCGCGTCAGTCAGTCGCAGTTGGAAAAACGACTATAATAAAATAGGAGCTTTTTATAAGAAATATGTATTTTAGAGGACTTAGAGGGAGTTATATACCAATCCCCAGGACAATTGGAACAATATTGATTCGTACCATGTAGATATGCACCCAAACTGATTTTTTTGGAAAGATTGGCAAAACTTATACGAATTGAATCTTGAATGATTCGTTCATCTCTAAACGATGGATTTGGCTGACTATGCTCTGATGTGTATAGACCTAGAAGTATAATCTGAAACAGACAAGACAACAAAGTTGAGCGGACGCAAACTTTAAGTTTAAAATCAATCACAGCCATGTCTAGTAGCTGGGGCGTCACTTTGGTGGACTGGCCAATCCGGCAACATGTCCCAGTTAAGCGGGGCGCACCTGCACCCTGGACCGAACTTAAAGTTCAGGTCTGCTCATCTCTAGTGACCTTTTTAGGGTCTGATACCATACCAACCCGTGTGCATGGAGTCTATAGGTGCTGTATGGTCTGTAAGGACCTATATGAAACAACAGGTGCCATATTGCAGCTAGACACAATGTGGAATTAAGCCATATTATAGTAGTATGAATAAGTTTGTTGCTTCTTTACATATAACAATGGAGCTCAAATTATTTTAGAAAATGATTGGCTTTACCAGCGGCTATATTGCAAAATCTATACCAGCCTTTCTTAACTGCCAAACAAGATTCCTAATATTGGTAAAGGGATACGTAATACCCCTCTGAGACACCTTGATCCAGGTGTAACTACAACCACACCCCTCTACAAAGCTACATCCTTGGTTTTAGGGCTGTTGCACATTATCTGCAACAAGTAAATGCAGCTATTCCAGAATCGGGGTAGTAAATCTGAAATTTCAACTCGATTGGGTGCTCTTACTGCCTTGATATTATACTTATAAATTATGGGTCATATTGGGATATCAGGGGTGTAGCTTTAGGGTATAGAGAAATAACAATATCCCCCCCATAGACCACAATGCTGTATAAGAAGACATTGGAATTGTAGATGGTACATGGGGGTCTTGTTGCAGATTTTCTATTAGGACCCCCCGATCTACATATCGGGGCACATTTACTAAGGGTCCGCGGACCGCATTTCTGTGGGGTTTCCTGACTATTTATGATTTGTGCCGCTTTTAACAGGGGTTTTTGGCGCACATGATTGGATGTTGACTTTTATGCGACACAAATGGGGGGGCGTGACCGTCAGACAACCCAACTGATTTGGAATTAGCCCGGGATTTAAAATTCAAATTGTGTCGCAAGACATGCACTCGCATAAACCGGGAAGAAGAAGGTGAACTCCAGCGGACCTCAGCGGGGGAAGCGACACATGCAGGATATCCGGTGCACGATCTTGGTGATTCGCGCCGGACTTCATTCTCGTCGGATAGTCCGGACTGGTGATCGCAACAAGACCGGGTAAGTAAATGTGCCCCATTGTTGTTACTTACAGAAGTTTCATTACATTACATTTCTAAAATTGTAATCTTTCTTGTTATTCTGTACATAAAGAACGGAAGCAGCAATTTTACTGTATATTATGTATGAAAATAGAAAATAGAAGCTGGTGAAATGGACATCCTGTAGAGCCGAGGATCTATATTATTAAAGCGACGTACCTGGGTATAATACTTTAATATTTCTCCTGCTATATATTCACCCACGCTCTAGCTACAGCCAGCGGTGCTTGTCCCTCTCCAAATCATTGCAGAGATCCCCTGAAGAGAAATAGGTGAGTGCCATGCATATTCATACGTATGTTCGCGGAATTGCAGCATTTAGAGATGCCCCAGTGCTTAAACCATGGGATGTAGCATAGAAAAATGAAAAGGTCAGCGCCCAAGTGGGGCTCCGATGTTGAATGATTAATAAACCTACGCTTTCCTTAATCTCCATACTCAAACCTCTTCATTAATTTATAGCCATAGTACTATATATACCTACCTGAGGAGTGTATATACTGCTGGCATGCTTTGGAGATGCATTAACGGCCCCACCACAATGTACACAGTATTAGAAATACACATAATACACTATTTATAGAGATGTATAGATAATCTATGGCTTTTAGTGAAGAAAACTGGTAATATCTCCAGGCTACAAGGGTACTTCTGACTACGAAACTTCTCCATCTCTCGTAACGTTCATTGGTGACTGTCATCAGGCATTATCGATACATCTGTATATTTAGAGAAAAAGTGACTCAGAAATCCCCATGGGGTTCTCCGCGTTGGGTTATTACAAGCTTAGTCTCTTGTCACTCCATATTTGTAATGTGGACTTGGCGTTGCAGAGATTAACTTCCATTGAAAAACAAAATGTATGTTTAACACATCACACACATGTTTATACACACATTACACACCACGACTATATTATCTTGTTATACACAATTACGCACAGCATGTTATATGCACACATTACACACATTCCAATAGCATCTTGTGTTATACATAATTACACAGAGACGTTATATACACACATTACACAACATTCTATATAGCATCTTGTGTTATACATAAGAGGCGCATGAGCATGTTATATACACCACATACACACATTCAAATAGTACCTCTGAATTACACACCTATGCCCGGGATGTTATTTGTACATATCACCACATTTATATTGTACCTTCATCAAATTAACCTATGCAGGGGCATGATATAGCACCTTTACACACATTCATATAGTATCTTGTGTGATAAACAATTACGCACAACATGTATATACACAAACATTACACACATTCAAATAGTATCTTCTGAATTACACACCTATGCCTGACATGTATATGTACACATTACACACATTTATATAGTATATTCGGAGTCATAACCATACACAGCACATTATATACACACATTACACACAACCATATAGTATTTTGTGAATTACACACCTATGCCTGGCATGTTATATACACACTTATAAACAAATTAATATACTTTGTACAGAGATTAATGCCTTTTGCACATTGCATGTACACATTACAATAGTATATGCGGTACTGACACTCCATTGGGCATTATATAAGTGTATAATACACATTTATGGGACATCTATGCACATGACATGAACAACTTGCACACATTTTTATAGTATATGCAGAAAAAACACACATATGTATGTACTGTATAAGTACACATTACACAAACTTATGGTTCATCAATGCCTAATTCATGTATACATAACAAACATTGCAATATGTAGAAATTACACACCTATGTACATTGTGCACACACATTCATTCCATATATAATGAAAATATATAGATACTGTATACATTACACGCAATGTATATAGAGTATATATTACACACATTTATGGCACACCAATGCATATTTCATCCATACATTACACACATTTATATAGTATATGCAGTAAAGACAAACCTTTGTACATAATATGCATACTTTACATATGGTGCACATAGGTAAGTATGATATATACACATTTATGGCACAAATATGCACATTACATACACACCTCACACGCATCCATACAGTATACGCAAAAATGACGCACACAGGTACATTATATTCACACGTGACGCACATTCTTGACACACTTGTGTATTTTACATGGAATCTCATGATCGTTCATATACTTTATGCAGAAATTACACACCTTTGGACATTTTACACACATTACACACATTCATTTAGTATATGCAGCAAGTACACAACACAAATGTATGTGAGTATAAGTAAATGGTACAGATATTCATGACACAATTATGGATACATACATTGCATATTTCACACAAACATTTCACACGTTCAATATAGTTTATGGAGAAATTACAACCCTACACACATTTTTTGCACACATTACACACATTCATGGTAGACTTATGTGTACACAGTATATGCTTGCAGACATATACCTCCCACACCACCTATTAAGATGCCTGTTACCTTGTGTAACGTTTTTCTTTGCTGCAGAAAGGGATCAAATGTACCCCCGCCCCAGAATCAAATCAGGGGTATTAACCTTTTCCTAAACACAACAAAACAAATCCCCTCCCATTTGATTCCACAAACAACAAGACTAAATAGGCCCTGATGCCTTTCAGCGTTCAGTATTAAATATGTTCTCATTGACTACACTAAGATTTGTTGTGTTGTCTGTTAACATGGAGATGCATAGATAGGTACAACACGTAGAAACATGTTTATTTAGACTCTGCTTTATTTTCTATTTTTGTTTGGTTGTTACTACCATAGGCTTTTCTCTGGGGGCCTTAGGGTAGTAATTTGCCTCTGGTTGTAAAGGGATCCAGACATTGGGGGGATTATACTAATTCTGGCTAAAGCACGACTGTCGGCATCGGAGATCAGTCTCGGAAGCAAGCCGATGTTTTAATGTGCCGCACGGCTGTAAGTAAATAATGGGTAGACAGTAAATCAGTCGTGAGATGTGTGCCAAAATCTTACATGGACTGCGCCTAATTTAGCTCTCTGACCCTTTTTTTCCTGGTATATTGTGCGACCAAAAAATGTGCTAAAAAAAGCCGACAAAAATACAGAGAAAATGTACGGATTAATGTGGAAAAGTAGGCCCCGCCCACTTGCGGAGGAGTGGGTAGTGGATAGTTGGAAACATCTGTTCTTTCTGGCACAAATCATGATCGCAAACAATTCTGCGCCCAAACAAAGATCCCGGCAGATACGATCAAAATGTCCCCCATTATTCTGGGTCTGTGAATACCTATTAAAGTTTATAATTAGAGATGAGCGAAATACTAGTCCGAGCTGATGCTCGTTCGAAGCTTAGGTACTCGAAAACTGCTCGTTGCGGACATGTTCTATGTACACATTACACACATTTATATAGTATCTCTGAGTCATACGTACCTATTACACACCGCACATTATATACACACATTTACACACAACCATATAGTATTTTGTGAATTACAACACCTATGCCATGGCCTGTTATATACAACACTTATAAAAAAATTAATTATACTTTGTGCAGAGATTAATGCCTTTTGCACATTGCATGTACACATTACAATAGTATATGCGGTACTGGCACTCCATTGGGCATTATATAAGTGTATAATACACATTTATGGGACATCTATGCACATGACATGAACAACTTGCACACATTTTTATAGTATATGCAGGAAAAACACACATATGTATGTACTGTATAAGTACACATTACACAAACTTATGGTTCATCAATGCCTAATTCATGTATACATAACAAACATTGCAATATGTAGAAATTACACACCTATGTACATTGTGCACACACATTCATTCCATATATAATGAAAATATATAGATACTGTATACATTACACACAATGTATATAGAGTATATATTACACACATTTATGGCACACCAATGCATATTTCATCTATACATTACACACATTTATATAGTATATGCAGTAAAGACAAACCTTTGTACATAATATGCATACTTTACATATGGTGCACATAGGTAAGTATGATATATACACATTTATGGCACAAATATGCACATTACATACACACCTCACACGCATCCATACAGTATACGCAAAAATGACGCACATAGGTACATTATATTCACAACGTGACGCACATTCTGACACCACTTTGTGTATGTTAATGGAAAATCTCACATAACGTTCATATATTTATGCAGAAAATTACACACCTTGGACATTTTACACACATTACACACATTCATTTAGTATAGCAGCAATTACACACACACACACACATGGTATGTGCAAGTATCAGTAAATGAGTACATATATTCATGACACACTTATGGATACATACATTGCATATTCACACAAACATTTCACACGTTCATATAGTTTATGGAGAAATTACAACCCTACACACATTTTTTGCACACATTACACACATTCATGGTAGACTTATGTGTACACAGTATATGCTTGCAGACATATACCTCCCACACCACCTATTAAGATGCCTGTTACCTTGTGTAACGTTTTCCTTTGCTGCAGAAAGGGATCAAATGTACCCCCGCCCCAGAATCAAATCAGGGGTATTAACCTTTTCCTAAACACAACAAAACAAATCCCCTCCCCCATTTATCCCACAAACAAGACTAAATAGGTCCCTGATGCTTTCAGCGTTCAGTATTAAATATGTTCTCATGACTACACTAAGATTTGTTTGTTGTCTGTTACCATGGGATGCATAGATAGGTTACAACACAGTAGAACATGTTTATTAGACTCTGCTTATTTTTCTATTTTTGATTTGTCTGTTACTACCATAGGCTTTTTCTCCGGGGCCTTAGGGTAGTAAATTTTCCTTTGGTTGTAAAGGGATCCACAGACATTGGGGGGATATACTAATTCTGGCTAAAAGCACGACTGTCGGCATTCGGAGATCAGTCTCCGGAAGCAAGCCCGATGTTTTAATGTGCCGCACGGACTGTAAGTAAATAATGGGTAGACCAGTAATAATCAGTACGTGAGATGTGGTGCCAAAATCTTACATGGACTGCCGCCTTAAATTTAGCTCTCTGAACCATTTTTTTCTGGTCTATTGCGGCCAAAAAAATGTGCCTAAAAAAAAAGCCGACAAAATACAGAGAAATGTGACGGATAAGTGGAAAAGTTAGGCCCGCCCACTTGTGGAGAGTTCGGGGATAGTTGGCAACATTGTTTCTTTCTGCACAAAGTCATGATCGCAACAAATCTGGCGCCCAAAAAAGATACCAGCAGATACGATATACATGTCCCCCATTATCTGGGTCTATGGGAGGATACCTCTTAAAGTTTATATTTTATTGGTCTCGCCTTCTCTGATCCAGGTATCCAGAAGCTATAACCCACTCTGCAAGCACCCTTTTACCTCTTAACGACTGGAGATGAAGACTCGATTAGCATCTGATACAGCTCAGTGGATATCAAAAATCTTCCTGCTCGCTGATATATACGGCTGCATTTCCGCCTCGGGGGTGGTGTACTTGTGATGTTGTAAGTAAGTGACATTGTTAATTATTTATAGAGTCTGCAAACGTGTAGAGTTATTATAGCAGAAAACAAAACAACACTCTCTTTGCGTGCGAAAATTGGAGTTTTTTCCCCCTCTCTTTAATATTTATTTTGTCATCCTGGATGATTTTACATGATGTCTCTCGCACATAAGCAGTGAATAAGAATTTATGGGAGTCGTACTTATCGAGGCAGTGATTTTTAAGGTCTCCCTTTCATCTTGATTTGGAAGCGCAACGTGGTTTTGGCGGTAGTCAGGCAGCAGGACCGCACGCAGGAACCATTCCGATCAATGAGATTTCTTTTATGCCACTTTTCTTTATGGTGCGCTGTGAGTTTTATCAGCATAAACCTGTCAATCACATCAACCTGTACAATTACTTGCAAATGGATTGAAAGATGAAGTGGCCCTTAAGCCCAGTGCAAAACTTGCTGCTGATCCTTATTATTTCCCCCTCGCAGTACTGTAATCAGAATTTCAATAGAAATTTCGAGTTCTTAAAGGATTTCCCAGTTTTTTACAAATAGTAAATCATCAATAGCCGATCAATGGGGGTTCAATATTTAAATAAATGGGAGTGTGAAGCTTTCTGGGATCGGGGGAGTCCCATCTAAGTGTTGGACTCACATCTCATATGAAATAAATTCACCATTGTTCAAGTCTTTATAAAACATTCCAAATGTCGCAAAGAGTTCACATCCACCATGAAATAAGTTTGCCTGATTGTCTCAATTTTGAGGACGATGGGGTGTGTTGAAAGAAGTATCTGAGCTAGTGGTGATATGAAGCTTCAGTCCCATCTGAGTCATTTCATGTGGACTAGAAGTGGGGATTAGTTCTAGAGTTGTTTTATAGTGTGTATTTTCTTGATCTTTAATTGTAGTAGGGCCAAGGAATCCTATATTTTCTATTGTCTCACATCCATATCCCTTATAGACTGAACATGTTTGGAAAAGGTCCAGAGATGTTTGACGTGAAGCGGCCAATTTATGCTGTGTCTTCCAATTGTACTCACCAATGGTAAATGTTTGGAGAGGGAGACGGCCGTTGGAAACATTGGGTACTGGTGTGGAATAAGTCTGTGCCAGATTTTTCTGCCTCTCTTCAGTCAGATGATACATAGTCTGGGAAGGTATGAGCGAAACACACTTAGAAGGTGGTTTAGGTGTGTAAGGTTTGTGGTCACACTGCCTTGAAGCCCTCCGAGGCTGCTAAGATGTCTTCATCCTAGAAGAAGGAACGATCAAAAGGCACAAAGCGAAATTCACGATTAAAACCCAAAGAGCAGACCAGCACCCACATAATGACAACCGCACGCCAATAAATTCCTCGCAAAATCCCAACAAAACACTCCATCCCCAGGGACCAAAACCCTCAAAAAATAACTCACTCACACCCCCCCCACCACTCCCTCAAACCTCCCCAAACAACAACCCCCGTCAAACAGGCACCATCCCCCTAAAACCAATCATAGACCCTCCACCTAAATCGGATCCTCCTCCCCCAAATCCACCAAATCCACTCTCCCCCCCTCACTCTCACCACCACACTCTACCAAACAACAACCACTTCCAGAGCACCACAAGTTACCTTATCAACCACATACCTTAGCCTCCAAAAGTTCAACCTTCCATCCCAACCACAAAATTCAGCAACTAGTCCCCCTAAATCCCCGACCATAAAAGTCCCAACCCCCCCAGACACCGGACAACCCACACCGAACCACCCTGAAACCCACGCACACTCACCACAAACAATACCCCCAACTTACCACCCTCCACCCCCCCGACCCATCACCCCATCCATAGCCCCCACTACCTAGAACAGCAGCCAAACAACCAATGACCACCTTACACGAGAATCCATTCCTTCAACCCTCACCAACCCCCCCCCCTCCCAGACAACCATCACCACTAACAAACCACGCTCTCCACCCACTTTAACTGCTACCTACATAGCCTAACAAAACCACTATCACAACAACACTCCAACCGCTAAAATAGACCCCCCAACAGAACTAAAAAAAGAGCCCATCCAAACACCAGTCCCCCTCAGCCTTCCCACACCATTCCCCCGACTACAACACGAATAATGACCCCAAAAAACCCCTCCCCTCACCCCCCCCACTCAATCCCTACTGCAATCAACCCAGCTAAAATAACCAGCCCCCCACACACTCCCCCCCCCCACAATTCTACAAGCACAAGGATCACCCCCCAAATAAAGAAAATTCCAATCCCCACATACCAACCGCCACGCAATAACACCCCCCTACAAAGTCCAACTGATACCTCACCTAAATAATCTCCCGTCCACCCACAACTTCCGCAACCCACCCCCCGCATACTCCCACATCCCCCATCACAAGGGACCTCAGAAACCGCTCTAAAAAACCTCAAAACTGATGTAAGGACAACTCTCCCCCCAACCCCCTTCCCCCCACCACCCGCTCGCCTCAACGACCCATCCTACACCGACGCGATACACTAGCTCCTCCTACAATCCCCCCCCTTCCCTCCCCACCCATCTTACCCCCCCCTCACCCACTTATTACACCGCCTACAGCCAATGATTAGAAAACCCTCCATCCGCTTCTATAAGGGACTCAAACCAAACAATGTACCCAAAAAAAATTTTAATTAAAAAGTGGGACACTTTTCGGGTCTTTATCGGTTTTTTTTTTTTTTTACTCCAATCCTCAACTCCTCTTTCTGCCCATATACACGCCTGAACAGTGACTGAATCAAACAATGGTCCCCTCTGGTGTCTCGCCAAACCTGCTGCCGCCTCTTCCTCCTCATCCTCCCTCCACCCGCCACCTCCTCCGAGTTATGCGCTGAGAAGAGTAAGCAGACCCAGACCTGAGGGTGCTTTGGCTATCACCCAGGACTCGTCTTCCCCCGTCTCTTTGTGACGAGCGCAACGCTTCCGACGTCATGTGGAATCAGAGAGAATTTTTTCAACCAGGCCACCGCCAGCGGATGGTGCGGCTGCTGATGGCAAGCTCGCACCATGCCCTCTGAGTTGACTCCCTCCAAGTTATCCGCCACATGCCAAAATCAGACAATCCCGTCCACACTCATCTTGTCAGCATAGCGGCCGCTCTGCCTGCCCCTGACCTCCCCGTTCTGGTGGACAGTTGCCCTTCTTGGCCGTTCCCCTTCGCTCGGCGCGGCTGGTTAAATCTGGCTAACCTGAGTTCAGAGATTGCATTCACCCCTCGTGGGCACGTGCCCCACAAGTCAAGTGGTAGCTAAGGAGGGGCCCAGATTGGAAAGGCAGGCGCTGCGTGGCACCTGAGACCGTGAGCAGCATCTAGTGACATGACTTCAGACATGCGCACAGAATGACGGCCGCACCTTCGTGAGCAAAATCTGACAGATGGGGTATGTCGTGAGGTAGGACACGCTTGAGACTATAATGTTTCAGATAAACACTGGGCCAGAGCATGGACATTGGGTCAGTTGCCGAGGTGCAGAGCGCCACAGGTTACGGTCCGTGTCAACATCAAACCATGCGGCTTCGGTTCCGGCCAAGGTGTGCCGCCCGATCCAGTCGGCGGCCGGATGCCCTGAGCATCGCTAATTGGCGGTGAGCCATTTTATCTCGTCGGCTCAGCCCGTTTGCGCACCGCCTGTGATCGCTTAGCGAGGCCTGCTTGCTGTGCCTGCAGCTTACCGGAATTGCTGCGCGAGTGCCCAGAACGGATGGTAAGTCGCGAAGGAGGACGATGGAGAGGGGTGGGAGGAGAGAGGAGCATGGTAGCCTGGAAACACATGACGAGGTAGCCTCCGGCAATCCTCGGCGCCGGCAGTATATGACCAGCCGCAGGGTTCCGACGCTCCCGCCTCCACCACGTAAGTTTAACCCAAGTGCCGTCAGCACACGATTTAGGGGCCCTGCCGGCAGACAACTGTCCCCGTGTCCGGGGTCAGGTGGACTTGTCCGAAAGGCGTTGGTAGGGCACGGTGATGTGTCGACACGTGTGGTTTGCATGGACTTTTTTGGGCCGGCACTCGGGAAAACAGTAAGTGGCGGTGAAGGGACACGAAAAAAATACCGCGGGCGGCCGCGCCATGAGGGTGCGAAAGGCTCGGGTCCTAACTAGCCTACGGCGGCTCTCAGGCATACGCATCTGGAGATTGCCCATGTAAGGGCATTGGGCGGAGGGTGGGTTGCATCTATTGCGTGTCGCTCAGCGTGTACTGGAGGGTCTGAGAGCTGACCCGCTGGTGGCTTGCTGTGGAGGCTCGGGAGGCGACCACGTGCGGGGTTTTTGTAGGCAGGGTCTGGGCCGGGGGTGGCTATCCGCTGACACCGGGGGAACGGCGCCGTGGTGTGCAGGCCGGCGGTCGACCCGGACCTGCTTGACCTAGCGTTGAGGGAGTGTTTTCGATGTATCGGCCCTGCGCTACCATGGTATGGTCGTTCAGATAGTATAGGAGGTGAGAACCCCACTGCTGGCCTTGTTGGCAACTGTTGCCCCACGTCACGTCGAGGTCATCCGGTATGTTTCACCTTATACGAACCTCGCCAAGCTGACTTGCGGCTCTAGCCGCTCGCCGCACGAGCCCTTCGCCGAAGGGCGCTCATCGTAAGCAGATTTGGCCGCTGATAGCACCAGCTCTAGACCGCGGCTCTCTCCGTCTGGCCCCACTCACTGCCCTTCCACGCGTGTTTGGTCGAAGGGACTCTTCCTCGTTTCCGAAGCTCCTGTGTTCCCCGGCCGACTACCCCCAGCTTGGTCTGTACCCCTCCTCATCCATCCGATCACCCGCAAGTTGTTCCCCCGGATTCCTGCCCTGGCCCCACGACCTTCCCCCACTGTGACACGTGTCTCCTCCTAGGTCGGCCCTCTTAACCCCCTATCCCCTACGTCAAGCAGGTCATCATCCCCACAGACTGTGGAGTGGCCAAAGCCAACCACGGGCCTCGGGCACCAATGCTAAAACAGGCACGGAAGCACGGGTATGTGACTGTGGGCAGGGCCAGCACCCCAGTTCATACGGACTGCCAGGATTCCCATGACCAACTTTTCTGGAGAGGGGGAGACTGGGGGTGCGAGCTGAGGTGCAGACGCTGGAGGCGTGGCGCTGTTTCGGTGACATGGTGGATGCGTGGAAGAGACTGGGGACAAATTGCTCGAGACCTTAGTCAGCCCCTCCACGACCTCCCCTGTTCGCCCGTATCTGCCACTCCACCCCGTTGCTTACCCAGACGTCCCCCCAGGCACCTTCCGCGCATGACCCCTCGAGGAGTGTCGCTCTGCGGCGTGTCCACACTGCACGTACCCTCCTCAGCCGGTATGTGTCTCCCCCCACCGGCCAGGAACAGGCCTCTGCCCGCTGCCAGGAGACTGGGGGACGCCCCCCGTCCACCCCGACCCTCGACCTTCCCCCCTCGCACCCTGGGTCCACCACTTTATTCCCCTGCGCTTACGCTAGATCTTTTTTATTTTACCCTTTTTTTGTGTGATTTTTTTGTTTTTTTGTGATTTTGCGTTTCCAACCCACACCCCCACCGATGCAAAAAAAATGCGAAATATCTCTTGTGATGGATATTTTTTAGCCCAAGTATGAAAGCAACTACTATGGCCAGTGAGAGACACGCAGTTACGTAAACAAATCAACGGATAAATAAAAAGGAAAAATGGCAGACTGTGCCTAACTGAAACGCAACCGTCTAAAATTTTCTCACTTAGCGTCATTGCAATGGAAGTGCAGTTACTCAAAGACGCAAACAAACACACGGTCGCAAGTTTCATACAACATTGTCACCATTGGCTAGAGATGCATGCAGCAAGTACAGCCCCAGCAGATTCAACAGAAATCAATAAATATATACACGCTCTGTAGGCGTAAGCCGTTTGGATTCTCTATGGCTATTTTCTAGCCAAGTTATAGAGCCACATCCTAGCCAGATGAGAAGACACTGCGTTATATTAAAAAAAATAAAAACGTAAAATAAAAAAGGAAAAAATCGGCAGACTGTGCTAATTGAAATACAACCCCTACTACATTTTCCCACTTTGGGTTCTTTTGAGGATGGATATGTGTGCACTAACGGAGCTAAACAAAAACTGGCGTAAGCAAAGTCCCCTGCTAATTCTTCACAACAAACTGAGTACTAGATGCGACTAAAAAAAAAAAAAGACGAACGGTATGTCGCCTAAGAAGGTGTTGGGTCTTGGACCGATCCTCACTCCTGACTAACCGACGTAAGTCAGAACCCCCTACACGAGCTTCCTGCCCCAGCTCAGCTCTTACGGTCACTAGCGGTGCCTCCAGACACAGATGCTAAAATATCCGAGCGGCGGGGCAGGGCAGTCTCTCCCAGAAAGTCACTGCTCTGGCCACAGCCGCCCCCCCCACCTGCCCTCTCGACGTGTCCGGGTACAACGTCATGCTGGGTGGAGTGCCAGCGTCTCGGGCTTGTGCTTGGCTTGTATTTGGCCGCCCCACCCGAAAACGGCAGGGCGGCGGGGGGCGCTTGCCATTTCCGAAGAAGCGGGCGCCGCTTCGTAGAACCGCGCCCCAGGCGCCGTAGCGTCCCGGCTACCTGCAAGGAGCGAGCCTCCAGCTCGGAGCGCGCTGACTCGATACTCTTCCCATCCGCTACTTCTTCCGTATGCGTGAAAGTGCTCTCTCGCGCTCGGAGCCCGTCCCCCCCCGTAGCATGCTGCCCTGCACCGCTCTCCGCTCTCCCCTGCAGCTGGCGCTACCACCGAGTCCGCACCCCTGCGCCTTCCCCCTGCCGACTGCCCATCGTCCCCTGCCTACATTGAAATGGTGGGCCATCCCAATGGCCCGGCAGGGCCCGGGGGAGCTCTTTAGTACAATTTGGTTGAAAGTTTGGAACAAGACCCCTTGCCCCCTTCTTGGGGGGCTCCTAGTGTAATCGCTTGTAATGGTGGTATTTCTGGCTTTCCCCAGGCCCAGTCTTATTTTTGTTCTCCGTTTAGTGCATTCCCTGCTTTTTGTAAAGTATGATGTCGTCTGTTTACTGGGTTCCCCTTTTTGACGATGCACCAACTTTGGGTTTTTTCCGCCACGTCCTTGTGTTTCGAACCCACGAACGGTTTTCCTCAAATGCCGGTTTACGGCTTCCCATCCCTCGTTCGCGCTGGTCCCTGCAGGATGCACTAGTGCGTCGTATATTGTCTTGGGACGTCCTTTCTGCCGATGTCTCCCTCCGCCGCTATATGATGAGAGGTGACAAGGCCAGCCTTCACTTCCCTCCGGTTCTGGCGGGTGGCAATCTGACCTCGGGAGGGTCGGACCGGAAAGAGACACGACATCGTCTTTCCTTACCTGCCCCCCCCCCCCCCCCCGTCGGATCTGCCCCACCTTCCTCCCCTATTCCCTCCTCATCCGGAAAGCATCTCCCCTGCTACCACCCAGGGTCTTTACCGTGCCCCCCAGAGGCACGCGCCCCCCCCCAGACCTTCATAGGTGTCTTTGAGCAATCGGGCCCCATGGTTTTCCCGCATTCTTGCCCCAAAGCCTCATAGTTTTTTGTTGTTTCCAATGCGGCGTCCCATGCTTTTCTTGGAAGTCCACACGATATACAAGTTGGCAGCCTCCAACCCTTCGGCGCGAGTGAGTTATTTTAACCCTTGCTGTTGGGCGTTCCGCAATTTCCCACTTCTTTGTACTCAAGTCTTTAAAGAAGGCCCGGTCACCCCAATTTTCCCACCCCCTGACCCACTGCGCCCTCCCCCCACCTGCTGATTCAGGTTCCAGTCCTATCCGTGAGACAAGCCCTGTTCTGCAGCGCCCCCTTAGCTTTCTCGGATAGTCTATTGGCTTTGACTTGTCTTCTCTCAGGCTGGCCCGTGAACCCCGCCAACCCCCCCATTATTTGCTGCCGCTCCATAGTGTCTCCTTCAAATCACTGCTCGGCACACTTGTACTTCGGGCCTGTTCTGCTTTCCATATTAACGACCTCCAGACCTATCCAAGATAGTCACGTTCACATTATCAGGCCCTATTGTGCCGTTTTTTTCCCTGGACCACACACTGTTGTCCCTTCATGTCTGTGCCCAGAGGGCCCTCATGGTAGGTCCTTAGCCCTTCTACAATCCCCCCACCATAGGACCCACCCCGTATGGCATCACTAAAAGCACAGGCAGCTTTCCCGGCGGATGGAGCGGCGCAGCCGTCCCATTGGGAGCGTCTAGGTGACTTCAGTGGTCCACTTCCCTCCAGGGGGTCCAGTTTGCAGTGGTCACGCGCTCCGGCCGCTGCAGATGATGTCACCCATGGTCACCTGAACCATCACCTTGGCCCCTAAACAACCTGAGTCAGGCGTCCTGCGGTCGGCGTCGCTCTGCGGGTGCCATAAAAGAAGAAATAAAAAAATGAATGATAATAAACATGAAAAGGCCGCTCCAGGACCCGGCCCCCTGGTGCCAGGTATTCTCCGATAAACAGGTGATTTCTGGTGCGAGGAGGGACCAAATTGTAACGACGCGCCGGGTGCCTTACCAGGACCGCGGTCCCTGTGTACATGGGCACCGTGCAAACCCGTTTCTCGTTTAACGTTCCCAAAAGAAGATGTTCCCCCCCCCACATTTTCTATATTCATTCCCTTATAGAGAAGCGTGAGCTCTCCCCCACCTCACCGTTTGTTCTCCCGCTCCCCATCTCCAGTGTCTTCTAGTTGGGACAGACTGGTGTCCTGCTTCATGGTTTATTCCCTGTGGGTTTTCAAACAAAGCCTTAGCCCTGTTTGCCCTTGACGCTTTATGTCATGGATCTCTTGAGAGGGGCCGTGTAGTGCCCCCGTTCCCTGCTTACTAATGGCCCCCGCCGTCCTCGTTTCGACAAGGCATTCCGTTACTGTACACCGGTGGTTGTTTTTCTTTCTTTCTTCAACCCACCATCACCCTAAGGTAGATAGCTGTGGGTCTCTCTAACCGTGCTCTGCGGGGGTGCCGCCCCGCCCCCGGCACACCCCCCCCCCCTTCCAAGCTACACCACCGAGGGCCACTGAGACCTAGCCACACATTCCCCTTCCTCTGGTGGCTCAGAAATGCGCAGCGCACCGATTCCAGGGGGCTTGTGCCCTTGTATGTGCTGCAGCAGTCCCCCGGCTCGTCCGCCCCTATACCACCCTGAAAAACACGCAGAACTTGCTACCCACCCACGCCATTGTCCCATCAGGACGTCGCCCCCCCCTCCCCCCACCCGTTCTGCTCCAAGTTGCGCTACACGGTGCCACAGCAGAATGTGAACGCCCGGTTCTCGCCTTGACAGTACTGCCCCCCCCCACGTTGGCGGGCGCTTCTTTAGATGCGAAACAGACGTCGCGTCCGCCCTCAATATCGCCCAGCTTAATCTGCTCCAAGCATTCCTCCGGTCTCTCTGCCCTTTACGGATCACACTTCCCCGCCCTAGTCAGGGGATCACTTCTCTCCAGGCCCCCTAGCTTAGTGGCTGCAACTCCGTCCACCATAGCCGGCAATAAGCTTCCGGCGCTCGCCCCGTGTGGCCGACTAAGAAATCTCCCCGCCCCACCCGCACCTCCCCCACAGGCATAGAAGAATGTCCGATCTTGTCAAGTGTGGTGCATGGGTCCGGCCCCATGATCCCAATGGAGAAGGGACCGACAGAGCTCCCCAATTTTCCTCTCCCACCGTGTGCAGTCTGCCTTCCTCTTCCCTGAGGGCATGTAAGCTCTACCCCCTGTCTTTTCCCATTCTTTTGGGGGGGGGTCGTTCCTTTTCCGACCCTTAGGAGGTTCGGGAATTTTCCACAGATGATTCCACCGCACGGCCCGGGAGTTCCCTCGAGCGCGACCCCGGGCTTCTGCTGCTGCCAGCTATAGTGTCTCCAGCTTCCAATGAGGCTATATACTCGGGCATCCCCCCCCGTCTATCCCGCCCACAGCATGTTTGGTTGTCTGTTGCCGTCGTTACCCTCTCGACACTTCTGGCCTTTTTCAGAGCTTTTATGACGCCCCTCGCCCCTTCTAGTCGCGAGGTTTGCCCCTTTCAGTACAGCCCGACCCCCACCCGAGCTTCCCAACTGCCGTACCCGTTTCGTTACTATGCCTCTATTCGAGCCGCAAGCTAGCCTACTTATCCAGCCGCCGGGTCTACTTAATTTCCTCGACGATTGCGAGAAACTGCCCTCAACGTCCCATTACCAGAGGCACCCCCCTCCCAACCCAATATTCTTTAGCTACTCCCTCAGTTTGGAAATACATCCCCCTAAAGTATTGCTAGGGCCCCCAACTGTGCTCCCTCGAATTTCACGGGTTCCCTAATTGGTTTACTGGGAGGGGCTCCTGCCTCTATGCTCCATCTTTAGGAAAGGGAGAGGTCAAACTGATGTATGAGATCTTAGTTAGCAGAGGAGTGTTGGTTCGATGCCAGCTCTGTCGCTGTACCGTCTGGCCACGCTGTTGAGGTGGGCGTTTTCCACCGGTTCCTGCTGTCCCTCCCTCAGTTGGTGTGGTATGGGGATTCTTCGCTCTTCTCCAGCTGTGCCCTTGGACAAGTATTTCCCCGAGGGCAGCTGGTACCCCTCTGTCCCATTCTCCCGCCCTCCGGACTATGCCCCTTCCTGCCTGTGGTTTTTCCTGCTTCTTATCATGACCCTGATCCATGCCCGTCCCCTGTGATAAAGTTGCCAGGCTAATCATCGATGTACTAGTCCTTGTGTACCATTAGCTGCGGGTCCGTGAATAGCTTGAAGGAATCTTCCCTGGCACGTAAAGCACATGGGAAGGAGAGCGGCACCCATATAAAATTGCCATCCTCAGGTGGGGCTAGGCAGCAGGAGGCACCCAGGCTACGTCAGCCTAATTCGGCGGTGTTCTGTTTGTTCTTCCCATGGGAAAAGCAAATCTTAAATTGAGCCTTCCCCCACTTTCGTATTGGCCTGCCTCCCCCTGTCTTACTGTCCCGATGTCAGACCTCCCACTTGGGCCTCATGTCGCCCCTGTGCCCCCGTTTTTCCCTGCCCCCTCTTTCCTTCCCTCTTTGTTGTCGCGTGAACGACACCCCCCGATTTCTTACCTCCCCGCCCAGATCCCCAGCTCACTCCCCAGATTATCAGGTGCGCCCCTTTGGTACCCTTCCTTGGGGTTCCCTCCTCTCTCGGTATCGTACGGCTCCCATCTCTAGTATGCACGTTATATGGTCGTTGCCTCGCATGTGCCCACATAGCCATCCGCACGCCGTTCACTCCCCGTCACGTGCCGCCCCCCATTGCTGGCACATGGCCAGCAGGTCCACTCACCCCATCCTCCCTTGCTTCTTGTGCTAAGCAACCAGTCTCTAGCAACTCACAGTTACTGAGTAGCTCCCCACCCAAGTAGCCACTTTTTCCCCCCCTCGCCCACTTAAAAATGAGTCACCCTCTGCCCGGAGCCGCCCCCGAATGGCCTCACCGTTCCCCCGGACAGGTTGCCCTATGCGTCCCCGCCCGCGTTCTGCCCGCGTCCCCACCCTGCGGGCCCTGAAGTGCCGGAGCATTTCTCCAGAACCTCGGCCCCCCAACCCCCCTTTCTCTTCCGCCACCACTGACCTCCCACCCGTGGTTTATACCCCAGCCGCCTCCCACCGCCCTGCCAATCACTCCCCCAGACCCCCCACCGACGGTCGAAAAGTGCACCCACTCAAGCCTGGCGTGGCCCCCGGTCCCCGGTGCCCTTGGTCCCGCCCTCCTTACCGGCTGTCATTTTCGACTTCGGGTCCCCTTTTGCCAGCTTCCCCTTCTGCCTCGCCGTCCTCTGTCCCTCTCGGCGCCGCCGGCCCCCGGTCCCTCTGGTGTTGATACACCTCCCCCTTTCATTCCCGCGGCCTCGCCACAATACTGTTCCCAGCCTTTGTCTTGACCTTAGTCCTCCCGACTTCGCTATCGGAATACCCTTTTTGTTTAGGGGCGTTCCCTCTCCCTCTGCCGCCCCCTCCTGGCTGTTGGCTAGGATCTGCAAGTTCCAGGGGTTCCCCCAGTCCGGCGTGATGAGAGGGTAGAGGTGGCACGAGGGCAACTCCCCGTGCTTATCCCCGGCTTCAAACTACAAGACTTGTCTGGGTCGGCCCGCGTATAGCCATTCATTTGTGCATAACAGCCCACCTTTTTCCCCTGTACTCCCCACCCCCGTGCGTGCCTTTTCTGTATGGAACCTCAGGATGGATCTGGCAAAGCCGGATTGCCGAGCTAGGGGGACCGCCAGCCTCCACATATTAGCCCCTGCGCCAGGGGATTTGCTCTCCTTTCTTGGCCACCCGCCGAGCGACAACGAGATTAGATCGAGAAGAGTTGGAGAGCGCTGGTACTTTGTGCCCCTACACAATCTCTCTTAATGAGCGGTCCTTTAACGTCGACGGAATGATGCGCGGGGATAACTGGCCTGTGTTCTGCTATTATGGCATGTGGGAGTGTATCGGGTTCGAGGACCCTCCGGCTCTGAATGCCCGATGGCTGGGTAGGATGACCAGACATATTGCGACAGCCGCTTCACTCTTATTAACAAAGACGGCAATCGCGGCGCTCAATGGGATGACTTTGATAGATCACTGAATGTCTGGCGCGCCCCGCCCTGCACGTTACCTACTTCGTGGACATCGTATTACAGATTCTTGCTACGTCTAAGCACTGGTTTAAATCTCCCGGGCAACAGGTCCTTTCCAGCTTTCGTTCACTCCTCAGGTACTATACCAGCTCAATCTGGCCGCTCCCCAATTGGCCCACCCCCCTTCTCGTTTGGGACAGCTTGGTGCCCATAATCCAAGTGAGGACACCGCCCCCCAACTGCGTGGTCTGTTTCCTCTCTGTTGCGCCCCTCCCGCGGCACTATCCCCCCGCCTCCCCTCCCCCCCTGCACCCCCCCCGGAGGAAGACACCAAAGGCATAGCCGGTTATTAGTTTTGGTTGATGTATAAACTGTGGTTTACATTGACTAGAGCGCTGGTTCCTATCGATACCCCAGAGCCTCCGACACACCACTGTAATTCTAATTTGCTATACCCGTCAGTTTTTTTTTTATCTCCCTACCGGGGCACGGATGCACACCCCACAACACGCCGAGAAAAACACCCCCCCCACACCCCCAATGCAGACATTGTCTACCTTCTCAGCAATAGCAAAACAAGTCAACATCCAAGAACCATCCAGGCACAGACCACGTGTATGAGATGTACTACTGGCCGGGTGATGGCTATCTGGGTGTGAGCTCCATACAGATGTTATGCCTGTTCCCAGGTGGAGCTGTGCGAACTTCCTGATCGGGGGGCTGCCCTGCACTTTGGTAGTGCGAGACCTCAGCAGTACATTGTCTCGCGCTTCCTATTCGTGCCCGCACGTGGTGTCAATAGAATCACTAGCTGCTGTGACGACACAAACGGGGGGAGGAAACGTTCTACTCCTGCAACCACAGAAATCAGGAGATGGTGCTACCTGGTTTTCTTCTTACCTGCTCCCCGTCCCGAGGCTGAACAAAGCAAATTACTTCTGCTTTACTTCTTTGGTGTCCCCCACTCTGCGTCAGGCCCCGACTTTTCCAGCGAACTAGCCTCCCCCACCGCATGTCAGACCCACAGCAGGTTTCAACAAAAAAATTATCAATTCCGTATTAAAGGGATTCCCCATAGCGGCGATAGAGGATATTCCCATCCCCGCCATTCCCTGAGTTTCCCTACAGGCATTCCCTGCGTACCCTCCCGGATCAGGTACTGAAGTGTTCAAATGACTGTGCCAGCCGTTTCGCAACCACCATTGGGAGCACCATATTCCCGTCCTGTCCCGATCACCACGCGTGCAGTCCGCCGAGCTTGGGTTATGCCGCGATTCCTCCAAGCTCGTGCGTCCCACCCCCCTTCCTGAGTGTCCGCAGGCCAGTACAGACACGCATTTTGTTGTCGCCTGCCCCCGTGCATGCTCGAGAGGGCCCCACCTTTCCGGTTTTACCCTTTCTGCTCGGTTTGATCCGCCTCCGTCCCCCCGCGGCTGCCTGATCGGGCCCCATCGGCGCGCCCGGCAATGTCTAGTGACACGAACTTCTCAGTTTTTCGATTCCCCTGGAGTTTTTTTTTTTTTTTGTATTCCCGAGGACTGCCCCCCCCACTGTTCAGTCTCTTGTCTGCATTTGGCACCCGCTCCCTTTCACGTGCTTTAGCCCTCGCGCCAACCGTCTTATCTTCTGTCTCCCCAGGGTAGGTGAAATAGGTTTTTTTTTCTTTTTTCTCCTTTTCGTCCTGCCCCACAGGCTCCCACTACCGCTTCCTTGCAAGACAGTCCCTTTTCTAACTCTTCAGTGCCATAGCCCACGCCGGGGACTCCCTTGCATATATTCCCAGCTCCAGCAGCTTCACCCCCAGAAATGCATCCCCCGAAGTGGGCGAGAGCTGACTGTACTTTCCCTCGAGGTCGATCCTTATCGTCGGTTCCGTCTTACCTTCCGATCCTGGCCCCTACCGGTTCCGGTTTCCTATTCGTTCTTATTCCCCGTCCTAGCCCTCCTCGGGTTATCACCCCCAAGCAAGTTCCTTCCCCCCTGCCCCCGCACCGAGTCCATTACCTGGGGCGTGGTTTCAAAGTGTCTCCCCGGCATCCCCTGGGGAGGGGTCTATCTCGCCTTAATGCCGGATTTGTCCCCTACCCTAATCAGTCATCAGGAAGTATTCGCGTTCCACACACCTTCTCCCGGGGGGTGGCATTCCCCACCTCTGGCCGGAGCTAGTTGGGACCTACTCCTCGGGCCTATCTCGTTTCGACTTTTTACTGCCGACCGCGGATGCGTTCGACTGCACGGGGCCTTGACCCCCTGGACTCAGGCTTGGCGTCTCGTGGCCCACCCCTTTCCAGATGAACACCGTCTGCCAAGAAGCGAAAATGTTTGTGTCAGCTCCCCCGCCCTTGAAAGTTTATTACAAGACGTGCCCCCAACCCAGTAGCATGGAAATTCACCGTGCCACTAAAAGACATGCTGTGTGGGGGAAACAAGGACTCTGAATGTGGTCGTCCATGAAATCCCCCCAATGCAACATATTGTGATTCTACCATCACCATCCTGCTCGTTATGGTCTCGTGGCCATTATCCCCTTATGGTTCGCTGGTGCCCCCACCCACCCCCCTTCCAGCCTGCCCACTTTTTTTGCGGCCCCCCCTTTATCACCTCGCACCCTCTACCCCCCTCTACTGAAATGCACCGAGCCACCACACCCCACCTCGCCCCACCGTACCATTGTTGTCAGGACCCACCATCTTTGTTCCTCAGAGATGCCAAGTAGACACAGGTGCTCGGCCATCTAATATTGCAAACGTGCCATTAGAATTTTAAAGTGCTTTTCCACATTGCAATCAAGTGACCTGTACCTGCGCACGGGGACGAGTCAATCAAGTGAGTCGTTTCACTTATCCATCAAACTGTTTATGCGAGTATGGAAGGGATCGCCCGATTTGATACCTGTCAAACGTAACAAAGTTCAAAGGGGTGGAGTGGATAGGACAAATGTGTTAAGTACAAGATTATTATTTCTGCCCCATACATTAGCACCCGGGCATTACACTCTCCGGCTATCTTACACACGTCGGTCTGTTGTAAAACTATACTTGCTTGGGTGGTGGACGCACCACGTTGTGTGCCGCTATCATTCACTGAGCAAACCGATGACCGGGGACTGCAAAAGGAGAAGACGCAAGCAAAGCTTTGCTGCTTGACGCAGGGACTCGCGCAGAATACTACCTTGAGCGCCATCATGCACAACACACTCGGCGGTGGAGGACGCGCTCCAATCGTACTCAGCCCCCCTGCCTTTCATTATTCTCCATTGCGAAGAAACTTTGTCTAATATGAAACACCCCCCAAGTCGAACCGTTCGAAACGTGCAGCTGCATGATTACAGTCATTTTTTCACGATTACCTTTCATTTATATTGGGGGGGTACGATCCGATTTTAGCCTTTACAATGCACGTATAGGGCCATATATCTTGCCAGCCCCTTAAAATACTCCTACCTAACAAAACGGATCCCTACCTCTCATCGGCATCCGAACTTGAACCCGTCAAAGCGATATCCACCTTGTCCTCCTCATTTTTAACCTTTCCCCAAAAAAAATTTTGACATTCTCTAAAGCGCTTATTTTTATTTTTATGTTTCAGCTCGTTGTTTTTTGTTAAAAAGACCAACTTTTAACACAGACGGCTTGTAGGTCTCGATTTTTATATCTCGATGATTTGGAGAGTACAAATACATATTACATTTATTAAGAAATCCCGGAACCTTCCTTTTAGGCCCACCTAAATTAACTAGATTCACACTGGACAGCTTGCAAGCCCCGTCCGTACGTAGGCGGGCAGAGGCGAGTGTAGGCAGTGTACAGGGAAGGAGGAGCGGTGCGCGGCGCTCCCCCCGCCTCCTCTCCCCTCGGAATTACTGGCGACCGGCGCCGTATCTTACGGCCAAGAATAGTGGGACAGGTCCATCTTTTCGGGTCTGACGTGGTCGGGCCGAACACGGGTGACAGTGCCCGTCCCGCTCCCGTCGGGCGCCGCTGGCCATCGCCGTCTCTGGTCGGACGTATATCGGCCGTATCTACGTCCTCCCATACATGTGTCGGGTGATAGTCGCCTTCATCCGGCTGGCGATGGCCACGTCTTTCTCTGATCACCTCTTGCCTTGCCCCCACCGGCTCGGAAAAGACACTGGACCCCCTGTTCTCGTCACGGATTCCTTCGACCCTTACGAGCCCTCCTCAGCCTTTACTCCCCTCTCCACACCAGGATTCTCCCAAGCACCTCGCGACCTGACACTCCTCGACCGATGTGCCCCCCTTTCCCAATCCTGTTCGGCACAATGCTTTCCCTGGCCATCTGACTCCCCACACGCGAAGTACATGCCATCGCACCATATAAGAGAGGAGCAGCTCTCATGCCCATACGACGCCAATGAACCAGACGCCGCCCTCCCCCAAGTTTCGTGTGGCTCCACTCCCGGGCCTCACCGCCCTTTCTATTGTCCCCCCCGAGCCCCGGGGTAAATACTTGCAAGTTACTCCTCCATTGTCGGCCCCGGGCTGCGGCGGCTCTTTCCCCTAACTACAACATGTCCTTACCTCCTCTGGCGCCTCGCTGCTGTCACCGAGCCGTGGTCGTCATGCCCTGCACGCCCGTGTTTTACAGACCAGCACCAATGGAGCTTTCCGGCCCAGGTGATCGTGTGCCACGGCTTCTCCCATCCGTCCCCTCATCTCAGGTCATTGTAGAGATGGGCCCTTCCGGACGCCGCCACACGCTCTCTGTGAAGGCACGTTGCCCCAATCGGCCCCCCCGCCCCCCCCATCCGCTGGACCCGGGGCGCAGGCATCCAGGACATCGGCCGGCGGGGGCTCAGTTTCTTTATTTTTCCCTCAGCTGGCCCCCTCACTCTCGTCACATCTCGCTCCCTCTCCCCTTATTAAAGATATTCGCTCCACGCGCCCCCACCATGGAAGTTAGCCACCCTTTTCCTGTGAAAAGCGCGTTGGTAATTCTCCGCAGGCCCATATCCATCTCTACCCATACGCTTAACCCCCACCCACCGGTAGTGTGGCTCGTGACTTCCCTGGTTGCAACCTCTCGGCTTAAATATGTTATAGCATTTTGCCCCCCTCCTTTGCTGGCCTTCCGCCCTGCCCGTTCTGCCACTCAGTACCTCCCGTCTGCGAGTCCCCCTTCTCCTCCCTCCTTCCTCCCGCTTCCCCCTGTCAACAAGAACATCCTGTCCTGCTGCGCTCCCCCCCCCCCCCTCTGTCCCTTTTCGTTCCCCCATTTTTGCCCCCTCCCCGCGTCCCCCCCCCCCCCGCTGTGTTTCGCGTCTGCCCGCTCCCCATTACAAAAGTCCTTCGACTTAGTGAGCTCCTCGTACCGTGCGGTCGGTTCAGCGCATAGTTCAGTTGTTAGCTCGAGGTAGGTTTTCAAACTCAATCACCTGTGTGACGACCGGGTTTTCTGCCCAAACGGCCTCATGGGTTACTCCAGGTCGTGTGGAACCCCGATCACCCTGGTCCGATTTAATGGCTAGTTCCCCAGAGCTTTTTAGGGCCTTTTCCCCGTTTCACCCTTCGACCGTATGCGACCCAACCGCCTGCGGTTTGGTGACCGCAGCCCCACCCGGCCTAGTTCTCCCATTCTTAGGCGCGCCGCCTGCGTGAGGCGCTCCCATGTCCACACGGGGCAGGAAATCATCGGCATCCCCTTCCAGGGATGTGGACATTGCTGCCGGCAGCCCCCAAGGGCCTTAGCCTTTTGAGTAGTTTCCCACCGCGTGTAGCGCAGGACGGACACCTGTACCTGGTCTAGGCCCAGGCCCACCAGAGTCCACCACCACGGGAATACAGCCGCCCATCAACCCCCTCAAGAGCTGCCGGTTCCTCCAATGGAGTCCTGCTGCTTCCCACCCACCCGCCCGGGGAGGTGGCCCCAACCCGTGCTTCGACTCTCCCCTTGTCCGCTTGCTCCAGCCATCTGCATGTGCCATCCTCCCCACGCCCTTCTGTAGTTCTCTCGTGGACGGTCACTGTACTTTATTTTCTCTTTTCTGCACAGTCTCTAGCCCCGGCCAGCAGTGCCTGGCCCAGCATCCCACCTGGCTCCCGATGCCGCGTGGTTTCTGTAATGTTTAGCCTCTGTTCGTTAGTCCGGCTTGGATCGCCAGGAGCGCTCTATGCCTTGCAGTGCCCTACCACCACAGTTGCTCCGTGAAGCACTTACGTGACCTCCCTCTGCCCTAGGTATGCACCTTGCTGCCACCCACTTTGTTCCATGTATATTCTGTCATCCAGTCGGACCCCGAAGCCGGTCGTCTTAAAAAAAACATAGGGACACCCGAGCCGTCCTGTGCCACATAAAAAAAGGAACGACAACCACAGAGCCTTTCATCGGGCCATGTCCCTTTTGTTGCGCTGTGTCAGCACGCGGCAGGCGCGCCCCACCGCCGTCAGTTTTTGTACCCACTTCGTGAACCAAAAAGTTTATGCTTGTTACAAGAAGACCAGACAGCCCTGGGCCGGGCGTCCTGTCCCCCCGACCCCCTCCCCCCCTCCCACCTGGCGTTGGCACGTTGGCGCATTCGCTTCGTTGCCTTTTAATTGCTTCTTGCCCGATTTACGCCAGCCCCTCCCCTTGGAAGCAGTGCTCATCTCCCCATCGGGCTCTGTAGGCGACAGGTGTGCCTTGCCCCGGGCTACAAAGGCAGCTCACCGCTTTCTGGCCCTCTCCCCACCACCTACTCAACCAGGTCCCTCAGTGCTTTTTTTTATGTAGTTTTCAACGCCTGGCATACTGGGCATTTTAGCCACAAGACTTGATTTCGCAGATCCGGCCGTCATGCTCCTTTTGTCACAAGTATTTTAATCAGATGCTGCCCACCTCATGCGGTTTACAGTAGTCCTACCTCCCACTTGTGAAAGCTGGTGCAGGTAGGGTGGGCACACCCAACGCCATGTGGGTCAGGAGCACCAGTTGTGATGTTACAACCACATACACCACATTTCCATCCTATGCATTAAGCGTTCACTGTTTTTCTCAATAAAATCGAGTTTCCCAATCCCGGCCAGTGGCCCGCTACCATTTTAAGCGTTGGTCTGTTATGCGTCCTAGGTCTCCCCTACCACGACCGGTCTCATGGCGCTTCTGTAAGGTTCTTCCGTTTATAGGATGGCTATCCCTCCTTACGTCTCTTCTTCTCCAACCCTTGTTTCTCCTCCTGTCATCTCGTGGGATCTGGTGCCAGGCTTACCTTCGCCGGCCACGGTCCCTTTACAGCGGATCCACCCTCGCCTCCTTCCTCTTTAGTCGCTGCGCTGTTTGCCGCGGCCCCCTTTTCCTATTCGCGGTTATTTTAATGAGGCTCCGCCCAGACCTGTTGATTTTTGCGTTGACTGCTTCAGGCACCTCAACCTGGCTCCTAGCCACACTCTCCGCCTTGCATGTTACGGCCGGTGGGCCCCCCCCCACCACTATTTTTTTAGGCTTTTGGCCCCGTCGTGCCGCATTCTCTGCCTTCTTCTCACTGCTTGATATGCCCCGGGTACTTCCCGGTCTTGCGGGATCATCGTGTTGCACCACGCCGCTTCCAGTCGGTCGAGCCAGGTGTCCGGCGGCTCCGGGTGCCGACACCCGTGCTTTTTAAGGCGTTTCGTGCGTTTCGCTCGTCACACCCGCGCAACATGCGTTTTTGCCCGGGATATGCCCCAATTATCTTCACTTCCCCTGGTCTTCACTGGTTTTTTCACGCTGGTTTTCACCCCCGCGCTGTGCACGCCGCACTAATCCACACCGGCCCCACCCCGCCCCAGTGGTTTCCCCCCCCTTTCCCTCCGCTCCTTCGAGCAGTTATCGGGTGCCTCACCCAAGTGCCTCTTCCCCTCCCCGCCGTGAGGTCTCCTCTTCTTCATGGTCCCGCATTTGTAGATCAATTATGTTCTACACCCATTCCCTTGGGAGGAATCCACCATCCCCGCCACTGCTACGCATCCCTTTGTTGTCCGAGCCAATTCCATCCACCTGTTCTATGGCCCCACTCTTTTCCCTTTGTCTGCCGGTCACCTATTTAACTCCGGGGGTGTTATACTGTGTGGCTTCTTCCCCCCCCGACCCACCCCCCCCCCTCCCAACGCGGTCCCCCGCCTTTTGTGTTTTGCCCTCCACTCTTTATATGATTTGTCTCCCCCCGTGTTGCCCCCTGCCCGCCCCTTTGATGCGTTCCCCCCCTGAGCGCCAGCCTTTCCCGACGGGCCCCGTCTCTGAGTCACCTCCTCCCCCCGCCACCTCCCGCTATTCTGCTCATCTTTGCCCTGCCCTCCTTTGCCGGGATGCTTTGTTCCTGCAAAAAAAAAGTCTCCCACCCCACCCCCCCCTGCTGTTTGTGTGTTAGATACGGTGTCGTCTCCTATCTCCTTTCGGCCTCCCAAGCCACATGGCGTTGCGTGCATATAACACACTGCTACACGAGGGCTTGGCCTTTTGCCTGACTACTCCTTTATGCCACTCCTTATACCCGTGCATTCCCTAAAAGCCAGAGCGCGCCCGTGTTGGGAGCAACGCACGGATGGGAAAAACCAAGGAGAGCAGTAGAAGTGTTTTCTCCTGCCGCTGTCCCTCTTGGATCGCCCCCGAGGCGCCTCCAAAGGGTCGAAGAAATGGGCTGGGACGGCACAAAGAAACTGGCAATATGCACCCCTTGTGCAAGTACCACGCCACCTGTGCGCGCCTGGGCCAAGCCGAGCGCCAAGGATGCTCTACCTTCACAGTTACTCTCACCCACAAAAAACGCTGGTTTTGGCCCTATCCCTACTGCATCCTGATGTTCATTTAATACCCCCCCACCGCCGGTCTGTTGGTTTTAGATTACCCTGCATTCCACAGCGGTTTGATTTCGCAGGCTGTATCTCACTAAGTATCACCCCCCTCGGCCCCCACGGACTCCAACGAAAGTATCAAGGTATGTTCTCCAACCCAGGTCCGCTCCTGTCCTTACGAACAGCTAACGGCTTTCTCAGCTTCCTCCCGGATGCGCTCCCATTCCAGTAAGGGACAAACAAATCCTAAGGGACTCGCCCTGAGCTCGTCCAGGGCACTCAACAGTGCCCCCCCCTAACCAAGGCTGGTCAGTTCCCTCCCCTCGCCCTTGATGCATGTCCGCCTGTCGCCCCCTTTTTACCCAGCCCCGTTTTACTCTAGACAGCGTTTGTTCCCACCCCCCAGGTAGTTCCTGCTTACCCCGTGTCTCCCTCTTGTAGTTGCGCCGGTTTTATCCCATTGTCCCCTCTACTGGTCCCCCCCCTCCCCCCTCTCCCTACCACTATCCCGTCCTTGACCCTGCTGGCAGCTCTCGTTCGAGAGCCCGCACCACCTCACCACACCCCCCCCAGCTAGCTTTCGCCCCCCCGCCCGCAATATGCCGTGGTCCCCCCATAAACCCAACAGCTAACTCTGCCACCTTCACCCAAGAAGGCTAGCTTCCCTTGCCCGTCTTTCTCCCCCCCTGTCCCGTCTTCCCTCGAGTCTCACAGCACCGACCCGATGTATAAGCCGAGGCCCCCTACTTTTACACCCAACAGACTGGGGACTCACCATTAGACTCGAGATACCGTCGAGAGATGGGCTGCATTGGTCAACAGACCCCCCAAGTTATCGCCAACCAGCCCCCATATATAGCAAGTAGATGGCGAACCTTCTAGACGAATCGAATGTAGCCCAAAGCGGCAACCATATCCAGCTTTTTACCGTGAGAGGCCAACGTGTGCATTTTAAGCAGTAACTATTGCTGCCTGTTCTTCGCCCACTTTCAATCGTATCAACCCCTGCGGCTACCACACAGTGTGATTGACAAGAGAACGAAAAGGGACGCAAAGAGCTCTGGTTTCATTTTATCCGCTCGGTCTCTCTGTAGTATAAGAATGTGTGGTCCCAGTAGGATAGGCCTCAAACGATCATGCAGTTCTGATCACCCACCTTTTCGACTTTCCCAGCAGATTCAAACAAGACAATGCCATGTTGCTTTAAGAGTAAACGACGTGCGCAAGCCTCTCTCAGTTGCTGGGGAGCTGGCGGTAGGATCTAGGTACCCTATTTTGGTGATAGACACTCTGCTGGCCCCCTGGTGAGTGCCCACAAAGCAAGACCAGGCCGAGAGACCCGCCATCATGCCTCTAGTCTACAGACCTGCCACCCCGATAAGTCTAAAGCCCCAGCCCGCTTCTTGCCAACCCAGTAGTATACAGGTCCAGCATCTTGCACCCAGTCGATACAAAGCCTCCCCCGCCCCAGATTGCCCCCCCGTAGTATAAAGCCCGCCCGCTTGCGCACCCCCAAGTCGTCTACAACGCCTGCCCACCCACAGTTTCATGCACAGCCGCCCGACCCCCTGTCGTCTACCGCCCAGCATGCCCCACTGTCAGATCTACCCGCCGCCCCTGCCCCCCTGTAGGAACGCCAGCCCCTGATAGTCTACAGCCACCGCCGCCTGCCCCCCGTCGTATACGCCTGCCCCCGACGTCCACCACGCTGACGCCCAAGTAGTATCCAACCCTGACCCCGTTAGTCCGTGCCCCCCGTCGTCCCCCAGCCTGCAAGCACCCGTCGTACCCCGCCTATAGCAGCCCCCCGTCGTACCCGCCTGCCCCATCGTCCCCAGCATGCCCCCAAGCCCCCGTAGTACCAGCTTGACCCCAGCCGTGTCCCCCAGCTTGCCCCCGTAATGTCACACCAAGTTTGCCCCCCCGTCGTATACACCGCCTGCACCAGTAAGTATACCGCCCCACCCAGCTTCCCGGTGTCGTATTTGACCGCCCCGCCAGACCGGCCCCCAGTCGTATCACAGTTCTGCCCCGTTGTAGATACAGCCCCCGCCCACCCAGTCTGGCGGGGGCGTGACCCTGGCTCCTCTCCCGGGGCGGGCCCGCGTATCTGACACGCGCCCGTGCTGCCGATCCTTGCCTCGGCGCCGCCTCGGAGAGAGCACCAACCACAGGCCACGGCGCACCAGCGCCCAGCAGCACCCGCCGCCGGGCCCCGCCGCCCTGGCCGCCACCGCAGCGGCCCTCCGGGGGGGCGTACCGCCCTGCGCAATTGCTCCGGGGCCCCCGGAGGGTGCGTCTCCCGTTTCTTTTTTACCGTCCTTTTTCTGACTGCACTTGCGTCGTGCCTCCGTGGATCGCGCGGGGCCCGTTTTCCTCCCTTTTTGTGCGGTTGCCCCTCCCGGCTTCTCCCGGTCTAATCCGGTCCGTCAATATGACCGGCTTGTCTCTCTGTGCCACCCAACTTATCACCCCAATTGTTGTCCATCCGTTCTACGAAACACCCATATATTCCCCGCCTTATTCAATGTCGTCCTCGCCCCGTTGGTCCTTTATACGGCAGGCTTGTCCGTGCCTCGGCCCGCTGCTTACATCCTCGCTCCCCTCTGCCCCACTGGCCCGTTCACCGGGGTTGTTTTTCGGATCCCCTCTGTACTGACAGCTCTGCCGGATTAGGAGGCTGATACCCGCCCTCCCTATCTAGCTGCCCGGTTCCACATTAATCCCCATCTTTATTTCTCGCTTCACCTTTCCCCGTCGCAGAACCTCTCCCCATGTCCAGACCCCCCTATGACGCCGCAGTCCCTCCGGCATCCCCATCCCCCAAGCTGGCCACCGGTGAGCCGATCTCTAGTGCCCGTCCCTTCGCCTCCCATCTGCCTTATCAATCCCCATTTCTCCCCCAGTCCGCCCCCCGACCCTGCCTCCGGCCGAGCCTCCTCTTCTTCGCGTCGCCCCGCGAGCGGTCCCCTATGTTGTTTGATTTTCTTGCTGTACCCCTCCTCATTTTTCCCCTGCTAATTCCCTTACGTGATCACCTTTTTGCTTTGACGCAAAACAGGTCTCCCCGCCCCTGAGACGAAACTAGATTTATTTCCCCATTTCCCTGATGAGGGTTGCTCATCATCCACCTGCCACCATTCCCGTTCGCGCTTAGCCCCCACCCCACGGCTTTTCCTCTCTGGATCCGGCACCCGTTCCCCCTGCCCCTGCCCCCGCTCTTTGCCGAACCTGGTCTGGAAGGTAGAGCCTTTGTACTCCCCCCCCCTTTTTTTTTTTGCTTCTCACCCCTCTCCTCATAATTCCACCCCCCCACTGCCCTGTCCGCCTAAAGGTGGGGGAGCGGAGGTGGTTCGGTCCTACTCCCCCCCCACCCCCCTAGCCCCCCCCTTGCCCGCTTCCGTTCCTCCCCCCGCTTTCACTTTCCTTGCACGTTCCGCCGCCCACACTGCCCCGCAAATCACCTCTCTGAGTCTCCCCACACCATGAACGCGCCCCTCCCTGTGGGGGGAGCGGGAAAAACTTTAACCTAGATCGCCTTGTCTCCAACTACCTCCCACTTTCCCTCTGCGGCCCCTTCATGGAATTCTCCTCACACAGTCTTGCGCTTGACTCTTTGACTACTGCCCTTTCCGTGTATGATGATGTGCTTTAGTAGGCCCATGATTTTACCCCTGTCCAATCTTCCATGGGACAACCCGAGGACGTAGTCCGTAACTTGTAGAAAGGAAGTACGTGTGGCGATCCCTCGGGGGGAGCCGGCATGTCTGCATGGGGCTCCCTGCCCCCCATCCAGCCACATTATACCAATATTTGCATGATAGTCCCACTTTCTTCCCCCCCGTTACCCTAGCTCTTCCCCGACGCATCCATAGGACCTTGCCCTTTTTTTCCCCCAGCCCTGCCCTCTTGCCCCCCCCGACCCCCTCCCCCCCACCCCTGTGTCTTCCCCCCCAATTCCTGCCCATAGTTTGCCCTCATTTTTATATGCGTTTTCTTTTGCACCTCACCCGACCCAGCCATTGCTGCCCATGTTTCTTTCGTGTCTGTGCCGTTTGTGTTCACGATAGCCGTTCGTTGGCCATGTGGCCAATGCCCCCAATTTAGCTAGTGCCCGTGACCCCCCCAACCCCCGAAAAGAATTGGTTGGCCCACTTCCAGCAGCGATGAGGGCTAGGCCCACGATCCATGCAGACACGTGCCCTACCTTCCATGCTTCGGCGCACCACTGCCCAGCTTCACAGGCAGCGGGCCAAAGTGTCATCCCGTGATTTTCACCACCGTTTCTGACCGCCAATTTTCCGGCTTTCCCCCAACTGCCCGGCGTTCTCCTCCCCCAGCTGATTGGCCCCCCCCCCCCCTCCCAGAAAAAAGCGTATAATGATTTAAAGTAAGCCGGTAAAAACCAGAGGCTCTACAGCCATACACAAATGGGAAAAAAAATTACTCATCCCATTTAACACCTCAGTGACCCACCACCTTTTGAAATATACACTGCCCAAAACTTATCCAAACAAAACATGATATGTGCAAAGGCAAGGCATTTCTTCTGACCTGCCCTCCATGACCGTGTTACTGACCTCCTAATCTTCCCCTCAAGATGCATCCTCTGCCTATGTCATGCCCATATATGTGCCCTTTATTTGCTTCTTTAGAAGAATTGCAGGCACCGCGAATGTGTGCACTTGCCTGGACACCCACGTACCCCCCACTTTTTCCCTTACAATAACCGGATTTCAACTCCATAGCCATCCTGTTCTCTAGTCGGTTTCTGCCTCACAAGGTAATGTTGCCCGAAATTGTATATAGAACACACAAGAGGCAGGGACCCGCGCCCGCGGTACAGCGTTGATATTTGATCTCGAATATCACGAATTCTTTTAGATGTGATAATGTATTATAGAAATTAGAGATGTCGTAGAAACCAATATCTGCAATCTGGCTTGGGCAAGTATTCCTACATTCCCGGCGGAGGTAAGGAATATAGGCACACTATGACGAGTTGGAAAACCCCCTTACTGTGTCTCTACAGAGGTCATAATGGATGCCCTGTTCCTCCCTCCGCACCTATCCGAGAGGCTGGGAGCGGCTCTCCCCCGTCATCCAATAATTTATCCCTGTTTTCCCGGGCACACAGAACCTACCAAAAACGAATTAGATGGGTAAGAGGTACTCGCGCCCAACGCTTAAAGTCAATTAGATAAAACTAAAAAGTCTGTAACAGACATGCACGATTCATACAGGAACTCCAGCTCCACACTTGAAGAGCACACCAATCGGGAGAAATATGAAGAAAAATTCACTTTTTTAGTACAAAAAAACAATATTTTTTTAAACTTTTTTATTATTAACAAATACACCATAACGTCTCTAAAAAGTAGGATTTGTTTACGGCAAAAAACATGTCAACTTAGTCCGTCGTTCTATAAGGACAAGTATGTGGGGCCTGGGTTCTGGTCGTTGGGTAATATATTCTATACATCCATGCCTACTAAAAGCCACGAAAAGCTAAATAAAAGTACGCAAAAACCAAGGAAACACAGGGGCACACAAAAAGCCCACCCCCTGCGTAGTGGGGCTCCCACCGCAAAGCCAGAATTAATAAGCCATTTAAGCTAATAATCATCTTGACCAAACCTATATCGCTCAGGTTTAACAGTAAGAACGTCCTTCAATAGAGTTGCTATGGGAACCACCCCTCGCACCACTTTTATATCGCCCGCTTTCTAAGTTTAGTCTCCCCAGAAGAATGCGGCGTTAGCGGCAATGCATGATAGGGACATTGACGTTAGGTGAAGGTTAAGAAAGAACAATGATGTTCTGGGAAGGTCTTCTCGAAAAAAATTTTTCCCACAGCCATAGCTGCGCCATAACTTGAGACTTCACAGAAGCACCCCTGATTTTAACGTCACCTCTGACCATCTCAGCGCCCATCTAATCTAACGCCCTAACCTCGCCTCCGAGGGCAGCTACCCGTAAACTCGAATTTCAGAGCTTAGTAAGTCATAAGCCCCGCCCGACTTCAGGGAAATGCCCTTGGAATTGAACCCTTAGGTGATCCTTTTCACCCATACGTATTAATCATTAGTCAAAGGCAACTTCACTCTTAAGGGACTGTCAAATCCTACTTTCTCGCGGCATCCATCTAACAACCGATGGTGAGTTCAGGTTTCCGCTCAATATATCAGTAATGATAAGAATATCATGATTACAAATAAACCTTAAAGAGATTTCCGGACTAAATCATCAACCCCAATTCCTAACAGCAACAGAAACACCCACTACATCCCGAAAACCACCCCCCCCTATATTCCTCCTCCACCCCCTTTCTACAAACTTCTACCCCCCGCTCCCTAATTTATACTTCTACTAACTATATTCCCCTCAACCCACCCCCCAAAATCACACATTCTAAATCTGCCCTCTCATCCTCTTCCTCCTCCAACCAAAAACCCTCAACCCTCTCCCCCAGCCTCCCCTAATCGCCCAATCAACTCCACACCTCTCTAGAACACTGCATTACAACCACACTCCCTCCACCCTTCCAACACTACCCCACGGTCCATCAAAGCAAACGAATCTCCCTCCACACTCTCAGCTCCTCACAAGATCACACCCACACCTACATCACTCCGACGGCAATTTCTAATCAATAATCTAAATCAAACATTAACAAAAACAATGCCAATGATTCAAACTACAATCATTAAAAAATACTAAAGACACCCCACACAATTTACCATATGAACACAAAATAGAACAATTAAATTACAAAAATTATTTCTATAAATTATACATTATATTGGGGTGCTTATAATACAGATTTACAATAGGTTCCTGGCAAATTATAGCACGGACAGGAGGGATTAGCTGATGGCCAAAAAACGTTGCCCCTAATCAGCATGAAACCATGTAAATACAACCGGCCATCCCAAGAAACATGCACTGTTAAGGAATCATATGCGTTCTCACCAAAACCGGACAATTTGAAATTATGAGCTAAAAAGTTTTAGATTGAGACTTTTTGCTCCCTATTTCATCTTTCGACTGCTTACTTTCCAGTAATTTAATCTCATTCTAGTTTTAAAGCTTCTCATTAATTGCTCATGGGCCACAGTGGTCTTTCTAATTGACATAGCACTGGTCAATCTTAGTTACTGAATCAGCATATCAATGTCTCCGTCACTTGGGAGTCCTAATTTTTGAAAGGACCCTCACCATCCAATCCCTTGAGAGGATTCTCATCGATTCCTTGAAAGCAAAAGCCATGCTGTCTAAATAATGAAGCTCGCGGCTAATGATTTCTCCACCCCTCCACCGTCCATAAATGCGATAAAGATAAAACCAATGATTCCCTCTTGTTCTCTTTTAGTCCCCGTTGACGTATATGATCTCCTCTGGTTCAGGACTAATCATAGTCTGCTCCCCACTTATAGTTAGCTTCATCTGTACCTACACAAGTACTACACCTTCAACTCAATCATGCTTGTCCCATTTATTGGCAGAATTCACATCCAAAAGCCGTTCAGAGGCACTAAGCCCCTTCTCTATGATAGTCACACGCCCTGGCAAATACATTACATTCAGTGTTCAATCAATCTTCAGGACATCAGGGAAATCACTTACATACGGAAAATATTCAATATCTGAAAAATTACTTTTTCCTACGTCGATCAATGTTGGTAGTAAAGATTGTTTACATAGATAGGTGGTGGGTGCCGCTGTCCATGTGATGTACTGCCAGGCCGGCGACTACATGGATCTAGAAAGCAATTAAAACCCGCTCTAGAACAAAAAAACAACATATTACAGTATTTGCTAAAAGTATTAAGAAGCAGAATTGCTAATAGTTTATTGCGTCAATTAACCAAAATGCAAAACATAGGAACTAACGCTCTTTCCTTGCTTCTAAGCAGTAAGTTTTATAGTACAGCGCCCATTTATAAAGATTTATACATAGTAGTACTGTGCAGTGCTCGTATATGCAGGATAGGAGAGTAGTACTGTACAGTGCCCATGTATATAAGATAGAAGAGTAGTACTGTGCAGTGCTCATATATGCAGGATAGGAGAGTAATACTGTGCAGTGCTCATATATTGCAGGATAGGGAGAGTAGTACTGTGCAGTGCTCATATATGCAGGATCCAGAGTGGTCTACTGTGGAGTGCTCAGATATGCAGGATACCAGAGTGGTACTGTGCAGTGCTCATATATGCAGGATAGGAGAGTAGTACTGCACAGTGCCCATGTATACATGATAGAAGAGTAGTACTGTGGAATGCTTATATATGCATGATAAAGAGAGTGGTACTGTACAGTGCCCATATATGCAGGATAGTAGAGTGGCTACCTTGCAGTGTCCTTATGCGGATAGAAGTGGTACTGTGCAGTGTTCATATATGCAGAATAGGAGAGTAGTACTGCACAGTGCCCATGTATACATGATAGAAGGTAGTAATGTGCAGTGCTCATATATCCTGATAAAAGAGTGGTACTGTACAGTGCCCATATATGCAGGATAGTAGAGTGGTACCTTGCAGTGTCCATATATGCAGATAGAAGAGTGGTTACTGTGCAGTGTTCATATATGCAGAAATAAGGAGAGTTCAGTGACTGTATACAGTGCAAATAAATGCAGGATGTGAGTGGGTTACTGTGCAGTGCTCATATATACAGAATAACAGAAGTACCACTGTGCAGTGTCCATATATGCAGGATAAGAGAAGTGAAAAACATGACGTTCAATGAATACAAGATAAGAGTAATAGTACTGTGCTGTGTTCATTATTACATGCTCATAAATACAGGATAGGAGTACAGGCAGTCCCCGGGTTACATACAAGATAGGGTCTGGAGGTTTGTTCTTAAGTTGAATTTGTATGTAAGTCGAAACTGTATATTTTATAATGGAAGTTCTAGACAATTTTTTTTCTTTTGCCCCAGTGACAATTGTAGTTTCAAAATTTTTGGTGTAATTGGACCAAGAATTATCAATAAAGCTTCATTACAGACACCTTACAGCTGATCATTGCAGTCTGGGACTATAGTAAAGCATCCAGAGAGCTTCACCACAGGTCACAGTTGGCAGAGGGGTCCGTCTGTAACTATGGGTTGTCTGTAAGTCGGGTGTCCTTAAGTAGGGGACCGCCTGTAATAGTAATATACCCATATATAAAGGATAGGAGTAGTAGTACTGTGCTATACCCATATATATGGAATAAGAGTAGTAATAGTGTGCAGTGTCCGTATATAAAGGATAGGAGTAGTAGTACTGTGCTATACCCATATATATGGAATAAGAGTAGTAATAGTGTGCAGTGTCCATATATAAAGGATAGGAGTAGTAGTACTGTGATGTGCCCAAATTTAAAGGATAGGAGTAGTAGTACTGTGCTGTATCCACATATACAGGATATGAGTAGTAGTACTGTGCCTGTATATAAAGGATAGGAGTAGTAATACTGCGCAGTGCCCATATATACAGAGTAGGTGATGACACCCACTTACTTCCTGTTGAGCGAGGCCAGGTAAATATTGAAATGATATCTGATTGATAAATATTGAAATGATCTGCTCCTATCCCCTAGAAAATCCCTTTTCGCTGCATTTTTCTGTTGAATTCCCAAAACTCTGCATTTAGAATTCCTAGGAATAACTTTCATGCACTAATTTCAAACCTACAGCAGAAATGGAGATGGAGTTTGTATCAAGAATGTGGATGGGGTTTGCATACAACCCATTCACTGTGCTGCCATAAATCACTGCGGGTTACCCTGCAGCTATGACGCTACATATGTCTCCAGCCTTACAAAAATTTTACTGGATTATGAAATTATTTTTCCTGTTTTTATCATGTAAATCTATATCCAACCAAAAGTAACTTTTTTAGCTTTGTTTTTTTCCTTTAAAAGTTTCAAAGGTTCACGGCATGAAGACCTCTTGTACATCACTGTGACCCCGGTTGTCCATCAATGTCCCGATGACCTCTGCTAAGAAGAAGCTTGCGCCGTTGCTGGTTACTTAGATGCCCCGTTTGATTCCTTTGTTGTGTAAGTGTTCAGTGATGGCTCAAAATCCTCCACCGCGCATTGCAAAGAATCTACAAATCTTAGCAATAGTATCAGGAGACCAGACATGTTCAGAGTCTGCAGTCCCACCGGGAGAAGAGTGATTATACTGCATTGCATCTAGAGAGTAAGGGTGAGGACATGTGCTTGGTCTGAAGACTCATTAATAGCTAAAAACCTCGTACTGACAAGATCCGGTGAGGTCAAAAAAGCTGTCTGGAAGTACGTTCTCTCTCTATATCCCCGGAGGACGTCATATTAACATGATGGAAAGTATGAAATGGAGCGAAATCAGGACAATTAGTTGCTTGTTTGTCAATTAGAAGAAAACACAAAGTAACCAGTAGGGATCTTCCTTTTAATTAGCTTGATATGTGCCGGATTGATCAAAGTAAATATCCGGATGGTTGCTATGGGTTCCCTTTCTTCGACAAACAAGGAAAAACTTAGCCCCCAATTTTGTGAGCAATTAGTTTTTTTGGAGGAAATGAAAAGAATTTTTCGGCCTCGAAAAAAAAAAAAAGGTTATTAAGAGACGTCCAAAAGAAGAGAGAGATCCGTGCATGTAAATTAGAGGCTTAGCTCTTCGATGTCGTTTGCTGAAAGTTTTTCAGAAAGTTTCAGTATTTCTACCATTCGGGACATTTTAATGAGAGAAAGAATTTCTCAGCAATGTAAATGATATGTATAAAGTTGGGGTAAAATATAACAAGATTGATGTAAGATTCTAAAGCAAATAAAGCATATTTAAAAATAATAATCAGTTCTGCAGATTAAAGGGAACCTGTCATCACTGTCAGGCTCCAGGGGTAGTGGACCCAATGGACCACCGCGGATGGTGACAGAAGCCAACACCTGGGACTGGAATCTAAGTGGCACCTGGTCTTCACCAGAGCCGTCGAAAAGTGGGTTGCACTTGCTGGGGCTTGGTACCACCAGGTCGTTCCACAGGTGTGACTTTGTCCGCAGTGGCAGCCAAGGTGAGGTACAGAGTCATAAGGCAAGTTCGTGTTCGGAGACAGGAGGGAAGTCAAGAAAGATGGCAGAGATTCAGGGTGGTCAGAGGCAGAGCAGAAGGTCAGGGCAGGCGGAACAGGATCAGAGTCAAATGGAGAATCGGGGTCACAACGGAAGATCCAAACACTAATGCAAGGCAGGGACAAAAGCTTTCTCAACGGCATGAGCATGAAGATCCAGCAGGGAATTCTGGGAGACGCCGGCTTTTAACCATGTGCGCTGCCCATTTAAATCTTCTGAAGCCGGCGCACATGCGCCCTAGGAGACGGGAACACACACACGGGAGTCAGGAACGCAGAGAGGTAAGATCTGGCTGCAGGGTGCAGCGGCACACTGAGGATCACCGATGAGCACCCATGACAATCACAAAGGTCATTTTTCCATGATGACAGGTTCTAAAAGCCGTTCATTACAAAGCTGTCTCTATCTTATTTCGGAATAATTTTATTGCTTTATAATCCTGTATTTTAGCTTACCGGGCTCTCTGTCAGAATCGTTTACTAAGCCCCTTCTCTGCTCTGCGCATGCGTCGTGTCACTCAGCCTATGGCTAGACAGGCACTGGCAGTATGCAAACTCCATAGTGAGTTACGTACCTACTCAATGCCTAGCACGAGGACGAGCAGCGTAACGCATGCACATTGAGAGAGGAGAAGGGCAGAGTCATATCCGCTTCTCACTGCACATGACAGAGGGAGAGAGCTCACCGCGCACGAGAATCACTTACTGCGTAAGTGGGGGGAGGGAACAGGAGAGAGACTATGGGAGGGAGGACGAGGAGAGAGGATGAAGGGAGGAAGATTATTGAGCACACCCTCCCCCTTTCCAGGCAGGGAGCCCGGTAAGCTGAAATCAAGAGTTATAAAGCAAGGAAATTATTCCTGAACTATACAGAGGAACATACAATGGGCTTTTGGAAGCTTCGTGATGACAGGTTCCCTTTAAACATATTTTGACTTTTAAAGGTCCTGGACGGGCTCTTATATATATGGATGGACTACTACAGGATAGTATCAAAATTGTTGAGTGGTTCAAGTAGAAGCCTTTGTCTCTAGGCTACCATCAAAACTAAACATATCGGGGCAGATTTACTTACCCGGTCCACTTGCGATCCAGCGGCGCGTTCTGTGTGGAGGATTCAGGTCTTCCGGCGATTCACTAAGGTAGTTCCCCCGATGTCCACCAGGTGTCGCTGCTGCGCTGAAGTTCATCGGAATGCACTGAAGTTCACCAAGCCGGGCCGAGTGCAGTTAAGTGCGTGTCAAGCGACACTTTTTTTTTAAATGCGGCAGTTTTTCCGAATCCGTCGGGTATTCGTACGGCCACACACCCCGATTTCCGTCGCATGCACGCCGCACCGATGCGCCACAATCCGATCGCGTTCACCAAAATCCCGGGGCAATACAGGGAAAATCAGCGCAAAACGAAAAAATTCGGGTAACTCGCCATAAAAACGTGATTCGGGCCCTTAGTAAATGACCCCCATTATATTTTGCAACTGACTGATAGACTCCCTTTAATGACCCAGAATGCTTTTTTTATGGTTTGTTCTGTAATTATTTGTCAGCAGCGCAACTTTCCATGTATAAATGGAAATGTGATATCTACAAATGGAGAGTTTATTGGGAGGAACAAATAATCGCCATACTGCGGCAATGTCCATTCCTAATTATGGGAACTAAGCTGCAGCTACCTGAGCTGGCCACTATAATGTGACTGGAGCTGTTCTTCTGAGGTACATTGGAGGGAAATTTATTTAGAAATCTATATAAGAAATGATATCTAGGTAAGGGCTCTCTGCAGTATAGATACAGTTTAGAAACATACATTTATCTTTTTCCCTTATCTTCTCTGCTCTCTTTTTGCGCCTGTTGTAACTCTATTTTTTGCACCTCATTTGTCTTGGTCATTTTGTCTCTTTGACAAATGTAGGTTTTTTTTGAGTCTTATTAGGTGCAATTTTTAAAAAAGGTGCAATTTGTTGCGCAAATCATACCATTGCCTTTCCTAAGCATGGTCAGGATGGTTATTGCTCAATTATCTGCGCCCATATCAGGCACGAACATCTGTAGAGGCGCAATGTAATGACAAATAGGGTGCAACAACACAATGGTTACATGGCAAACTGAGGCGTAAGATTCTAAGAAGAAGCAAAATGATATATGACGATAAATGACCCCCACAATGGGGGTCATTTACTAAGGGCCCAATTCGCGTTTTCCAGAAGTGTCACCCGAATATTTCTGATTTGCGCAGATTTTCCCTGAATTGCCCCGGGATTTTGGCACACGCGTTCGGTTTGTGGCGCATCGGCGCTGGCATGCACGCAACGGAAATCGGGGGGGGCGTGGCCGAACAGTAACCCGATGGATTCGGAAAAACCGCCGCATTTAAAAAAAAAAAAAATTGGTCGCACGGGCCATACTCACATGCACCACGATGAAGACGATGAACTCCGGGGCACCTCGGCGGAATTCGGCGCAGCAGCGCCACCTGGTGGACATCGGGCACAGGACCTTCATGAATCGCCGGAAGACCCGAACGCTCGTCAGAGAAGCCGCCGCTGGAACACGAATGGACCGGGTAAGTAAATGTGCCCCAGTGTCTCACAAAAGTGAGTACACATTATATTTACACAAGTTGTATATGGACTACTTTACATGATAGCAAAGTGCCATGTCATCAGTGTTATCCCGTGATAATAATCCCCAGATATAATAAAATATTTTCAAAAATGTGAAGGTTTTTTATCTCTTTTTTTGAGACGATTTTTGAGGAAATTTTGAAATGTCCGTTGCACATTTGTTTTTCTTCAGTAAGACCCATTTATCTTCTATTCCAGATTTGCTGAATGTCGCAAATGACATTTCTTATTTCGAATTGTCTAAAATTTACACTTAAGGAAAACTTAGAAAATGGAAAGAAGTGATTTGAGACATTTGTGCAACATTTTTGCGACATTTGTAACAAATTTTGGCGCAGCTGCGCTGGTTTTCATGCAACACAAATCGGGGGGGGGGCAGTCAGACAATCCGACTGATTTGGACTGAGCACGGGATTTAACTTTCAAATTATGTCACAAGAACTTCCATGCACCAGGAAGAAGAAGGTGAACTCTGTCGGGGTGCACGATCTTGCGGCAGAATTGCGGCAGAGTGCATTTCGGCCAGACAATGCACTTTTGGGGGACACATCCAGATGGGTAAGTATATGTACCCCAATTTAACTGCTTTCTTCAAAACAGAGCGCCACCCTACAGGTTATGCGTGATATAGCACTACCTTTTGCATTAATGGAGCTGAACTGTAATGCCATTTAACAGGGGGTGGGAAGGGGGGCTTTGTTGATAATATAAAGCAGCCATGTCTTTCTAAGCCTGGACAACCCCTTTAAATTACATAAAGTGGGGGGACCAATACTGCAGTCATCCTTCAGCTACATTTAACACAATGCTGAATAATTTAAAGACATTTTTGCACCCTAGACTCAGAAAGTCTCAGGCCAAGTCCCAGCTAATATCCGTTAAATGACACAAGCACCATAATATGTATATAGGGCACAGAGACATCGCCCCTAGAGCTAGATGATTACCATATCATAGAAATGCGTCGTAGAAGTTGCCGCAAAATATGCGCCCATAAATCCAAAGCAAAAATATGTCTCGCCGTTTGCTCCCCTTTAATGCGACCGTTTCACATTCAAGTGGCAGAACACCAGGCATAAATAATAAAAAGCCGAAAAAAGTACAAAAGGCATAAAGAAAAGACAAAAAAAACAGGGGAAATTTCATAACATGATGTTTGGGTGATAAAAATGTTTATTAGGCAATATGCCTCCAGCATATAGGGCAATATAAATCTTTTATCTCTTCCCGTGTAGATGCCATGAAATTCTCAACTTTCTCTCTTGTCCTCTGGTGCCGTCCAAATGTGCTTCTATGAAAAGCCTCCCCCTCCTATCACTGCACATATTCAGCACCCGAACAGTTAAAAAAAACAATAACGGAAAAAAAAAAAATCTCATATTGATGACTTTACAGTGTAATAAGCCGGGGTCATGGGATGATTGTACCGCTATTAAGCAGGTTATCAGCTGCAGGGGATCCATTATACGGAAGTACGGAGAGAGCGACGCTTTAGAGGCAGCTGATTGACATTGCATGCTGTTTTTCAATTTATGATCTACTAGTACCCCCAGGTCCTTCTCAACAAGGGACTCTCCCAGATTTACTCCCCCAAGGACATATTTTGCCTTTGGATTATTGGCCCCCAGGTGCATAACCTTACATTTATCCACATTAAACCTCATTTGCCAAGTGGATGACCAAACATTCAGTTTGTCCAAGTCACCCTGCAGCCTGTGAACATCCTCCATAGACTGTATTACACTACACAGTTTGGTGTCATCTGCAAAAATAGACACAGTGCTATTAATTCCTACCTCTATATCATTAATAAATATATTAAATAGTAGTGGGCCGAGCACAGAACCCTGGGGTCCACCACTCATAACTGGTGACCATTCCGAGTAGGAATCATAGACTACAACTCTCTGGATACGATCCTTCAGCCAGTTTTCAATCCAATTGCAAATGATTTCTGCCAAACCAATAGCCCTAATTTTACCCATCAGGCGTCTATGAGGGACAGTGTCAAATGCCTTTGCAAAGTCCAAGAACACAATATCCACAGCTGCTCCTCCATCCAGGCACCTGCTCACCTCTTCATAGAAGCAGATACGGTTAGTTTCACAACTTCTATTCTTAGTAAACCCATGCTGGCTGTCACTTATTATACTATTTGATGTCACATACTCCAGTATATAGTCTTTTACTAACCCTTCCAATACTTTCCCCACAATGGAAGTTAAGCTTACAGGCCTGTAATTGCCTGGCGAAGTTCTAGAGCCCTTTTTATATATTGGCACCACATTTGCCTTGCGCCAGTCACTTGGCACCACACCAGACATTACGGAATCCCTGAAGATTTTAGACAGTGGTACAGCAATAACAGAACTGAGTTCTTTAAGAACTCTGGGGTGTAACCCATCTGGTCCAGGAGCTTTGTACACATTGATTTTATTGAGCTTAGATTGGATAATGTCTACATTTAGCCAGTCTAGTATATTACAGGGTGCATGACCCGCACTGGCACCGCCCAAGTCAGAAGTTCTCTCTTCTATTGTATAAACGGAGCTAAAAAACCTATTAAGTAACTCCGCCTTCTCTTGGTCTCTAGTCACCGGTGCCCCATTTTCAGAATAAAGGGGTCCAACCTGTTCTGACCCATTTTTTTTTTTGCATTGATATACTTAAAAAATTTCTTGGGATTTGTTTTGCTATCTTTAGCCACCTGTCTTTCATTTTGTATTTTGGCTGATTTGATTTCTTTTTTACAGATTTTGGTAAGTTTTTTGTAAGTATTGAAAGCCTCTGGTGACCCATCAGATTTATATTTTTTTAAATGCCCTCTTTTTCTCATTAATTGCCCTTTTAAGTGTAGCTGTAAGCCACGCGGGATGTGATCTAGCCCGTCTATACTTGTTACCTATTGGAATAAATTTAGAAGTATAAAAACCCAGGATAGACAAACAAGCAAAGTCAGACAGAACCAGGTCAAATCCAAGATGGCGGCGAGGCACAGAATTGTAAAGAGAGAGAATGGTCAAATAAACGTAGCTGGAGTCGGATACACAGAACAGCAAAGCAACGGCAATAGATAAAAGAAAAAAACTGCAATAACCAGCAACCTGCAATCAGAAACTTACAGATATATTAGGAGTACCTGCAGTAGCAACTGGTTCAGTCATCCATCAATCAAGTTACAGCTGATATTAGCACACAGGTTCTAATGACACTACCTAGGTGACATCCAAGGGTCACAGCCAAGATGGCAGTGAGGCACAGAATTGTAAAGCTAGAGAATGGTTGAATAAACATAGCAAAGATCGAACACAGTTGATACTAGCACACAGATGCTGGTGAAACTACCCAGCTTTCCAGATAATCACACACCCATCTCAGCCAAGGGAACTGATGATGAAAGGAAGCTGTCAATCAATACTACCAGCCAAGCAACTCTGGGTGTGGATACAATTACAGAAACCTAATCACATCCATGCCACTGCTGGAGAAAGTGTCCTGACACAACTCTTATGTTACATATATGAGCATAGCACAATTCTACTACTCCAAAACTGTATATATGGTCTAAAAGTTCTTGCATTCATATCTTCCATTGTATGGGTACGGCCAGGGCCGATTCTAGCCTTTCTGCTGCCTGAGGCGAAAATGGAAATGGCGCCCCCCTCCCATGCAACGGACCCCTGATCCCTGCTACATTCCGGTCAGTGGCATCTAGTACCTTTATAGGATATGATCTATTCCATCACAGAGGAATTCATCACAATTTCTCCCTCCTATGGTTATCACCGCTGTGTTAATCTACAGTTGTATTTAGGTCCGTGCAGCACATTTCCGCACTGTGCATCCAAATATACCACAGTCAATTATAGTATAATGTCCCCTGAATAATACACCCCAAACAACAAAACTGACAACATAAATAAAACATCCTATATATCACCCAATTAAAAAATAGATAGTATATACAGCCATACCCCCTCACAGATATATACATAGATATATATGTATATACATGCAGGACCAGTCCCTCATAGATAGTACATACAGGCAGGATCACCACCACATATAGTATATACAGGCAAGATCCCCCATATTTAGTATATACAGGCAAGGCCCCCAAAGATAGTATATACAGGCAGGCGTCTCTCACAGATAGTATGTACAGAGAAGAGCCCCATAGATAGTATACATAGGCAGGATCCCCACCATAGACAGTAAATACAGGTAAGTTCCCCATAGATAGTATTCACATGCAGGATCACTCCCCATAGACAGTATATAGAGACAAGACCCCCATTAGATAGTTTATACAGGCAGGATCTGCACCATAGACAGTAAATACAGGTAAGATCCCCATAGATAGTATTTACATGCAGGACACACCCTATATACAAACATACAGTATGTACACACATTTTATATAGTACATGTACATTATAAAGACATTATATACATAGACATACAGTATATACACACCCTATATACAAACATACAGTATAAACATACCATATAAACACTGCATATGAATAAAAATAGAATATGCACACATAAGTACAGTATATAGAGATCATACATACAATATATACATGCACATACAGAACATACTCACATATATACAGTATATAGACATCATACACAAATATATATAGTATAGACACATATAGCATATACACAGCATTCACACACATATATAGAGAATATATACTTACCAGACTTGTAGTCTTCGTCTGCACCATGCTTCACTTGTGGGAGTGAGCGGGTGCCCGGGCAGCCTAAGCGGAATAAACCTCCTCCTATCCGACAGCGGATGCCGGGGCGGGACCGGAGGCGTGGGCGGTGGTTGTGGAGGGGTTTGATGCTCGGCCGGGCAGGAACGTGACGATGGATGGGCCTTGTGGGTGGAGACTCCTCTTCTCTACTGTCAGCTTGCCGCGGCCGCCGGCGACGCTGTATGGGACCGAGCAGCTGTGATGCTAGCATGGTGTTCATGACCATTAGGTGAGCGCCGATTGCGGCCCTGGGTACGGCACCGTTTTACTCCTTCTATGCTGAATACTACTTCAAACCTGTACACAAAGGCACAGAACAGCACTACTTTGCAGTTAGGGAACATTAGACTCATTTTCATTCATATCTTAGATATACATATACAGTGTGGGTATAAGACTGTGCAATTCCTCCTTTCCTGCATATATGTGCACAGCACAGTACTAATCCTCCTATTCTGTATGTATTGATTTAGCACATTACAGTATTTTTTGGACTATAAGGCGCACCGGACTATAAGGCGCACCATCAATAAATGCCTGCTAAAACGTCTAGGTTCATATATAAGATGCACCGGATTATAAGGCGCACCTGATTATGAGGATGAATGACCAGCAGGTGGCAGACCTGTGCACAGTTCAAGCCAGCCGTTGTCTGTAACTACGGTTCATATATAAGGCGCACTGGACTATAAGGCACACCTTTGATTTCTGAGAAAATAAAAGGATTTTTTGTGGGCCTTATAGTCCGAAAAATATGGTACTACTACTATCTTGTAATATAGGCACAACACTACAACTACTCCAATCCTGTAGATATTGACACTTTACAGTCTGATTACTTCTCCAATCTAGTACGTATAGATATTATCACAGTTATTTCATACATTTCCGTGCAGCACAGTACTACTCCTCCTATTATGTATACATAGTCACAGCACTACTACTCATTCGATCCTGCATACTGTATATGAGCATTGCACAATGCTACTAATTTTATCCTCTTTATTAGGAGAATGCTGAGCCACCCTCTGCCCTATGCGCTGGGTTCACCAATATATCTGAAGACAGGTCCTATAATTCAGCTGGTGAAATCCTATATACCATTATCATGAAGTATTTTCCACCATGAGCTATATCTATAAGATAAGTATTAAATATTAATGTGTCTTTTTTTGGCTCATATTCCCCAAACTCTTCTGGTTCCCCGTCTTCAGTTCTAATAACGAAGAGCAGAACATTACGTAACTTAATGCCGCGCACGTTTGTTGTATAATTGAAAGAACGACTGCTGAGAGGAAGTCCCTATACAGATACCCTAATGTTAGTAGAAGACTCACTTTGTGCGCAGGCTGTGTATTTTCAGTGCCATAATTAAAATGTATACACAAATGGCTTAATTAAAAAGTTACCTCCAAAGTTTGAGTCATAAACAGGAGATTTGGGAAAACGAAAAACTGGATGTAGGTGAGATATGGAAATATGGCAGAAATTGTCCCTGATTGGTGTCCATCTTCTGCTTGAAGACATGACCAACCCAAAAAGATCCATATTTCACAAAGTTGTGATTGGTAACAATGATTGGAAAATATTTCAAAATTTTCTGGATTTATACATCTGGGTCATAAATTGGACAAACCTTTTAAGCTTAAATGAAATCTACCACTTTCATAGACTAAAACTATGGTAAATACACCTCATCTTGATCTTGGTGCTTGTCTTCTTCAAGCTCGACATGCCTGGAACGTCATTATTCACGCCCATAGCCACCTCCATGATATGATAGATGATAGATCCGTCCATCTCCGATTTTGGAGAGGGAGGTGACGTCATGCGGGAGGCGTGAATAATAAGCATGCAATCCCGGCGTGTCAAGCTTGAAGAAGACCACCGCCAGGATCAAGATGAAGAGGACGTTTAGCTTAGTTTTAGTGTATTATAGTGGTAGATGTCCTTTTATAACCATAGTATCCTATTTATCACAGGAAACAAACGGCAGTGGGCAGTAGTAGGCATTCCAGGGCATTCCTGTGTTCAAGTCCCATCCAGGTCAACATCTACAAAGAGTTTGTATGTTCTCTCCGTGTTTGCGTGGGTTTCTCTGGGTCCTCCAGTTTCCTCCCACACTCCAAAACATGCTGTTAGGTTGATTAGATTGTGAGCCCCACTGGGGACAGGGACCGATTTGCCAAATTCTGTGCAGCGCTGCATAATCTGTGTGTGCTATATAAATAAAGGAATTATTAATTATTTGGTAATTTTGGGGAAAGGCTTTGAAGGAGAACATTTTTACATTTCAGTGAAGTTACAAGGTGCAGCTCTCAGGTTTTTTGTACACTTTCATTAATGTTTATGAAAATAGCTGAGTTCTGTGCCTCAAAATTTCCAACACCCCAATGGTATTGAATGGAGCTGCAGTATCCATCCTCGACCAGCTGTTGGACTCCCAAAATACTGTGGATAGGGGATAACAATTATAGATGGTACCACCCTTTACAGGCACCAACTACACTGTTGCATAATAGGGATACCAGTTGTTGCACCCCCACAATTACCTTAAGTGGATAGTTCATCCGTACCAAAGGACCATGGAGATACTTTTAGTTATTGATGGATACATCTCTGTTTAAGAAGACCCTTTACAACATTTTAGCACATGATAAAATCTTTCCATGGTAATAAATGGCGCTACATCCTGGCGATTTCCATATGTGAGATAACAGCAGCTCTGTATGCAATCTCCTTCATTGGCAATACATTTATCTCCTTTCTCATCCTTGTCTCCTCATCTCACCTTTCCCCTTTGCCTCCTCCCTTAGACTTTCATTAATTTTCTCATCCTATTCTTTTTCTACAAATTTTACAATCTGCAATTTTTCCAGCCTCATTGTCACCTTTATTTTCTCCGTGACCACAGCTCTCAAGAATCAAGAAGGTGCGGCGAACCGTGGTCTTCTCCGTTTTGCATTTTGAGGATGTAATCCACAAATTATGATATCTGCTCGCATACATATAGGCCATCAGTAATAAACCTGCAGCACAGATCATTTTCTGTAGCTTTTTTCTGTAACATGTGGATAAGATTTGTATAAATCTTTTTCTACTTTGCAGCTTTTGTACAACATAGTTGATGAGATGGAGAAGAGTCTACAGCAGATAATCCACTGCAAATAGACTTTGTTGGAAACCGGCTGATGGATGCGCTGACTTGTCTAGAGTTCTATGTTGCCTAGAATGTAATATGTCATGTACCGGACCATGGGGTTCACCAACTCCACAGTGTCTCAAGAATGATTTTTGGTACTTTGTTATAGCTTACCTTCTTCTGTTGCATGTTCTCCATTTTACTAGCCATTGATACACTCTTCATTTAGGAGGAGCTTTTCTTAAGACTATTGTTCTTCCGACTGTCGTATCTGGATGATTTTACAATCTTTTCCTATGATTTTCCAGACTTCCATATAGATTTTTTACCTATCGTGAGCAATCGGACTATGACTTCTGTGTATTTTTTACACTTTCATGAAACAACATTGTAGGATTATATTGCCTTGAACAAAACCAACACAACTTTGTGTGGACCAGGGTGGCCCCACACAGTGGTTGGTTAAAGGTTCACCTTGACCATTGGAAAAAATAATAGCTAGTCTGGGGAGCTCGTCCCTTTCCACGGAACCTCCTCCCCGTCCACCGATTGGTGTGAAGTGGTGCTGCCAGGCCCAGCTTTCCACACCTTCTCCCTCCTGTTAGGGCTCTTTCACTTTGGTGTTGTTTTTTACGTCCGTGGTTCAGTGATTTCCACGGACACCTCACAAAGCTATTGCTTTTGAAGTGTGGTTTCATAATGGCTTGTATTTTCACTAATCCGTTGTCCATGGAAAAAATTATGAAACATGTCCTATTTTTTTTTCATGGGTGTCGGTCACGGAAGGCAATAGAAGTCTATGGGCTTTGATAAAACATCCGTTTTTTTTACTACCTGGTGTGATTTTTTTCAAAGCAGTGTTGAACCTTCAGTTTTTTTTGTGGACACGGAGACAAAACCATCACAAAGACAAAACGGAAGAAAAATGGAGACAAAATGCAACGAATGTGCATTAGACTTTCATTTCAACATTAACGCCAATTTGATAGAGTGTTAGTGTTAAAACCTTAGAGGACATCTACCATCATTTTCACTGATGCTAGTGTCCTACATAGAAGGATGAACTTCTTTTATTATAACTCTATATACTGCGATTGTGCCGATATAGAGTTATACAAATTATGCTAATTAGTCTGGGGAGCCTCGTATTTTGATTTATTCCCTTCCTTCATTCTGATACAAGACCGGAGCGGGACTTGTATTGGAATGGGGGAGTGAATAAATGAAAAGACAAGGCACTCTGGCCACGTCACCAGACTAATTAGCATAATTGTTATAACTCTATATTGCCGCGGTATATAGAGTTATACTAAAAGAACTTCTTAGTAGGGCACTTCTTAGTAGATGTCCTTTAACTTCTATTGCGAGAGGGATGAATCGAGACCAAAAGTAGAAGGACCACGCTGTGCCGTGTCACACCAAGGGGCAGTGTCTAGCATTAAGGAGGCCTCAAGACACATCTTTTCTTGGTGCCCCCAAGTCTGTCCCTGTTTATAGGTTGAACCAACGTCTTATCTTAATCTACTGATACTAAAGGAGGATCATCTTGAGCCAAAGTTGCATCCCAAGTTCTGTTCCAGCAGTTTCCAAAGAGATGTCTCCTCTCTTGCCACCTTTGGCCACTTTCCCTGCTGCTTATTCAGCAAATCAGGGTCTTGTAATCCGCTGAATACCGTAATGTAACCATTCGATCGATGCTAAAAAAAAAAAGAATTAACATCACACTTCATATAAAAGAGAAAAATGACTTAATTAAAAATGTAAGTCAAATGAGCCCGGTGGAATCGAGATATATCAAAGGCGATTATATACAGAACTATATTGCATATATGAATGCTGCAGGGGCGAGAGGCGACATGAAAGATAGAGGACGGGGGAGGGGTGATGGAACAGAGAGACAGCTGCGGGGATTCTGTTCCAAGAATAAAGATGACCTGTTACCTTTCATATGGAGATAGACCATGCAGCACAGATAACTAATTCAAAGAGGTCCTGCTTTGGCTGTAAGACACAGTAACTCTTCAGTGATTGCAAATTGTCATATTGTCCCTTTCTTGCCCTCTCCCTGATTGGAGTGATGCTTTAGAAATCTGCTGCGCTTTGGGGCCGCATAAAAATTAGAGAGCTCACTCTCAGACTGCTGACCCGCTGAACAGAAAGGTGTCTCCGACCCAACTTAAAGAAGAAGAGGACGGGAGCCAAGCAAAGGAAAGAGGCCAATATGGAGATTTTCAATCGCAGAAAAGATGCAAACTTGCATCTTTTACAGCTGAGCCAGGGCCCAGCTGAATTTTCTATCAGCGCCGTGTAGCATCAGTCTGTGTGCAAAAGTCAGCCAGCGCTTTAATATTTCATGTTCGATTCCCTTTAAGACGGAGATGAAGAGATAAGAGGAGACTTTGCTGGTTGGAGACTGTGGTTACAGCGCTTGTAAAACTCAAATTCCGGAACAAGTTAATACCGACTTTAAGACTTGAGTCTTCAATGGTAACTTGGAGATGAGTTAAAAAAAAAAAAACATAGCAAGCGGATGAAGATAGAAGGTTTGTTGATTTTATGCAGGCTTCTCATGTACTGGCCACACTCATTCAGGAGCTTTCAGCAGAATACGTTACAGATGGAGATAATCACATCTATTTGTTGGTCTGTAGACTCGATACAAATATTTCAGGAATGGAATCAAATCTGAATCTTTTCTGCTTCCCTTCAAACAAACCATTAAAAATGGCGACTATCTGTTACTGTAATTCAGTAATTCATCCCAGAGCTTAGGGAGGGGAGTGGGTGAGGGAAATATTAAAAATTAAGGAAATCATACTGTCAGGATCAGTGGATCCTCTGGACCACCGCGGGAAATGGAATTAGCTGACACCTGGGACCGGAGCCCAAGCAGCACCTGGTTTTCACCAGAGCCCGCCGCAAAGCGGGTTGGACTTGCTGTGGCAGGATACCACCAGGTCGTTTCACAGGTGCGACCAGCCCGCGGTGGCAGCCGAGGTCAAGGTACCTTAGCGGATGACAATCTCGTAGACAGGTCCAGGCACAGGGTCAGGGCAGGTGGCAGAGATGCAAGTCCAAGTCCGTGGTCAGCAACGGGAGGTCCAGGCAGGTGGGAGCGGGAACACTGGCACACGGAACACAGCAACACGGAGGAACTCGGGTAACACGGCAACACAGGACTCAGGAGCGGGAACACACAGGAATACACGGGAACACAGAGGAACGCAGGAATACACAGGAACGCAGGAATACTCGCTTGGAAGCTTTCTCTTAGGCAATGAGGCACAAAGATCCGGCAAGGGTTACAGGAAGAGGCAAGCTTATGTAGAATTGGGCAATATGGCCAGCGCCAATTAATGGCGCGCTGGCCCTTTAAATTTGGAGAAGGTGCCGCGCGCGCGGGTGAGATGCGCTGGCAGCGCGCTGGCGGGGGCAGGGCAGCACGGGTGAGCACCACCAGTGACACATACCAATTTCATGGACAACTAGAGCCACATCAGTTCGTAACAAATAGATTAAGACCTAAACCGAATGTTTTGAAATACAGATAGTCCCCGGGTTATGTACAAGATAGGTTGTTCAGGTTTGTTCTTAAGTCAAATTGGTATGTTTTATAATTGTAGGCCCTGACAAACTTTTTCTTTTGGATTTAATTTTTTTTTGCTGTAATGGGACCAAGGATTATCAATAAAGCTTCATTACTGACACCTTACTGCTGATTATTACAGCCTGGGAGTAAAGTAAAGCATCCAGAGGTCACAGTGGCTAGAGAGTACCGTCTGTAACTAGGGGTCATCTGTAAGTAGTTGTCCTTAAGTGGGGGTCGGAGAACCTTCTACAAAGCAAATCCTGGATGTTTTACTCGTCTCTAAATACAGGTACCCCATCTGACATTCCCATTCCTATGAACCCTTGCTTTGGCTAAACATATACAATATGTGCTCTGATTGCAGAATAATTAAACTCAACCCTTCTGTATCACTTAAAGGTAGCTGTTATTCTACTCAGTTAATATGATATACATCACAAATTTAGTGCTTAACAACTAATAAATGTTAAAATTATCAGCTGGAGGTAACGTAATGATCTCATATAAAGTATTGGATACAGATTACAGGACACAGGTGCCATGAGGTCTCCTGCCATGCACGATGAGGAAACCTGAGCAACAGTACACTAGGTCCGCAGCCCAGCGTGACATGGACCAATGAAATATGGATAAATGAGGGGCATATCGGAGTACAGTCACATGACCACTTAAACTCCACTTATGATTGGCTAATAGGCACAGGCCTCCAGGCCCAAATACCCCCGAGGATGCCACAATAGGCAGTAAAACTAGGTGGCTTCCATAGGTTTTAATACAGGAGGGGATGACTGTGTGTGAATACAATGTTGAGCTGTTGATGTTGAGCTAGTTAGATATACTACAGAATCAGCTAATTAGATGAGATAGTCAAAACTAGTGTAGATGCTAATATGAAGAGATGGATTAAACATTGATGGAGACAATAAGGGGAGAAACCCTGTAAAATAGCCCTACTCTAGAATAGGGAGGATGAATATACACAACCCAGTAAGAATTACTAACTGTTGTCCTGTAATCTGTATACAATCTGACAATCTTGATCTGACAATAACTTACCTATCCAACTATCACACATCAGTTACACCGGTTATCGGTTGTTAAGTTATAATTTTAACCAAGTAGAATAAAAGTGATACAAAAGCGTTAAATTTACCATCATCAGCATTTCTCAGCCATGTAAATAAATTACCAATACACAAACGACAATTCCCCAATCACGAATATGGCCACCCCTTGCAAAATTTGAATGGCCACCTCTTATTGGCCACCTAATATTGTAGACAAAATCATTTTAGATTATAATACTGTAGACATATTTTTGGATTTTTTTGCTGAGTTTTTCATGTGTGTTTTAAGGATATTTCTGGAATATTCCCTGCCCCCCCCCCCTTTCCATGGTAATTACGAACGATGAGTTGGCTGTCCCATGTGACTCTTTCCACCAATGTCCATTGGAGTTCACAAATACAACCGAGACTGGCTGCTGCATTCCTATAGACATAAATGGAGAAAGTATGTGTGTGCAATATCCTTTCCATACTTAGTACCTGCAGAAAGGAATCTAGAAACCAGTTTCAGAAAACAGTCGGTGATACAGATTTGTTCTGTGCATTTGAAAACACTGGAGAAACTCTAGGGACTGGTATACACCACGCACACCATGGTGGTTACAATTCAAGAATTTACACTAAGAATGGTAACATAAATTGAAGTTCCCGCTTTCTTCTCAAAAAGAATCCTACCTTAACCCTGTAATCCAACCTGATCCAGAACCCCAAACCCATACCTGAGTCTGAATCTAGCCTGAAGACTGAACTGAGCTTGTTCCCTGATTATATTGAGTCTCTATATTTATTTATCTGTCTGTCTCTCTGTTCATCTTACTTCTGTTCTTAGCACATATTTAGAACAGGGATTGTCGGCCAGTAGTCCCTACTACCAGGGTTTGAAAGGCCATTAGGTAGGAAATTGGGGTTAAAGATTTAGGGCCTTTCTCATTCCTTGACAGATATATGTACATATTTAATATTTGTATTATTTTGAATAACATTCCTGCTATATTGACAGTTTTTTGAAAATTCGAGATTCTTAGTGCACACAGTACTGTAATAACTCATGTAGTCCATTAGCTAAAGACACTTATTAGATGGGACGCCGCACAATAAGAGATACCACTCCTACGCCTAGGCATAGTAGGAAATGTTATGTATATTCATTTTAAGAAAATCCAGGACATAGTAATCACAATAAATCAAATATCAAAATTATCATTCTCTAAAATATACTAAATGTGAATACAATAGTCTAGAAACTTGTATAAACAGAAGCAAAACAGAGCTTACCAAATTATTAGTCTCCATCTGTTCCCTAATGCTTGTTATCATACATTTGGTCGGTTAGAGGGGTAAAGGAAACAGATGGTGGGGAGTATCAGGAGTGATGGTATAGGACTAAACATAGGTTAACTGTAGTCTGTTACCATAGAGACACATAGGTCAGTGTAGGGGCTGTCTGCACAAAATGGATGGTAAATTTATTTTTTTAGTAAGGCTAATTGCAAAATGACTTTGTTTGTCCCCAGCCTTTACAATAATCATGTTGGATACAATATCTACACTTGTTCCATGTATTAGTTTTAATAGTGTGGAATTCACAGCTGCCTCCTATGTGAAGGACGGATTACAAGTGTTGATATCCACCAATTGCTCCAATTAATTCTTGCGAACAGGCTGTATCACATAACAGGACATGAGTGGGCGAGGTTTAGAAATGTGCAGAAACAAATACAAAAAATACATTTTGCAGGTGACAAATTATATGATATGCGAGAGCGGGAACATCAATCCTGAACGATGCAAACGTCTTTAATTGCTTGTAAAGAAATATTATGTAAAAAAAAAAAAAAGAATCAACAACATTCTAAAGAAGATCTACATAATAGAGCACATTTACTTACCAGGCCGCTGGAGATCCCCGAAAGTGCATTGTCCGACGATTAAGATTGTGCGCCCGATATCCTGCATGTGTCGCTTTCCCGCTCAGGTCCGACGGAGTTCACCTTCTTCCCCCCGGTGCATGTAAGTGCTTTGGATGTGACACAATTTGAATATTAAATCCCGCGCTCAGTCCGAATCAGTCGGATTGTCCAGCGGCCTAGCCCCTGTCACATTTGCACCAAAATCCGATCAAGTGCGACACAATCCCCTTCCAAATCCCTGTCACAGCGGCGCAAATCCGGAAAACCATGAACAGTCCTCTCATGAGCAGCACTCATCTCTCCTCTCTCTTGGGTGTGGCTGTATGCTCGTCCGGGCTATGGCCCAGGTGAGCATACGTTAGTGTGCAAGGGGCCTAACTCTGAACCCACTTTCAGGAGCAACTACTAATATGAAGGCGTTTTAATACATATCTAACTCATCCCCAAAGCCCAGCATGCAAGGTAAGACCTGGATCAGAAGGATCTGATCACTGGGACTCCCCCAAATCAGAGTGGACAAAGCACTCTCCAGCAGTCTAAAATCAATGCATAGAGTGTGCAACCATTAGGGCATGTGAGACACCCTTGATTTAGTGGGGTCTTAGAACCTTAACCCTAACCAATCTACAACTTATTCCATATCCACAACTGTTTTTGTGGGAGATTTCTTTAACTGGAGATTTCCCAACAGGGCAAGACATGTAATAATCAAACTTCTTTGAGGCAGGTTTTTTATGTCCTGAAATATTTTTATAACTGCTCATGAACCTTTCCCTCTCTTACAAGATCACGATGTTGTAACTGCTGTCACAGTGTCAAAGCTTCTCAGGTTTACACCTTGTTGAGGCTGTACAGTAGAGACCATCATGTCTACTTACTCATTCATTTCTATATCAGGCAAACTCTCATGGCAATGATTGTGGGGGGATGTGGAGCGGCTGGAGACTAGAAAAAGTTCTCAGGAACCAGGAAAGCAATGGATGAACCAGAGAAGCTTATGGAGACATTTCCGCCAAAGGTTCAGGCACATCATGACCATGGTGCTGCTGAATTGCAACCCAGAGAGACTCATTCACCAAGTCATGGCTAAAAATAGTAAGAACATGTCTCTATCTTTATTAGGATAGACAGAAATGGTCCCTGGCCCACTTTATCCATCCTAATCCCAACATTGCAGGTGGCCAAAGTGGGACACAATAGACTTGATAAATGAAGGGCCCACATTTCCACAGCTGCAAGTCCTCTCGTGGCCACATCATCTTTCAGAAGTCTATAAACCGCAAACTAGACAAAACTGGAACTGTCGGAATATAAGAATCCTATAAAATACTTCTTTGCAGATCTAAGATGGATCCTTTTTAATATTTTAAACATTTTATTATATGAAACTTTATGAAAAGCTCTTCCCAATGAATTTTTATCACGACTAGTTACAGCAGAGTTTGCTTTTTAGAACTATCTATGATAAATTTCTTGCAGATTTTACTGTAGGGTCCAACTGGTCAATCCAAGAAGCGGGTGATCCTCTGGTGGGCTCTTGTTCTGATACAGTAATTAAATCCACCCCAATTAGGTGTGTAGAGTCTACAAATTAGATAAGATAAGATTTGCTTAGCTAAAGCTTATCCCAATTTTTATAAAAAAAATAGCTCTGGTCCAAATCTTTTGGATCCAAAGCAATCTTGCTCCGGGTTTCTTGGAAAATGATATATAACCCCCTCTACACCTGTACCTCTTATCTCGTTTAGGAAATTTTTAATTATTTTTTTTATTTTTCTCTCACCTATCTCAACCCCAAATTCTGGGATGAATGACAAAACCACTTCATAAGATTTGTCTGAAGCAAAGCAGAAAAGATTTGGATTCATATAATCTGTCGAATCGAATCTACGAACCAACAAATAGATCCGCTCATCTCTAATAATGTCCAGTAGAGGATAACCCTTCTTACTGAATATGCCTCTGTTATTGGCCTATTTTTAATAATTTCATTTTATGTGTAATATTTGTGATTGTTAAAAGTTTTGGTCTCAAGATCTTTCCTTCCCGATATTTTCTACTCCAACCTTCTAGAACTAAAAATAAAAAATGAGGACCCGTAGTCAATTTAACACTTGCTAATCTTTGAGAAGAGCTAAGCAGAGCTGACCAGTATGACCATCACAGGGTTACCTTCTCTAGTTGTCTAGGAGAACAATAAACTCAACTGTTATTTCCTTGCCTTATAATAGTAAGATGGCTCTGTTCATTCTATCCCAGGCTATACAAAAAAGTGGACAAGTTATTGAAAGAAAACAGTTTACTAAACTTAAATTTTTCTTAGCTCTGATGGCCACGTCTTGCTGTAGTAGATCAGCACATGTATATGTACTAAATTTATATATACTTGTAATTGTTGGTACTTACGGATTTTTCACAAATGAAAAAGTTGCATGATCAAATTTCATCATTATGACTGAAGTCATCTATAGGATAATATGACCTACTAAATATACACATCTAAATACACACATCGACATTGACCTTGGATATCAGACTGAATACCTCTAAATTTTTAAAATATTAGTGTGTGTGTAATGTGGCATAAGGTTAAAGATGACCAAACCCCATTTTGATTGGACTGGATGACTGGATCTAGTGTAAAATTTGCTTATTTAGGACACAATTAAGAAAGGATGGCTGTTAGATTTTCCCATTTTTGACGCCAGGTTCAGAGGAGATTTGTCTGGCCACAGTCTATTTCTCTTCACATTTGCATGTGTTTCTGGAGGGTTAGCGGCAGGAAGATTTGGGAAGGAATCATTTTGGGAATAGGATGAATTACACTAGTCAAATAATCCCGGATGATAATGGAACACTTGCCACAACCAATAGACATTGACCATGGTCATGAGATCAGTAATGGTCAGATGAAGAATGAAGGTTCTGAAATAAGTATATTTATAGTTATTATTATTAGTCCTGTTAATGATATCCAGACAATTTATCAATGGATGAGATAATGACAGTACCAGGAGTACTCTATGTGACCTCCTAGAAGAGACGTGCCATGAAGAACAATGAACTTGTATTTCAGCCTTCTCGTGCCCTCCGTTCCCTTCATTCTGTAGTAATAGATGCCGTAGGTCTCAGAACGCTTAACAAGCCCTACTACTGCACGTTACATCTATGACAAGCTGACGAAGCCTCTTTACCTCGTATGCACAGGTTTGTACAGTATATGCAAAGTCCTCTTGTCACTATGATTCATCTGCATAGCTGAACCGAAGACAATGGTATAGCATTAGATTAAGAAACCAGGCAACCTTTAGACTAAGGCTATAATTTAGTGTCCTTATAGGGTGAGGAATGAAACTACAGCTTTCTGCAATTAGATTTTTCCATATATAGGCGGTCCCACTCTTAAAGGGGTATTCCGGGAATATGAATGTCTGATACAAAAACCCATTAAGATATAAATAAGCAAATATTATAAAACTCAATGTGATTAGTCACAAAATGGAGCTTAAATAGTTTGATTTTATGATTTACTACATTTTATGGCCTCTCTAAAGTATGTGGAGTTATCACCAAGATGGCCGCCACTGGAAACTACAAGTCCCATGATCAGTAATTCCTCCTCCCTCTTATGCTATGCTCCCAGTGATGGTGTAAAAGACTGTCCTGTTCTATTACTATAGTAATGATGTGTAACTGTCATCATCTCACTGAGATGACGTCTCACCACAACACTGGCCATGGTGTATGCACTGCAACCAACCGACTATGGCCAAACATAGTGGTGATCACATGACCTTCCCAGATGCAGGACATGTGATATGGACATGTGACCAGCGGCCATCTTCTGTCCTGTGTCTGCTCCGCACAGAGGAAATTAAAGGACTGATTAAAGGGTCAGTAGCATTGTATGTCCACAGCATTTTTCTGCTAAGGGGAGCACAATTTTAAATAACAACTAATTACATATTAGGGTACAGTTTAAAGATACATTTGTATATGAATTATGCTGATTCCTGGAATACCCCTTTAAGTACTTAACTGTAACACCTAACTTACATACAACCCCTTATTACAAATGGACCACTGGATATTGGTAACTTATTGTACTTTAGCCTTAGGCTACAATGATCAGCTGTAACAGTTATCACAGGTGTCTGTAATGAAGCTTTATTGTTAATCCTGGTTCTTATGTCAACCCAACATTTTAAAAATCCAATTGTCACAGGGACCAAAAAAATTTGACTGAGGTTACAATTATAAAATATACAATTCCAACTTACATACAAATTCAACTTAAAAACAAACCTACCGAACCTATACTGTACATAACCCGGGGGCTGCCTGTATATATAAAATGCAGATTTAAAGAGGTTCTTCATTGTGCATAAAATGTTTCTCTTAGCTATCAATCAGGACAGAGCTGCAATTTTTTGGATGCAACCCTATATTGGTTTCCTATAAGGAGTGCTTAGGTTATAAGATATTCAGGTTGAGACCCAGGACACCCTTTAAATTCTGAAACAAAAGGGAAAATTACGTATCTGAATACCCCAGAAAGTAATGGGTGAGGGGGTCTCAGGCTTTGTCTGGAACATGGCTGCCATATTGAATGAGGGCCGCGTTTTTACAATTGAAGGTGGTTATGTTTTTAACAATAAGAATATTTGCAATATTCACTGTGGCTTGAAAGTTATCAACAGAGAAAGTTGTAATGCTCCCTGTAATGCACAGTGACGTGAAGTGTTGTCCATGGTGCTGAACCCATAGCTGAAGGCGCCCGGACCAATCATTATGGACCCACAGGAGAATCTGTGGAGAATATTACAGATCTGATCACGGAAATCGATTTCGGAGTTTACTGAGTGCTGCATGGACTGGCGGTTAGGACACAGGTATTAGTTCTTTATTATCAGACACCAATTAGGAAGAGTAGTAAAAGAACCCTTCAATCCCAGAAGACCCCTTTAAAGCTCTTCTTAAAGCCATTTACCACCACTTCGCATTGACTGGATAAACTCCTGCAGTCAACCAGCTCCCAGGCCATCATCGGTCATTCACCACTGGGTGTTACCTTTCCTATAGTGTCTCCCACCAAACTCAGCAATCGTCCAATCAGTGGTAAAAGTACAGAAAGATAGCAAGATAAGTTCTTTAGGTTTGTTCTTAAGCTGAATTTGTATGTAAGTCAGAACTGGTATATTTTAGAATTATAACTCCAGACAACATTTTTTTTTCTTCCGAGTGAGAATTGGATTTTTACAAAAGTTTGTGCTGTCATGGGAATTAGGATTGTCAATAAAGCTTCATTACAGAAACCTTACAGCTGATCATTGCAGCCTGGGACTAAAGTAACATCCAGAGAGCTTCACCAGAGGTCACACATCGGGTCCATCTGTAAGTAGGGGTCATCTGAAAGTTGGATGTCCTTAAGTCAGAGATGGCCTGTACTTCAAATTGAATATTAGTGGCAAGTAGTGTCCGCCTACTCACACCTGTTCACACATGGTGAGCATTTAATTCCTGTTCACATGGTGCGGTCTTGCATGGCGTGTGCTGCCTCTGTGGTGCGGTGCTGGTGGGGACCCAGGGCCCAGAGCCACAAAAGCTATGCCTGCCAGTACGGGTTCTGGGGGCGGGGGGGAGGCAACTGGGTCTTGATCCCTGCTAGTGTCGTGTTGCAGCGGCAGTGGATGCCATGTGATACCACATCTAATAGCTTAGGAACCCACTAGAATAAGGTCACCGTGAAGTGGTTCGTGGGCTTATACAATTTGATCAAAATGTAACTTAGAACCTCGAGTTTTGTAAATGTGGCAAAAGATCATTGTATAATGAATGTGTGGATGTGCCGGCAGAATAAGTGTTACTGTGGTAAAACGTCTTGCCCAATGTGTGTTACCGGTCCGATGGCTCCGGTGCCCATCCAATGTCACCGCAGGTGTTGGTGTCGGCTGAGCTGCTCCTTGTCTTTGTGCTTACGCACCGCCTAATTTTATCACATAGTCTTTCTATGAGAAAGAAAGAGTCTTGCTGTGAAAAGAGAAAAATGGGTGTAACACTGTGATTATCCCTTTTTCAATTTATTATGAGTGCGGAGAGATGAAATGGATATCATGATAAAATTGTATTAGACCGCCGGTGAACGGAGACATTTCACAATTCACAAAATTCTTTAGTGGAGAAGTAGCTTTTTAGCTCTTTCTGGAGGAGTGAATAAAATAGATAATGTGCCGCACAAATTGTTCACCACGTAACTGCATTGATGAACTGCGGATGAGTTTGCTCTACGCTTCATGCCTTTCAAGGTTTACAATAAGGGCTCGGAGTATGGCACTAGTTTTATTGTTACAAATATTGTTGCGGTGGCCAACGGTTCAGTAGACAGGTTTTTGGGAGCTTATGCGTACTTATGGGTTACTTACAAATGTTATGGGTGCAGTAGAAGCCTCTCACAATCCTTGGCACTCTAGTGGCATTTATAGGTGTAGGTCAGGCACTTTAGAAGATGCACAGGCATATAATGTCCACTTTTGGGGCCCCCACATAGTTGACTGTCTGTTCATTTGACACCCCCAGCCTGTATAATAACCCCCTTTCTGTGGCAACCCACATTGTATGGTGATCCCTTCATATGCCCCCACCATATAATTGCCAACCCCCCAAATAAATTAACATCCCCAGTTGATCACATCTAAAATACCCCCTAATGTGATCAACCAACAAAAAAATTCCCCCCTTAGCCCTCTCACGTATAATGTCCCCCATCATTTTAGCCATCACTTAAACTTTCTCCCTTTTCTGTAGCTCCCACCTATAGCTTCTCACTTATAATGCCCCCTTTGTGTATGGTCACTTATTTACTTGTTATAAATGGTCCTCTGGGGGCAGATAGAGATGAGACCTGAAACATATTTTCCACTTTCAGAGTGGGGAGGACCCTGCGATTCTGGACTGCCCAACTGAATCCAGGATGATTGGGGGGTATGCAGTAGGGGGGTCCCAATCACATAGGGGGAGATTATTGTGTCGGCCTTTAGACCAGTGCAGAGTAACTAGAAAGGGCTCTGCTGTGCTGGATTAACGTTCTTATAAAAAATGTTAGTAATATGACACACATATTGCGAAAACAATTGTGAAAATAAACATGCAGTGCGCAGAACTACATGGAAGAACATTGAATAGTGAGACGGATGAGACACGTCTGTGAAAAAACATAGAATTGCATGAAGCCTTAGGCCACATTTTGATGGCTGTGTGCTCCCGGGCCAGGACCCTGGTGTAGCACACAGCTGGGAGGGGGAGGGAGGAGGGGGTGAGACCTCCTCACCCCTTCCCTCTCCATAGAAAGATGAGTAGCCAGCTTGGTTGCAGTGCTGTGGACATAACGGGGTGCCATATACCTCAATGGAGGCCGTGATCTGACCACAAATTTTGCACACAGATCATGTCCCCCTAAAACTTTACACTGGCTAGTACTGTGCACCTCCTATTAAGCCCTATTCACATGCCCATAATTGTGGCTGTGATCTGGCAGCACAAATTGGTCACAATAGAAATCTATGGCACCCAGTCACGTTGCGGTGAGCACATGGCATCTTGCTCGCGGCTGCTTGGCTTTCGGAGAGTAGAGGGGTGAGGAGTGCTCTTTCCCCCTCCATTCCCCACATGATCCTGTGCTACGCCGGGATCTAGTTTGAGCACATGGGTGTATGAATGAGGCCTAAGTTGGTCTAGGTGCTGTGCCACAATATTGGATTTTCTGGTGTGCAGGCTATTTCTGACCACACCCCCTTTTTACAGATGCCACACCCCTTTGGGGAAAAAATTGTCCTAAACCCTCCATAAATCTGGCTCATGGCATTTCAGATGCAAATTACTCCAATATTATTATGTAGACAGATTGATTCATCTCTGTATAGTCTAGATGCAGTGCCACATATTGAAAGGGTGGGACTTGAAGTTTTTGAAGGAATGTTCAGTAGTAAAATATCTTCTATGCACCCATCAGCCATCACCAGCTACTATCCTGCTAGCACCAGGGCATAAGAATACTCGATCATAAAATGGCATGTGCTCTTCTATGGTGGATTGTTGTGAGCATGCTCTGTGATATACACAGATATCACTATGGGGGAGTGTTGTGAGCATGCTCTGTGACATACACAGATATCACTATGGGGGGGAGCTGAGTAATCCTTCTTCCAACTTCAGTTTCAGAATTGAATTGTTTCCGTACCATTCGTACCTTACCATTGAACTCCTTCCTTAAAGGGGTTTTCCACTAAACAAATTAATAGGGCCTTACTTGCTGATCGGTGGGGGTCTCAGATCACAAGAACCCCTCGCCGCTCCCTGAGATGAGCAGAGCAGAAGGACGCACGTGTCTCGACTGTCTTATTCATCTTTATGGAGCTGATGGAGATTGCTGAGTACGGTGCTCGTCAATCTACGCCAGCTCCATAAAGATGAATGGGCCAGGTGCTCCGTTCATCTCTGGGAGCAAAGAGGGGTCTGATGGCGACACCCCATTAGAGCCCCTGTTCTTGTGATCTGTAGGGGGTCTCATCACTGAGACACCCGCTTATCTGAAAGTTAGACCCTATCCTGTGGATAGGGCCTAAACTGTTTCATGGGAAAAACCCTTTTACACATCATGAGATGCGAATATTGTACATTTGGCACATGCTAAAAAGTGATTTTTCAAAGCATGAAGCTTTCATCCCCCCCCCCCCCCCCCCCCCCCCCCCTTCCCAAAGGGGGGCTCCAGACAAGATGTTATTTCTTTCTATTCTTGTAAGAAGATCGGCAATAAAACTGCATAGAATTTAGATTTATTCTAAAAATGTGATGTTAAAATAGGGGAAGGTTACTTTAAAATCTTATTCTAAATAAGAAAGTAACGTTCTGCTATAAGAATAAGACATTCTACAATGGGATAGTTTCAGTAGAAGGTCTACAAGTGCACAAGATGATTTCGGAGAGGGGGCACTAGCAGTAGATACAACTGACCTTGCAGAGTTAGACATTGCCCTTAATACCAGATCATGAGACATGAGAATTTCACGGACTTGGGTCTAGGTAAAGAGATACTGAAGGGTTACTTTACATGAGAGGCAGAGTTCTCAGGTTGGGTGAAATTGCTATAATCTGTCATTTACAATAGCTGTCAGTCTTTCGCATGACATGACCTGATCCAATCTATCATCTACCAATTTGCAATGGTCTAAAATAAGATTGTGCCATTGATTTGCAATGCTCCATCCTGCCGGAGCCATGACTTACGTGAAGAAATATTCTTTAAGAATGTGCAATCAATATGAATAATAGCAAACATAGCGGCTGTATACAGTATCTGGAGACATATGTTTATTTAAAGGGGAAAAGACACTTGAAAAATATTATTGGATATTTTCCATAATGGAATTTTAATGTTTCATATTACTATTCAAATGAATACAAATCTTATGTATCCTGTCTGCTTTTGGATTAAGATTATTTTACATATATATATATATATATATATATATATATATATATATATTCACCGGAGGTCAACAATTAGGTCACTTGCTTTTTTTCAGAAATAATGTAATCTACATTAGTAGGTTTCTTTGTAAGGGGTTCACCATGACCCGTACAGTGCTCTACAAAATTACCAAAGTGTCAACATAAAATATTAATTTTGCAAAAAACATGATGATCATAATGAGAGAACAGCAATGACTGTAGCACAAAGAAAGATTATAATTAGATTTTCTGAAGGTCACAACAGTCACAAATTAGTAGGAACTGCACAGTCCTTTGCAGGGTCGGCTAATCCAAACGGCTTACTTAGGCCTACAATAGCGTTATATATTTTATTCCTGGTTGAGCTGCTGGTGGCTGGCCTTGCTGTAGTGCATTAACTACCATATTGTGAGAAATTTGCAGTGAGACTTGCGACCGTTGTGTTTAGCGCTTAGTGACGCACATATCCATCGCAAAGACCGAAGTGGGACAATTTATTAGGGGTTTGATTTCAATTAGGCACAGTCTGGCCGCCCCTCGGTATTCGGTCCCCAGCCGCCACTACTTTTCCCGATGTGCCGTCCCAGCCCTACACCAGCACGTGTCAGACAACATCATCCGTGCCCTGACCAACGCCGTTTTATGTCACCCCAGCAAGACACTGTCACCTGTCCCCAGTCTCGGCAGAGTAGGGCTGATCTTTACAGAAAGATGGTGAGGGAGTACGTAGCTGACCATACCATCGTCCTAAATGATCACACAGCTCCCTACAACTACTGGGTTTCAAAGCTGGACATGTGACACGAACTGGCGCTGTACGCCTTGGAGGTTCTTGCCTGCCCTGCCGCTAGCGTGTTGTCTGAGCGGGTTTTCAGTGCAGCTGGTGGCATCATCACCGATAAGCGTACACGCCTGTCGACTGACATCGCTGACAGGTTGACGCTTATCGAGATGAATAAAGCCTGGATTTCTCTGGATTTTCATATCCACCAGGGTGAAAGAAGATCAACCTGAATAATGTATGCACTCCTCCTCTCATTGTCCTCCTTCCCTTTCTTTTACACTAAAGCAGAGGAAACTGGCTATTTTTTGCCAGGCCACAGGCCTCTAGCTATAGTACTCTATGTATTTAATTTTTCTGGAGGGCCACCTACCATCCTCTGTTTTAAGCAAATTTTTTCGGAGTGCCACATACAAGGCACTCAATCTATTTAATTTTTCTGGAGGACCACCTACCTGCTCCTCTGGTTTGAAAATTTTTTTGGACTGCCACATACAGGAACTCAATTTATTTAATTTTTCTGGAGGACCACCTACCTATTCCTCTGGTTTGAAAACTTTTTTGGACTGCCACATACAGGCACTATCCAAATTAAATTGTCTCCATAACAGCCTCCACATGTCGTCTTTTTAGCTGCCTCCACACGTTGTCTCCATTGCTACCTCCACACGTCATCGCCACAGCTGCCTCCAAAAGTCGTCCATATAGCTGCCACAGGATAGGACCTAACTTGCTGATTAGTGGTGGTCTCGGTTACGAGACCCCCACAGATCACGAAAACAAGGGGTCCGATGTGGTCCCACGTACCTCCGTCGGACCCCTCGTCGCTCCATCAGACTAATGGAGCAGATGGCCGCACCTGACCGTTCTGCTCCATTTATCTCTATGGAGCTGACGGAAACTGTCGAACACTGCGCTCCAATATCTCAGTCAGCTCCATAGAGATTAACGGACAAGAACGGTCATGTGCGGCCTCGTTTTTGTGATCTGTGGGGGCCCAGGGTTTCGGTAGGCCCCTGGGTGACAGAGCCTCATAAGGCCCCTTTACAGTAAACTCACGTGGCAGAGACCCCCAAGATCACAAAACGAGCCGCACATGACCGTTGCGTTAATCTCTATGGAGCTGATGAGATATTGGAGCGCAGTGTTCGACAGTTCCGTCAGCTCCATAGAGATAAATGGAGCAGAACGGTCAGTGAGGCCATCTGCTCCATTAGTCTGAAGGAGCGACGAGGGTCCGACGGAGGTACTGAGACCCCATCGGACCCCTTGTTTTCGTGATCTGTGGGGTCTCAGAACTGAGACCCCCACTGATCAGCAAGTTAGGTCCTATTCCTGTGGAGCTATATGGACGACTTTTGGAGGCAGCTGTGGCGATGACGTGTGGAGGTAGCATGGAGACACGTGTGAGGCAGCTAAAAAGAGACATGTGGAGGCTGTTATGGAGACAATTTAATTTGGATAGTGCCGTATGTGGCAGTCCAAAAAAGTTTTCAACCAGAGGAATAGGTAGGTGGTCCTCCAGAAAAATTAATAAATTGAGTTCCTGTATGTGGCAGTCCAAAAAAATTTTCAAACCGGGAGCAGGTAGGTGGTCTCCAGAAAAATTAAATAGATTGAGTGCCTGTATGTGGCACTCCCAAAAAATTGCTTAAAACAGAGGAATGGGTAGGTGGCCCTCCAGAAAAATTAAATAAATAGAGTACTATAGCTAGAGCCAGTTGGCCCTGGCAAAAAATAGCCAGTTTCCTCTGCTTTAGTGTACAAAGAGGAGGAGAAGGAGGACATGAGGAGGAGTAGTGCATACATTATTCAGGTGAGCTTCTTTACCTGGTGGAGAATGAAAATCCAGAGAAATCCAGGCTTTATATCTTAAGCGTCAGCCTGTCAGCGCTGTCAGTCGACGTCATGTACGCTTATCGGTGATGATGCCACGCTGCACTGAAAACGCTGGACAACACGCTACCGACAGGGCAGGCAAGAACCTCAAGGCGTACAGCGCCAGTTCGTGTACATGTCCAGCTTTTGAAACCCAGTAGTTGTAGGGAGCTGTGTGATCATTTAGGACGATGGTATGGTCAGCTACGTACTCCCTCACCATCTTCTTTAAGATTAGCCCTACTCTGCCGAGACTGGGGACAGGTGACAGTGTCTTGCTGGGGTGACATAAAACTGGCAAAGGCCTTGTTAAAGCGTACCCCTGCAGTGTTGGACAAGCTGCCTGCTCGCCTACTCTCCCTCGCTACTTGTCCGCCGAAGTAAGCCCTGCGCTACGCTGTCAGAAGGGAAATACTGTTTCAGCTTGTGCACCAGGGCCTGCTGGTATTCATGCATTCTCACACTCCTTTCCTCTCCAGGGATGAGAGTGGAAAGATTTTGCTTGTACCGTGGGTCCAGGAGAGTGAATACCCAGTAATCGGTACTGGAATCAATTCTTTGAACGCGAGGGTCACGGGATAGGCAGCCTAGCATGAAATCTGCCATATCTGCCAAATCTGCCAGTCCCAACGCGCAAGATTCACTCCCCTCACTGGCCTGACTGCCCATTTCCTCCTCCAACTCCTCCAACTCCTCTTCTTCTGCCCATACATGCTGAACAGTGAAGGACTGAACAATGGTCCCCTCTTCTGTCTCGCCAACTTTCCTCCTCTTCCTCCTCATCCTCCTCCACCTCCTCCGATATGCGCTGAGAAACAGACCTAAGGGTGCTTTGGCTATCAACAAGGGAATCTTCTTCCCCCGTCTCTTGTGACGAGGCAAAGCTTCCGACTTCATGCTGACCAGAGAGTTTTTCAACAGGCCAAGCAGCGGGATGGTGAGGCTGATGATGGCGGCATCGCCACTGACCATCTGTGTTGACTCCTCAAAGTTACTAGCACCTGAACAGTATCAGAACATCCACGTCCACTCCTCATTGTAGACTTGAGGAAGCTGACTGACCTGACTACCAGTTCTGGTGGAAGTTGACATCTGGCAGTCTACAATCGCTCTGCGCTGCTGGTAAACTCTGGATAACATGGTTAATGTTGAATTCCACCTCGTGGGCACGTCGCACAACAGTCGGTGAGCGGGCAGTTGGAGGCGGCGCTGCGCTGCCCTGAGAGTGGCAGCATCTGTGCTGGACTTCCTGAAATGTGCACAGATGCGGCGCACCTTTGTGAGCAAATCAGACAGATTGGGGTATGTCTTGAGGAAACGCTGAACTATCAGATTTAACACATGTGTCAGTCTGCCGAGTTGCAGAGCCGCCACCAGGTTACGGCCGTTGTCACACACAACCATGCCTGGCTTCAGGTTCAGCGGTGCCAGCCACAGATCAGTCTGCGCCGTAATGCCCTGTAATAGTTCTTGGGCGGTGTGCCTTTTATCGCCTAGGCTCAGCAGTTTGAGCACCGCCTGCTGTCGCTTAGCGACGGCATGCTGCTGTGCCTAGAGCTAGCGACTGATGGCGCCATGCCCACGGATGGTAGTTCGGAGGAGGAGGTGGAGGAGGGGTGGGAGGAGGGGAGGCATAGTAGGCCTGAAAGACCTGGACCGAGGTAGGCCCCGCAATCCTAGCGTCGGCAGTATATGACCAGCGCAGGGTCAGACTCGGTCTCAGCCTCCACCAAGTAACCCAATGTGCCGTCAGCGATATATGGGCCCTGCCCGGCAGCACTCGTCCACGTGTCCGTGGTCAGGTGGACCTTGTCAGAAACGGCGTTGGTCAGGGCACGGATGATGTTGTCTGACACGTGCTGGTGTAGGGCTGGGACGGCACATCGGGAAAAGTAGTGGCGGCTGGGGACCGAATACCGAGGGGCGGCGCCGCCATGAGTTGCGAAAGGCCTCGGTCTCTACTAGCCTATAGGGCAGCATCTCCAGGCTAGCAATCTGGAGATGTGGACATTAAGGGCTTGGGCGTGCGGGTGGTGCACTATATTTCCTTTTCCGCTCCAGTCGGGGTATGGGAGCTGAACGCCGGTGGATGCTGTGGAGGATCGTGGAGGGCGACAATGGGGTTTTGTGCCAGGTCCTGGGCAGGGGGCTGACTATCAGCTGACACAGGGGAAGGAGCAGTGGTGTGCACGGGGAGGTGAACGGGCTTGGTGCCACTGAGTGGTGTTAGCTTATATGCATTTCCTGCGCATACTGGTGGTAGTTAAGCTATAGTGTGGTGGAACCCCTGCTGATCCTGGTTTGGCAAAGGTTGCACACCACAGTCCGTTGGTCATCCGGTGTTTCCTTAAAGAACCTCCAGACTTCTGAAAATCTAGCCCTCGCCGCGGGAGCCCTCGCCACGGGAGCTTCACTAAGTGACACATTTGGCGCTGATGCACCTGCTCTGGCCCTGCCTCTCCGTCTGGCCCCACCACTGCCTCTTCAACCTTCTGGTCGAGGACTCTCCTCCGTCTCAGAGCACTGTGTTCACCCGGTCTCAACCCAGCTTGGGTCTGTCACCTCATCATCCTCCGATCCCTCAGTCTGCTCCCCCCTCGGACTTCCTGCCTGACAACACTTCACCACTGTCTGACAACCGTGTCTCCTCATCGTCCGAACCCTTTTACACATTCTTCCACTACGTCAAGAAGGTCATCATCACCCACAGACTGCGACTGGTGGAAAACCTGGGCATCGGAAAATTGCTCAGCAGCAACAACAAGTGGTTTGTGACTGTGTAAGGGTCCAGAAAACAGTTCCTCAGAGTATGCCGGTTCAAATGCCAAATTTTCCTGGGAGGGGTCAGACTGGGGGGGGGGGAGGAGGCTGAGGTGCAGCAGCTGGAGGAGTGTCGATTTCAGTGACATGGGTGGACTGCGTGGAAGACTGACTGGTGGACAAATTGCTCGAAGCATTGTCGGCAATCCACGACATCACCTGTTCGCACTGTTCTGGCCTCACACGTCTACCACGAGCCAGTGCTCCCAGTTAACTTCAGACATGAACCTATGGAGTGTAGCTCTGCGGCGTTCCCCTGCTCCCTCATCAGCAGTGGGTGTCTCACCCGCCCAGGACCACGGCCTCTGACCCCTGCAGTAGTTGGACGCCCACGTCCCCGCCCTCGTCCTCTACCCTAGCCCTCGGGTTAACATTTGAAAATGAAAGTTATAACTTAATTTTTTTTTACCTTTTTTGTTGTTTTTTTTTTTGTGTGTTTTTTAGTTTTTAAAACCAAACGATGCTATCCTATGCTATGGCTATTTTCTAGCCAACTATGAAAGCACACTGCTATGCCAGATGAGATGACGCTGAGTTATTGAAAAAATAAAATAAAAAGAAACTGGCAGAGTGCCTAATTGAAATCAACTCCTAATAAATTGTCCCACTTCGGTCTTTGCGATGGATATGTGCGTCACTAACGCTAAACACAACGGTCGCAAGTCTCACTGCAAATTCCTCACAATATGGTAGTAGATGCACTACAGCAAGGCCAGCCACCAGCAGCTCAACCAGGAATAAAATATATAACGCTATTGTAGGCCTAAGTAAGCGTTGGATTCTCCTATGGCTATTTTCTAGCCAAGTATGAAAGCACACTGCTATGCCAATGAGATGACGCTGAGATATGAAAAATAAACGTAAATAAAAAGGAAATGGCAGACGTGGCTAATTGAAATCCAACCCCTAATAAATTTTCCCACTTCGGTCTTTGCAATGGATATGTGCGTCACTAAGCGCTAAACACAAAGGTCGCAAGTCTCACTAAAATTCCTCACAATGTGTTAGTAGATGCACTGCAGCAACGACAGCCACCAGCAGATCAACCAAAAGAAAAAATATATAACGCTATTGTAGGCGTAAGTAAGCCGTTGGATCTCCTATGGCTATTTCTAGCCAGATGAAAGCACACTGATGAGATGAGCTGAGTTATGAAAAAATAAACCTAAATAAAAAGAAACTGCCAGACTGTGCCTAATTGAAATCCACCCCTAATAATTGTCCCACTTTGGTGTTGCGGTGATATGTGTGGTCACTAAGAGCAAACACAAGGTAGCAAGTCCCCCTGCAAATTCCTCACAATATGGTACTAGCTGCAAATAAAAAAAAAAAAAGTATAACGTTATTGTAGCCCTAAGAAGGGCTGTTGGGTTCTTGTAGAATCACTCCTGCCTAACACTATTCTAATGAACACCCTAACGCTTTCCCTGACCAGCAGCAGCTCTCTCCCTAGCGGCATCCAGACACAGAATGATCGAGCAGCGCGGGCAGCGGCTAGTCTATTCCAGGGTCACCTGATCTGGCCAGCCAACCACTGCTATCGACGTGTAAGGGTACCACGTCATGCTGGGTGGAGTGCAGAGTCTCCGGCTTGTGATTGGCTCTGTTTCTGGCCGCCAAAAAGCAAAACGGCAGGAGACTGCCATTTTCTCGAGCGGCGAAGTATTCGTCCGAGCAACGAGCAGTTTCGAGTACGCTAATGCTCGAACGAGCATCAGCTCGGACGAGTATGTTCGCTCATCTCTAGAGCATTGTTTGTTTTTCAACTTTTTTTTTTTTTAATATTGTATTTATTTTTACTGTAATAGTTAATAGCTAATTCAGAAGGAGGTATAAGTAAAAATGAGTTTAGTACTTCTAAGACCTATCCTTTATTTGACCAGAATATCAGAAGCACAACATTCATGGAGTATATTCATGCAAATATTAAAATAAATATAATTATTCAATATTCAAATGATGCTGCCATACTAAGTCCACTACCACTGAATGCTGAGTAATACTGACAGTACAGTGACTGATAAAACTATATAGAAAAACAATACCTCCATAGAGTGACCATGTATGTGGACCTGTGGCACTATAGAAGTGGCCCAGAAATGTCTCAAGACAGAACTGGCACCTATTAACAATACTATGCTTTACCATCCTACATAAGCAGAACTTCTCTAAATTGTGGCATTTCGGGTCACAGCAGTAAATCTGGATTCAGCATCTGGACGTGGCAGAAGGTCATCCAAAAAGTAACAAGCGGGTCATTTTCACCTTGGCTTGCCCGATTGCAGATGTCTTTCCAATGCAACACTTACGATCATGGACAACCTCCCTGTGTTTTGTATATAAAATGAAAACTTGTGGAGCTTTTTACCTGTTGCGAGCCAGAGAACGCCACTGTGATATGGAAGCCTTCCCTCTCTGTTGTGTAAACGTGGACTATGTCATACACCTCCTTCAGTATGTGTCTGGGAAACTGTACTGTCACTATGTTTATACTTCCTCATCTCGGAGCAGCTACAAGAGATTAGAAGCCGGTATACTGCTCCACTTAAAGGGATTATCCACTTTCACAAAGTTAATTATTTTTATTATATATATATATATATTATATAATAATATATATTATATATATATTTATATATTATATAATGTATATATATACCACAATATTCGATATTCCTACTCACAACATCCCATAATTTTCTAGATCTCTATTTGCAGAATTTAACAGGATGCTTAATTGCTTATTTTAACAGTGCCCGCAGGGTGCGCCAATACATGAAGACCGTGCTCCGGTCCTCTTGGATCTTGGCGCACACTGCAGGATAGCGAGGCACTATGTGCAGTTTGATGCAGTATTAGTAGATGTGGGCCAAGTATCTAATGGAGTATCATATGATACACATGCATTCCATATCAAAGGGCCATCGGAGAGAGAATTTACTGCCATACCTCCTGTACATGGCTTTGACATGAATACAGCCTTAAAGGGTATTCCATTTTAGCAAATTAAAGTTAATATTTTTATGATAAAAAGTTATACAATTTCCAATATACTTTTGTATCAAATCCTCACAGTTTTCTTAAATTCTACAGTTTGCTCTCATTCTATAAAACTCTTCGATGTTTACTTCCAGTGGACAGAAATCTGACCATGGTCACACAGGTGCATGGCTCGTTATATCACAGAGAGTAATCAAGCTGTGTGATATAATGAGCTGTGCTCCTGTGACCATGGTCAGATTCTGTCCACTGGTAATAAAATAGAATTTTTCTATAGACTAACAGCAAGCAGAGATCTAGAAAATCGTGATGTTGGCTACAAAAAGTAGATTGACAATTGTATAACTTTTTATAATACAAACAATAACATTAATTTGCTGTAATGGGAACACCCCTTGAAGGGTTATCCGGGTTTAAAAATTTTTTATGTCCGGGCTGGGGAGGTATTTAAACATATAAACATGTACTTACCTCCCCGGTGCTGCCGATGTCCCGAGCCGCGCCCGTCTTCTCCGTGCGCCGGTTATCATTACACCGCGCACAGGAGCTTCTGCCGCTTACAATCTGAGAGATAGGGACGGATGGGAGGAGACCGTCCACATCGCGGACCGGAAGCTCCCTGTGGCGGCTTCCGTGCCCCTTTTTGTTTAAAGGGCACGGATCGAAGGTGACGCGGCGCGGACATCGGCGGCGCCGGAGGAGGTAAGTCCATGGTTTATTATGTTTAACTATCCCCCCAGCCTCGGCCATAAAAAAAAAATAAACCCGGATAACCCCTTTAAGTATTTCTGGCAAACGATCTACAAATGGTTCATCTTGAGCAACAGTGAGACCAGGTTGGAGAAGAAGTAAGACTTTGGACTGTCTTTTTTTCTTACATGTTCCCTTATTTTCTTTCAGAAAGGAGGTTAAATGTGTAAAAACTCAATGTTCTCACATATACGTCTGTGCAGACTGAGGTATGGAAATCAAAAAGCCATGATGGACCCACACACTTTTCTTCTGCAAATGTTGATTTTTTCTCAATTTCAGCATGTACTTTTTGTCAGTGCATCCTAAGGCAGAAGTGTCAGGTGCTGGAAAGGAAATATTACTCTGCAGTCATGGATCTAAATTTCGATATGTGCTTGGAGTTTGAAGAGCTGAATTTTACAATTGGGGTGAATTGTGACATGGTAGGAGATCTCAGAATGTCACTTAGGGAGGTCCCATCGGACACAGACTGGCTTTGTCTAACAAACTGCCAACAAGTTACAATAGAAGCGAACTCCTTCTATAACTTCAAAAGCTTAAGAGCACTTAGAATTCATGGAAATTTTATGACTCCAGCTAAAGCTTTCCAAGGTCTTCCTCAGCTGTCTATACTATGGATATGTTTAGAAACTAAAGAGAGTAATATAACGCTTCTTGAAGATACATTTTATGGACTGAATGCTCTGCAAGAACTGAAATTATCAGGCATGAGTATATCAAATATGAATTCTTCCATTTTTAAGCATTTGGAATTCCTAACACACCTCATTCTGCAATCTAACCATATCACTTCACTAAGGTCGGTACTGCTGATGTTGAAGGAATTCAAAAATTTACAAAAACTCTCAGTAATTGACAATGATATCTACATATTAAGGGAATCTGACTGTGTAACTTCACAACGTCCTTCAACCAATGGCAGATTTATAGACTTTAACATCAGTTACCTGGATCTGACCCGAAATTTGTTAACAAAATCTGAAACAAATGGTCTGTGCAACTTTCCTCACCTGAATTTCTTTAGTTTCGAAAAGAGTGGAATGAACATTGAAGATATCCTGATATCTGGCATTAAAACAATTAAAACCATCATTGCAACAGGGAGTTCTTTTTATTCATTTGAAATCTGCAAGTTTTCTTCTCTCTTCAAAGTCAGGGAACTGTTGCTGCAAGAAAGTAACATACATCAATTTAGCACCTCCAAAGGTTCATGCAATGAGTTGAAGAAGTTAGACTTTTCCATTAATCATTTAGAGGCAATTCACTTAGGTCAAATGAAATATCTTAATAAGTTATTAGAACTTGATTTAAAAAATAACAAAATATCATATGTAAAAATTTGCGGGAATGACTCCACCATAGAAATGGATTTGCGCTCCCTGAACTTATCCATGAATTTTTTAACAAGGCTAAAACTGCATTTTCCGGTCTCAAAAATCTTCTTTTCTTGGCCTTAGATAATAACAGAATTAACTCATTGAAGATTCTGCGTTGATGGTCGTATGAGCTGCAAGTTTTGGATTTACAATAACAACATATTATTATAGGGGAGTTTACATTTAGAACTTGGTTTCGGTGGACACATTTAATTTAATATGAAAAGTCATTGATAAATTGATGGGAATGCTTTATTCTTATTAAAATTTCTTCAAGACTAAAGTTGACTTATCAAGACCCGCTCGATATATACTGGTTGCATTCACTTGGATATTTAATTCAGTATTTGTCCTTAAAATTAATAGATTGGCATGTAGAATGAGCTTTTTGAATTCTCAATGTTAGAATAGTTGGAATTAAATACAAATACATATTGTTAGACTGTGAACATAGTGTTCAAAAGCTAAGGAGTTGTACTTAAAATGTACATACATTTCATGTAAGGTTAGATGTATATAATTGCCTATATGAATTTACAAATCTGGAAAACTTCACTATTCTCCCGATCCTACTTTTCTCACAGATCTCTCTCGTTAATGACCAGCATGAAATACTAACAAGTTAAACTTCCTTCATCTGAAGGACATAGACAAACTGGTAAAATCTGGACAGATAAATAGTCATGAGTTATTTCATGGATTATTTCACCTTAAAGTTTTGCATTTAGAAAATTCGGGAATTGACCAATTCGATTCTGAAGATATTTCCGAGATTAATGGAGTGGAATTCTAGTCATTGAAAACCAAACATGCAAGAGGTGTGAAGAAGGAAATGTTTTGCAGAAATTCCAAAATTAAAGTATTTTACTTTTGGAAACCAGTTTCCTTGCAATGTGAATTTATTGGAGTACTGACGTGGCTCGAAGGTGGAACATCCGTGTCAATTATTAATTTCCACACACAGAATTGTTATGTTAAACATTGAGATGAATTTGGCCTTCCTACAGACAATTGTCATGATAATCTGGGATTTTTAAGTTTTTATTGACTTTTGTCTTTACTCTTGCTGTTTATGTCCATCTCCGTCTTCTATGAAAAGTATCTGGTGGTATATTCATACACATCGTACACCATCAAGTGTTGGCTGAGAAACAGAACATAGAGAAAGAGGTCATATGAGTACGATGCATTTGTTTCATATAATACCTACATGACAGTGGGTAACAAGCAGCTGCTTCTTAACCTGGAAGAAAACGGTCCCCCATTCTTTAAAGTGTGTGTATCCACAACCGAGATTCGAGGTTGGTAGAGATATATAGAGAACATTATGGACAGTATATACAGCATCGGTGGACCAATCTGTTGTTATCAGTCCATTACCTTCAGAGTCACTGGTGTCACTGGGATGCGGATGGCTACATACAGGCTGTCGAAGAGGGTAATGATTCCTCATCCTCGATTTCCTGAAAAATTCCTAGGGAAGAACTCAATATACCACAAGCTCATAAAGATTTTAGACAAGAAAACCTACCTGACTGAAAGGCCAGAAGATGAAGATGAGAAGCAGATGTTTGGGCCAGACTCCGCAAGTTATTAGTAGATGGAAGAAAGCAAAGATTACAAGAGTAATAGCAGACCAACTCTCTGCTGCCTATCACTGAACACAAGTACTTCTTTCTATAAGCTTACTCACCACTCACGCTGGACCACTTAGACCTTTTTTGCTTAAGGACACCTGTCATCAGGTCTGTGTCACTAGTCCTGTCACTTCTACATGTTGGAGCAACTCACAGGATCCCATCCTGCCTTTATCTAGATTCATACTTGAATAATTATAAAATCATCATTCTTTATTATGTACATGAGTATGGTCACATGGTCAGAGGCAGTGATGCAACCCCTGTTACCCCTAACTCTCCTCCCCTGCTCATGTCATGGTTGAATGTATAGTAAGCATGATGCTAGTGTGTGGCTGCATCTGCTGACATGCTGCATCTTCCTAATACACATGAGAAGACACAGACATCAGCTACACAAGTACCTGACATGTTCTGTATACACATGGCTGCCTGGAGCTGTGAATCCTTCCTAACCACACCAAAGGCTGCAGGGGGTGTGGCCACAGCACCAGGAAGACAATCATTATACAGCCTCACACCACTATACAGCCTGTCAGTCTTGCACTGGGGTGTGGCGTGCCTCCCACTCATGAATAGAGTGGACAGCTTGAATAGCTAATGCTTCATGGACATTTCACAGGTCATTTGCATACAGCTTAGGACCTCATTGCTTAGGTTTTAACAGGCATGTAGAGGGACAATGTAGGGATAGAGGCGATGCTCTCTAATGGCAGTTATGAAAATATATTTAGTTTTAGGGGGTTATTTTGCAGACGGGTTTCTTAAAGACTTTGTTTAGATGCAAATATTTCTCAAATATCTCATCTATGTCTTCTCTTCTTAAAATAGTAAATAGTTTAAGTGCTTTTTACTGCTTTTGTTTTAATTATTTTAGTTCAGAATCAAATGATGATAAACAGATCAACTAAATTAATGATTATTTGAATCATATAATATATTAATAATGGCGCAGGTAAATATCAAATGCCTATGGTAATATAGATGTCAAAAATGGAAAACTTTGATTTTTTTGCTAGTATGACTTTTTTGCATTAGGTTTATTTTTACCTTTTCTTTTATGTTTGTATAATAATTTGATTAAATTTTCAAAATGATCAAACCTTGTCATAGTATTCTACTGATTTTGGGGTCATTTTATTACTTACACAGAAAATACTATAAAAGATAGAACCCAGGCAATATATATGTATATACATCTTAAATATTGTGTATACCAGGAAACAACTGTAGATATGAACAAAACTGTTTAAATATTGCAAAAGTTCGAACCTCCGGAAAGAACAGGGAAAAAAGAAGAAACAGGGGCTACGAACGGCATCTCCCACTAAGTAACCAATTCACACAGATAAAAAAGGTCACTGTCATCTTCTAAGTCACAATTCACATTCAGTAGGTAATCTCACCCTTCCTTCAGTTACGAATTGAGGATCCTCCTAGGTTTCTCCTGCCTTTTTTTCGTTACTCTGACCAACATGGACTGTCCAATGCAACCGAAACAACTTGTCCCATTCGTGGTTGACTTCTTAGTCCTGTGCAGAAGATAAACGAACAAATAGGGCAGAATCCAAGGTCAGAGGCATATTTTATATTCTATTATACTCACAAAGTGGAGGTCAAAACGCATGCTCGATTTCTGCTGCGACATTTGGATGGTAGGGTCAGAATTTGGCGTCAACAACATGAAAGCATGGATCCATCCTGCCTTGTATCAACGGTTGAGGCTGGTGGTGGTGGTGTCATGGTATGGGGAATATTTTCTTGGCACTCTTTGGGCCCCTTGGTACCAATTGAGCATCGTTGCAATGCCACAGCCTACCTGAGTATTGTTGCTGACCATGTCCATCCCTTTATGACCACAATGTACCCTGTAACATCTGATGGCTACTTTCAGCAGGATAATGCGCCATGTCATAAAGCTGGAATCATCTCAGACTGGTTTCTTGAACATGACAATGAGGTCACTGTACTCAAATGGCCTCCACAGTCACCAGATCTCAATCCAATAGAGCATCTTTGGGATGTGGTGGAACGGGAGATTCGCATCATGGATGTGCAGCCGACAAATCTGCGGCAACTGTTGTGATGCCATCATGTCAATATGGACCAAAATCTCTGAGGAGCTTCCAGCACCTTGTTCAATCTATGCCACGAAGAATTGAGGCAGTTCTGAAGGCAAAAGGGGGTCCAACCCGTTACTAGCATGGTGTACCTAATAAAGTGGCCAGTGAGTGTATAAGTTACTGTTTGTGGTTTATTTTGTGGTTCTTGTGTAACAGGTTCCCTTTTACGAAGAAGAAGTGTATTACTTAGGAGCACGTGATATAAAGCAATGCTTTCCGATGGTGACTGTCGAAACCTCACTATATCTGCAAGCTCACAGTAAGTGGCAAGATTTCTTAGGCGCACGTGATATAAAGCAATGCTTTCCGATGGTGACTGTCGAAACCTCAGAGCAGATTAGCATACACGGGGGCATAAGCTGCTCAGGAAAGAGACTAGAGATGAGCGAGTATACTCGTCCGAGCTTGATGCTCGTTCGAGTATTAAGGTACTCGAAACGGCTCGTTGCTCGGACGAGTATTTCCCCTGCTCGAGATCGAGCATTTAATTAAAAAAAACACAGTGAAGAACAATGAAGAATAGAATCACGGCACGGAGACATCGGGCAGCGGCACGGAGACATCGGGGAGACTTCAGTGGAAGAAGAGCAGCGGATCCCGGGACAGCGTATCTCCCGACAAGTAAGCAGATGTGCCGAACATCTGCAATCTATTCTTCACTGTGTTTTTCACTTAAATGATCCTGTGTTCACTGTGTTCACTGTTTTTATTCTATTCTTCACTGTTCTTCACATCTGCTAACTTGTCGGGAGATAATATACGCGCGGAACAGTGAAGAATAGATTGCAGATGTTTGCATACATCTGCTAACTTATCAGAAGACGTTCTTTTTCAATTAATTAACACATTTTATTCCCGAACCATGGTCCCTTTGAAAAATGCTCGAGTCTCCCATTGACTTCCATGGGGCTCGTTATTCGAGACGAGCACTTGAGCATCAGGAAAAGTTTGTCTCGAATAACGAGCACTCAAGCATTTTAGTGCTCGCTCATCTCTAGTTGAGACCCATGAGATGCATATAACACACAATGACACTCTCATCTCTGCCAACTCACCTATAACACAGACATAGCTCAGCTCTGCTATAAGCCTCCCTCCTCAGCCCAGCTATATGCCTCCGTCCCTGGATAAAGATCTTTTCTGGCTGTAGCTAGCAGAGTAAGCCCCGACAGGCTGCCTGCCGGCAGGATGTGCCTGTGTCTGAGCTGGTCTTGTAATGCAGGGGGGAGGGGCAGGAGGCAGAGAGCACTGCAGTGTGCAGACAAATTCATGAGAAGAATCCGACCATAGTCAGAAGATTCAAGGTTGAATGCAGGGGCAACCAAATTGTAAACACCAGGACTGATGGAGACAGTTTGGAATTATATCTGTGAAATGCTGTATTTTTGTTAATAGCAGTAAATTAGAGAATGTGTTATTTTGTTATCCTAGGTATATTTAAGAAATTTGTCTTTGTGGGAATACCCCTTAGTTTGCATTTGCCATTTAAAGGGTTTAACTTGGGTTTGAACGTGACTTTTCATTATAAGACAATAGGAGCTATAAAATGCAGGCAATAATAAATGGGATAAAGAGGGCATTATTAGCTGGTTGGAAAAAATTGGGTTGGACACTATAAGTTAGCAGGTATTATGCAGGTTGGTGCGTGGGCACGAGAGGCATTAATGAGTTGAGTTTATAGAAGGGGGGCCACAAATGGAGACATAGGGGGGATAAATTAGGACTTGCGTTTTTAACTCCAGTCTTAAAATTCTTCCTGGCCTCTTAGTAGATGAAGACATAGGGGAACATTATCTACCTGACAGATATTTCAACTAAAGTTTCCTCCGGTTTGCCAGCAGAGACCCCATATTCGATGTGGCGAACCGGACGTTTACTGCCCGCCCCATTCTCCAACCCACGCGCCCACAGCGCAGCACTAAATGCTCGAAACTGGCAGGAATGGGGAGATGTATGTGATTTTCTATTCCAGAAAACTGCTGTTAAAGGCATAATAAATATCCTCCATTATATAGTGTCAGGGCCACCGACTGGTCATTATGTTGTATGAGCACAGTAGGGGGTGAGGCTAGGAATGGGCTGTGGCTTCCCCACATCATATGTCCCTCCTTACACATTGGGGCACATTTACTTACCCGGTCCAGTCGCGATCCAGCGGCGGGTTCTCCGATGCTGATTCGGGTTCTGCCGGGATTCACTAAGGTCCGTGCGCCGATATTCACCAGGTGTCGCTGCTGCGCCGAGGTCCGCCGAAGTTCACCTGCTTTTTTCTGGTGTAGGTGAGTGCTTGATCTTGCGACACAAATGGCTTTTTAAATTCTGCGGTTTTTCCGAATCCTTCGGGTTGTCCGGTGGCCACGCCCCCCAATTTCGATCGCGTGCGCAACAATCCCGTGAAATACAGCGCAAAGCAGAAATATTCGGGAAAAGCCCGACGGATTTGCGGCTTCGGACCCTTAGTAAATGTGCCCCATTGTGTAACATGCCTCTGTATTGCTTGAAATGCAAGGATGGCAGTCTATGGCATAAAAATATTTTAAAGGGAAACTGTCAGCATTTTGACCATACAAAGCTGCAGACAGTGTTAAAGGGGTATTCCCATCTGGGCATTTACATTTAATTAAATTCATTTGCCTTATGTAAACATTTCTTCAATTGGATGTTAATTAAAAAAATGTTCCTGTGTGAAGATAATTTCTCATAAATGTAGTCATGTTGTCCCTTAGAAAAGAGATAGCTTCCTCGGATACGACCACGTCACACTCTGGCAGCGGTGGCCAGACATGTGTTAGAGAGTCCTGCCGGACCACCAGGATTCAGCAATCATTACCACAGGACGGCTGTGCGACATGTAGTAACTCCGGGACATTTTATGTACAATAACCTTTTGTTTCTTTGGGCAATCACTCCAGCAGAGGTGGTCGTATCCGAGGAACCAATCTCGTTTCTAAGGGACCATATCACTACGTATATGAGAAATTGTCTTCACACAGGAACATTTTTTTAATAACATCAAATAGAAGAAATATTTACATATGGCAGATTAATGAAACTGAATGTAAGTGCCCAGATGAGAATACCCCTTTATGTAGCACAAAAGATCTGTGTAATCATACCCTTATGTGTGTTAGGACAAGCAGGACTGTGAACAATTAATTTATACTCCAGGATTGAAGCTGGACTTGGAGCACTCTGATGCAGTAGTGTATGAAATATCTTCACTGAACACAGAACAGAACCTCCCCCTGATGGCGCACGGTCAGAATCGGCACCAGAATGCCCCTTTAGGTGCAGAGTTTTGTGTCAAGGTGGGCACAGTGCAGCCACGACACAAAACTGGTGCAAACGCCTCATAATGGCTCCAGGCCATAGGAGCCGAAACGTAGCTATTTGGCACATGTTTGAATAAACCGGTACTTTTTTCTTCACTATTTTTGGAGTGCTGCCATCTTCCTTTTTCCTGCGATTGAGAGGGACTCGTGGTCGTCGTCCTGGGATGTGCACCCAACCTATATCCTCTATACTGAGTGCTGCTACAATACTTTTTGTTTTATATATATATATATATATATATATATATATATATATTCATGTGCAGAGTGTAGCAGAAAAGTGGTGCAGCTAGTTTAATAAATATGACCCACTGGGGCAGATTTACTTACCCGATCCTGTCGCTATCCAGCGGCACGTTCTGTGTGGAGGATTCGGGTCTTCCGGAGATTCATTAAGGTAGTTCCTCCGACGGCCACCAGGTGTCGCTGCTGTGCTGAATGCACTGAAGTTCACCAAGCCAGGCCGAGTGCAGGTAAGCGCGTGACAAGCGACATTTTTTTTTAAATGCAACGGTTTTTCCGAATCTGTCGGGTTTTCTTACGGCCACGCCCCCTGATTTCCGTCGCGTGCAACCTGGCACCGAAGCGACACAATCCGATCGCCTGCGCCAAAATCCCGGGGCAATTCAGGGAAAATCGGCACAAATCGGAATAACCCGTCGGAAAACCGCGATTCGGGCCCTTAGTAAATGACCCCCACTGTGTTCAGTGAACGTATTTCAGGAGATTAAGGGAGAACACCCTGTCCAGCTACAATCTTTACATATAAATGCATTTTCAGTCTATATGCTAATAAACACAGTTACACAGATTCCGGGGCTGCTACATAACATTGTCTGCAGCTCTGTATGTTCAAAATGCTGACAGGTTCTCTCTAAGTATGATATTGGCTAATTTATCTACTACTACAAAGGCCAAACGTTCACACTTTACTTTTTCCCAAAAGAGGATTGTCTACCCGAATCTGCAATACAAAGTAGGGGTTCCCATTTAATATCTTAATAGGTTAAAATGAGACAGCCTTGGATTTTTGGAAGACCCGAGGCTGTCATGGCAACCGATCACTGCTTCCCGATGACGTCATGGGAAGCGACAATCTTCACCAAGATGGCAGCGCCCGTGTGTCGGCGGTGATGTATGGGATAACACCAGTGATCTGAGCTAGTGTTACCGGTAAGTGTTTGCTGCAATATGCAGCAAAGACTTACCGGCTATGGTGAGGGCTCAGCCTGTGAGCCCTCTCCATGCAGCCGCAGCCGAACCATGACGTACTATTACGTCACATGTCGTTAAAGGGTTGATGTTGTCCACTGCCCAGGGGATAGGGGCAGGAGGCTGTGTTTGGTATTATTATTTTTAAACATATTTGAAACATATATTTTTAGTTTTCCACTGTCCCAATCTTATAAGACTTGTTACAAGTCAATAAGAACAGAAAACCTTTCAGTTCATGAACAAGCATCATCGTGGCCGGACATAGTTCCTTATCACTGAAAATAAAGACTTCATTAAAAACTATGATTGCATTGTTACAAGAATCAGTTTGTAAACTATTATGAAACTCACTTGACGTCATTCACACTAAGCGAGTCCTGTATATTAAAATTTACTTGCATTTTACTGCCTCCTTTTTCCTGATGGACAAGTCTCAGTACTATGATATTCTGCTGTATGAAACAGTGAGAGAGAAGTCTGTTACATCATTAGCCACTTAAAGTCATGTAACTAGGGTGGCATCATCTAAGGTCCTGTTACATTTGCAACGTCTACCCCATGTATGTAGTCTGATACATGAATCACAATACCTCCATGGATTCTACTCTCCTCCTATAAAAGGTGCTGTGACTTTTGAATCTGGCAGCATCCAACCTGTCTGTGATTTATAGGCCAACTAGGCTGTGTGCTGCTGGGCTAAATTGGTATTTGGCATTGTATTTGGCGTGGTGGTCCATCAGGATGATTTCAGCCTGTATGGACATGTGAATTAATATTCACAGATAATGATAGATGGGCAAAGTGGCTGCCTCTCTGTGCATTTGGCACTTTTAACCGGACTTTTCTAATCAGGTAATGGGAGCTATAGAAAATTTTTTCCAGGGAATAATGGGGGTGGAAAGGAGAGGGGGGATGAGTAGGAGTTAGGGAAAGAATGCAGAGTTGAGAATAACAAGGAACAATGTAAGGAGAGGAGGGGCGAGGGCGAGAATGAGAGCGGAGGGTGTGAAACAGCAGGAAATGAGGGAGCGGGAGAGTAAATGCATAATAAGGGCCAAGAGCCAAATAAGGTTGGGTCCTTGATTTATGTATTTTAAGGATAATTTATTATGTAAAAGGTCTTAATAGAGATGAGCGAGCACTAAACATGCTCGGTGTACGCGTTAACGAGGACAAACTTTTCCCGATAGCTCGAGTGCTCGTCTCGATAACGAGCCCCAGTTGAAGTCAATGGGAGACTCGAGCATTTATCAAGGGGATCAAGGCTCTGCACAGGGAAGCTTGGCCAAACACCTGGGAACCTCAGAAAAGGATGGAAACACCACAGAAATGGACAGGAAACAGCAGGGCAGCATCATGGATGCCTCTGAGGCTGCTTAATCGCACCATTATCAAAACTATGGGCAACAGCATGGCCATGACAGAGTGAACCGAATGAGGCTAGATAGCATCTAAAACATTCAATATTGACCCTGACACTATAGGGGACGGCACGCAGAGGCAGCGGCAGCAGCGGCAGCGTTAGAGAGTGTCATGGCGACATACCCTAAATGGACTCAGGCTTCACCAAGGAGGTGAGCAAGAAGCGCTGAAATGATTTGCTATGTGAAACAAAGGTGACGGTATATTAGTCGATAACACAACATGGTGGCGACATAGTGACCAGTTCCATAACGTATCTGGTGAAACACCCGAAAAATGAGCCTGACACAGCTCTTTTGATAGGGGGACGACATGTGGAGGCAGCCATGGAGACGACTTCCATGATAAGAGCGACAGTATGGGGCATTCATATTGCGGTGCTATGATTGCAACTTCAGGTCTCGCAGCATGGCGGCGACAATGGGCCGAGTTCCACTATGTAATCTGGTGAAACACCTGAAAATTTCTGCCTGACACAGCTCGTTTGATAAGGGGACGATGTATGGAGGCAGTGAACTAGTAGTAGATTAAAGGTGTTGCAGTTAAAACTATGTTAGTTGGGATCTGGGATGGAGCTGGCGCTCCGCTGCCAGGCGAGCTTTCGCCTATCCAAGCCCCTGTCTCTCGGCTACTCCCCAAACAGCACTTCTAAGAACCAGGGGTGAAACTACAGCCGTAGCAGACGTAGCAGTTGCTACAGGGCCCGGCAGGGTCATGGGCCCGTACTGGGCCGTATCCGGGCTCCGTTTTCCCCCTGGCTGTAGTTACGACCCTGTATTGGGCAGCACAGCGGTACCGAGATGCAGGGCTGGATTTAGGGGCGGGCACCATCCTTCTGCTCCTTGTAGTCTGCACGGAGGATCTTGATATCAGGAGGGAGAGAGGGAGGGGAGGAGACTGCCTGCAGCCAATCCCTGCTCTGTATGTCAGCACAGCGGGAGACTGAACTTGAGGGAGAAGTCAGCACCTGAAGAAGAAGCAGCAGCCTCCTCCATAGCAGAACGACTATCAGCCAGAGATAAGTGCTCCCTCCCCCCAGTGTCTCCTCACACTCTGCCTTAACCCCTTAGTGTCCTGTGTGCAGGAGCAGCTAAGAAGCTCCTGAGTGTCCCTTACAGACCCCCTCTGCATCATCCCCTCATATCTTAATAGATGTGCTTCAGTCAGTAATAAATGTGGAGCAGTCGGTAATAAATGTGGAGCAGTCAGTAATAAATGTGGTGCAGTCAGTAATAAATGTGATGCGGTCAGTAATAAATGTGGTGCAGTCAGTAATAAATGTGGTACAGTCAGTAATAAATGTGGTGCAGTCGTAATTTATGTGGTACAGTCAGTAAGAAATGTGGAGTAGTCAGGAATAAAGTGATGCAGTCAGTTAATAGAATGTTGGAGCAGTCGCGTAATAAATTGTGGGCACAGTCATAATAACAATGATGGAGACAGTCCGTAGTAAAATGTGAGCCGCAGTAATAAGTGTGGGGCACAGTAATAAATGTGGAACAGTCTAATAAAATGTGGAAGCAGGTCAGTACTGAAATGTGGTACAGTCAGTAATAAAATGTGAATGCGGTCAGTAATAAATGTGACGCAGTCAGTAATAAATGTGGCGCAGTCAGTAATAAATGTGGAGCAGTCAGTAATAAATGTGGAGCAGTCGTAATAAATGTGATGCAGTCAGTAATAAATGTGGAGCAGTCAGTAATAAATGTGGAGCAGTCGTAATAAATGTGATGCAGTCAGTAATAAATGTGGTACAGTCAGTAATAAATGTGGAGTAGTCAGTAATAAATTTGGAGCAGTCAGTAATAAATGTGACGCAGTCAGTAATAAATGTGGTGCAGTCAGTAGTAAATGTGGCGCAGTCGGTAACAAATGTGACGCAGTCGGTAATAAATGTGGTGCACGTTCAGACTAAGCAGTAACAGCCCCTTTAGGTGACATTATTCTGTCTGAGTTGTGTATTAGAATGTTCTGCAACAGCTTAAGTGTAAATAGGGAGGTTCTGCAGCATCTGGCTCGTGTATCGGGGGTTCTGCGGCAGCTGGCACATGTGTTGGGGGGGTTCCGTCAGCAGTTGGCTCATGTATTGGGGGGTGTTCTGCGGTGGTTGCCACATGTATTGCAAGATTCTGCAGTGGTTGGCGCGTGTATTGGAAGGTTCTGCAGTGGTTGGCGCGTGTATTGGAAGGTTCTGCAGTGGTTGGTGCGTGTATTAGGGGGTTCTACAGCGCATGTCGCTTGTATTGAAAGGTTCTGCTGCTCCTGTTCCTGCTTCTTAGTAAAAGTTAAAGAGATTTAACTCTTCCCCTGCTTTCTTGCGGCTAATGGCTACTCAGACAAGCAGTGTAAGGGTTAAACCTCCTGACTAGTCGGCGATGAGGACACATGGCCCATACGCTGGTACTGAGCAGGAGCCGCCGTACTGATGGGCTCTCACCACTATTAAGGGGTTCCCTTATCTTCTTCCATTATGGAGAATAACAGAGACCGGCAGTAAATAGAAGCCCCTCCCCCAGCGCTATAACTGTTACCGTTGCTTATAACAGAGAAACATGAGCAGCAACAGGCGTTATTATTACAGCTATTAATACAGGAGACGTGATGTAAGGAAACCTTCCAGAGAGCTTAATCTACTGCCGGTGTCTGTTATTCCCCTCTATTATAGAAAGAGATAGTGGAAACCCATGTAACGCTGAGGACCTATGGTTGGAGGGGGCCCCAGCGAAAAATTTGCTATGGGGCCCACTCATTCCTAGTTACGCCACTGCTAAGATCAAGATCAAGTGTAGTAGCGTTCTTATAAGTTTGGCTTATGGCGGGTGAGGGGAATGTAAACAGATGCGCAAGAAGCGCTGAAATAATATCGGTAAATGATAAAAGTTTGCCAGTATATTTTGTGGATTACACAGCAGGGTGGCGACAAAGTTAACAAGTTTGATGTGGAAGCCATGAAAACAACCCAAAATTCTGCCTGACACAGCTCGTGAGGGTCATGGAGGTTCCTACCAAACATTAAATTATGATTTCATGATTTTTCATTGTATGCGGTATGATATATATACCACCATGTATGATATATATACAACCATATATGATATATATACAACCATATATGATATATATACAACCATATATGATATATATACTACCATGTATGATATATATACAACCATATATGATATATATACCACCATGTATGATATATATACCACCATCTATGATATATATATACAACCATATATGATAAATATACCACCATGTATGATATATGTTCACAATCTCATACCCCCTCACCATTTTATCACATCCCTACCACCAAAGAAGATGAATCATACTTTAGCGTAATCGCACTTTCGTTATTCTTGCCATTCTTAGTAATCGGCGAAGTTCATTATCATGACAATCGTTTCGGGAACTCCGGATAATATCTGATTTGTATCACTGTTCAGAACGAGGGTCCCATTCACACTAATGATGGAGAAACTCAATCAGTGAGAATATCCCCCTTAAAAACAATGTAATCTACGGGAACTTAATTATATACATTTTTCACATATAGGTGATTTGTTTCAGATTAGCCATGGTCAGGCGAAGAACATGGGCCTTGTTGTTGGTCGAATCCTTCAGCCTAATTGGCACTCGAAAGGAGCCATATTAGGTCCAACTAGACGTCTGGAGGTAAAGCTATAAAATCTACAAATCTACACAAAACTTGTAGATGTCCATTGGACGCCTCCACCCCCGTTTAATTATACTTCTGTAACTATTCATGGTTTTGATCAACTCTTGAAGGTAACCTTTCTAACAAAACCATAAGAACCTCACATGGAAACACTTAAATAACCCTGAAGGAATATTCTAGGTTTCTGTCATTTGCAAAGCACTTTCCTCCTCGCGTCATGTCTATAGCATTAATCTATATAATAGACCAACGGAAATGTACCAAGACGTGACAAGTACATTATAACTGTCCAATATTCTATGAGTTTCTTTATTATTGTATGTCCGAAGCCACAATGAGACATTTTTTTTCCCCCCGCAATGAAACATTATCATCGGTCCCACAGTATTTATGCAAAGATCGCTAAACGACTATTGCACATCATTTGTCCTCTACTTACCGTGCCGTCATTATGATACTTAAATGAGCTTTTATCATCTTTTTATATATCTGATAGTATGCACTAAGCGCCATCCTTGCTAACAATCTTGGCCACCAGTGAAAGACCACTGCTGCCGGCGATAAATGCGAGATCTACAATATAAATGATCCATTATACCCCAACATGTTGTAGACTCGGATCCAAACGGTGAGTTTAGGTTGAGAGGTTTCTCGTTTGTATTAGTGCTTTTTTGAGACATCAGTCTTTACGTCAAATTCATTAGTCAACTTCGATTGCCCAAAATTCCTCCTTTCCCTTGATTCGCCCTCCCATTCCCATCTTTACTGATCTTTTGGTCCGTGCTGCATTTAGAGATTCTTTGAAGCTTTGTTATTAAAAGAAAAAAATCATGTCTGGTTCCAAACAAATTGGTCCAAACTGGTGTAATCCAATAGTTCTTCAAATTGGAATAACTTCCTCATTTTCTTTGAAACACAGATAATTAATCATTTCCAATTTCATAAATTTTTTACAATTTTTGATCCCCAAACTTTAAAAAAACTTGCCCAGAGTATTGATTTGATTTGATTTGGTCCTGAAAATGCCAGTTCCTACCAAACTTATAAAACCAATGAATAGATTCGCTCATCTTCAGTTGTGTTTGAAAAAACTTACATATGCTTCATTCACTCGACTTGTCGGTCTGATCACCAGATGAATTTTTATGACCAAAAGATCTAATGTGTGAATCAGAGACGATTTTCCCAAATCACTTTTAGCCCTTGATTCATATCTTAGTGTCCACAAAAATGCAGTCCACCAGTCCACCTATGTATGAAACAAATATTTCCGGCCCGTAATGCATTAAATTTTTTTTTCCTTAGAAATGCATCCAGCCTCTCTTGAACATATGCAATGTATTCACCATAACAAGCTCTGGTGGCAGAGAGTTCCATAGTCTAGTGCTCTTACTGTAAAGAATCCCGTCTATGGTGATGGTATACCTGTCTCCTCCCTCTATGTGTGAGGATATACCCCCTGTCTATGGTATGGTAGAGCTGCCTCTCCTCTAGGTGTGAGGATGCCCCCTGTCTATGGTGATGGTCAACCGCCTCTCCTCTAGGGGTTAGGATGCCCCCTGTCTATGGTGATGGTACACACAGCCCTCCTCCTCTAGGTGTGGAGGATGCCCCTGTGTCTATGGTGATGGTAGAGGCCGCCTCTCCTCTAGTGTAGAGGATACCCCCTGTCTATGGTGATGACAGAACCACCTCTCCTCTAGGTGTAGAGATCCCCCTGTCTCTGGTGATGGTAGAACCACCGATCCTCTAGGTGTAGAGGATCCCCCTCTGTCTATGGTGATGGTAGAACCGCCTCTCTCCTCATGTGTAGAGATGCCCCCTGTCTATGGTGATGATAGAACCTCCCTCCTCTAGGTGTAGAGGATATCCCCTGTCTATGGTGATGGTAGAACCTCCTCTCCTCTAGGTGTAGGATCCCCCTGTTCTATGGTGATGGGTAGAACCTCCTCTCCTCTAGGTGTAGAGGATACCCCCTGTCTATGGTGATGGTAAACTCTCCTCTCCTCTAGGTGTAGAGGATGCCCCGTGTCTATGGTGATGGTAGAACCACCTCTCCTAAGGTGTAGAGGATGTCCCCTGTCTATGTATGATGGTAGAACCTCCTCTCCTCTAGTGTGAGGATGCCCCCTGTCTATGGTGATGGTAGAACTCCCTCCTCTAGGTGTAGGAAGGCCCCTGTCTTGGTGATGGTAGAACCTCCTCTCCTCTAGGTGTTAGAGATGCCACCTGCATATAGTGATGGTAGAACACCCATCTCCTTAAGGTGTAGAGGATGCACCTGCCATAGTGATTGTAGAACCTCCTCTCTCAGGTGTAGAGGATTCCCCCTGTCTATGGGATGGTAGAACCTCCTCTCTTCGTGTGTAAGGATGCCCCCTGTCTATTGTGATGGTAGAACCTCCTCTCCTCTAGTGCAGAGGATCCCCCCTGTTATGTTGAGATGGTAGACCCTCCTCATCCGCTAGGTGTAGAGGATGCCCCCTGTCTATGGTGATGGTAGAACCTCCTCTCCTCTAGGTGTAGAGGATGCCCCCTGTCTATGGTGATGGCAGAATCTCCTCTCCTCTTTTCTAAGGCCACTGTGCTGTTTTATACAGATGCCTCCCACCAAAAACGGTATACGTTATAAGTATTAGCATGGCTATACAATGGCATAGGGAAGAAAAAATTCCACAGCAGCACAGCGTCGAAACAGAACCCCTGACAAGGGGGGGGGGGGTGCAAAGACTCAGCAGTCCTGGTAAAGACTTACAAGCATAAACTCCAAAAATTGAGACGCACTCCAGATAGTGAATGGAAAAACGGAAGGGTTTATTCCAAAACCGGCAACGTTTCGGTGTTTATCACCTTTTCAAGCCTTGAAAAAGGTGATAACACAAACGTCACCGGTTTGGAATAACCCTTCCGTTTTCCATTCACTATCTGGAGTGCTGTCTCAATTTTTTGGATTTATCTACATGGCATACATAGAGAATAGAAGGTCTCAGATAGATCTTGAGATAGAATCAAGTTGATTCCGGTTCAGCATAGAATTCCCTGGAAGTCAACTCGAAAGTCAACCGATTTTTGCAAGCCGTGGGAAGTCAATCCCAAGAACAAGTCAAGGAATACACAATTTGAGATTTTTGGGGGCTTTGTATTTTATATGTTGTCCTTAATGTTAAAGATCCTCCACAAATATCCAATGTCATTGCTGATCACCTTCCAATGTCATGTGCTGACAAAGAAGTGAAGACCGATGACGGTAAGTATTCCGATGAGAATGTGACATCTCATTCCTAACGATGAAGCTTGCCTTTAAACTCTTAATGACAACGTTATATGAAACATGAATTATAAAAAAAAATCTAATCTCCCTTTTGCACATCTTTGGTAATGTAGTGTAGCTTACTGTTTTATCATGGTGCCAGTTTCCATACATTTCTGTTTTATTATACAATGAACTGGGGTTAATGAGCCTTTTATGGAACATTCTGGATGCAATGAGAATGTGAAAGAAAGTTATGTTTGCAAAATCCATTCAAAAATCATTCATTTCATGTTGCTTTGGAAGCTGATTGAAAAGCACAAATTGTTAGCCAAAAATGGAAAGTGGTAAAGTTAAAGCTGATCTAAGTATTCCCTCATGCTTAGGCTGTATTGTGGGCACGCATGGTGGGACATAGATGTTTATTTGAGGGTCATGGAGTTCCTACCAAACATTAAATTATGATTTCATGATGTTTCATTGTATGCGGTATGATATATACAACCTTTATATCCCCCATATAGAATATCTGCGGCGTTCCCCTGCTCCCTCATCAGCAGGTGGTGTCTCACCCCGCCCAGGACCACGGCCTCTGACCCCTGCAGTAGTTGGACGCCCACGTCCCCGCCCTCGTCCTCTACCCCTAGCCCTCGGGTTAAACATTTTGAAAATGAAAGTTATAACTTTAATTTTTTTTTTACTTTTTTTTTGTGTTTTTTTTTGTGTTTTTTTTTTTGTGTTTTTTAGTTTTTAAAACCAAACGATGCTATCCTATTGCTATGGCTATTTTCTAGCCAACTATGAAAGCACACTGCTATGCCAGATGAGATGATGCTTAGTTATGAAAAAATAAACGTAAAATAAAAAGTAAATGGCAGACTGTGCCTAATTGAAATCCAACCCCTAATAAATTGTCCCACTTCGGTCTTTGCGATGGATATGTGCGTCACTAAGCGCTAAACACAACGGTCGCAAGTCTCACTGCAAATTCCTCACAATATAGTAGTAGATGCACTGCAGCAAGGACAGCCACCAGCAGCTCAACCAGAAATAAAATATATAACGCTATTGTAGGCCTAAGTAAGCCGTTTGGATTCTCCTATGGCTATTTTCTATCCAAGTATGAAAGCACACTACTATGCCAGATGAGATGACGCTGAGTTATGAAAAAATAAACGTAAAATAAAAAGAAACTGGCAGACAGTGCCTAATTGAAATCAAACCCCTAATAGCAAGTCCCCCTGCAAATTCCTCACAATATGGTAGTAGATGCAAATAAAAAAAAAAAAAGTATAACGTTATTGTAGCCCTAAGAAGGGCTGTTGGGTTCTTGTAGAATCACTCCTGCCTAACACTATTCTAATAGAACAGCCTAACGCTTTCCCTGACCAGCAGCAGCTCTCTCCCTAGCGGCATCCAGACACAGAATGATCCGAGCAGCGCGGGCAGGGGCTAGTCTATTCCAGGGTCACCTGATCTGGCCAGCCAACCTTTTGGCGGCCAGAAACAGAGCCAATCACAAGCCAGGAGACTCTGGCTTGTGATTGGCTCTGTTTCTGGCCGCCAAAAAGCAAAACGGCGGGAGCTGCCATTTTCTCGAGCGGGCGAAGTATTCGTCCGAGCAACGAGCAGTTTCGAGTACGCTAATGCTCGAACGAGCATCAAGCTCGGACGAGTATGTTCGCTCATCTCTAGAAGCATTGTTTGTTTTTCAACTTTTTTTTTTTTTTAATATTTGTATTTATTTTTACTGTAAATAGTTAATAGCTAATTCAGAAGGAGGTATAAGTAAAAATGAGTTTAGTACTTCTAAGACCTATCCTTTATTTGACCAGAATATCAGAAGCACAACATTCATGGAGTATATTCATGCAAATATTAAAATAAATATAATTATTCAATATTCAAATGATGCTGCCATACTAAGTCCACTACCACTGAATGCTGAGTCAATACTATGACAGTACAGTGACTGATAAAACTATATAGAAAAACAATACCTCCATAGAGTGACCATGTATGTGGACCTGTGGCACTATAGAAGTGGCCCAGAAATGTCTCAAGACAGAACTGGCACCTATTAAGCAATACTATGCTTTACCATCCTACATAAGCAGAACTTCTCTAAATTGTGGCATTTCGGGTCACAGCAGTAAATCTGGATTCAGCATCTGGACGTGGCAGAAGGTCATCCAAAAAGTAACAAGCCGGGTCATTTTCACCTTGGCTTGCCCGATTGCAGATGTCTTTCCAATGCAACACTTACGATCATGGACAACCTCCCTGTGTTTTGTATATAAACAATGCAAAACTTGTGGAGCTTTTTACCTGTTGCGAGCCAGGAAGGAACGCACCTGTGATATGGGAAGCCCTTCCCTCTCTTTGTGTAAACGTGGACTATGTCATACACCTCCTTCAGTATGTGTTCTGGGAAACTGTACTGTCACTATGTTTATACTTCCTCATCTCGGAGCAGCTACAAAGAGATTAGAAGCCTGGTATTACTGCTCCACTTAAAGGGATTATCCACTTTCCACAAAGTTAATATTTTTATTATATATATATATATATATATATATGTCTATCTATTATATATATATAATATGTATATATAGTTACACACAATATTCGATATTCCTACTCAAAAACGACATCCCCATAATTTATCTAGATCTCATTTGCCGAATTTAACAGGATGCTTAATTGCTTATTTTAACAGGTGCCCGCAGGGTGCGCCAAATACATGAAGACCGTGCTCCGGTCCTCTTGGATCTGGCGCACTCTGCAGGATAGCGAGGCACTATGTGCAGTTTGATGCAGTATTAGTAGATGTGGGCCAAAGTATCTAATGGAGTATCATATGATAACACATGCATTCCATATCAAAGGGCCATCGGAGAGAGAATTTACTGCCATACCTCCTGTACATGGCTTTGACATGAATACAGCCTTAAAGGGGTATTCCCATTTTAGCAAATTAAAGTTAATATTTTTATGATAAAAAGTTATACAATTTTCCAATATACTTTTTGTATCAAATCCTCACAGTTTTCTAAATTCTACAGTTTGCTCTCATTCTATAAAACTCTTCGATGTTTACTTCCAGTGGACAGAAATCTGACCATGGTCACACAGGTGCATGGCTCGTTATATCACAGAGAGTAATCAGAGCTGTGTGATATAATGAGCTGTGCTCCTGTGTGACCATGGTCAGATTTCTGTCCACTGGTAATAAACATAGAATTTTTCTATAGACTAACAGCAAGCAGAGATCTAGAAAATCGTGATGTATTGCTACAAAAAGTAGATTGGAAAATTGTATAACTTTTTATAATACAAACAATAACATTAATTTGCTGTAATGGGAACACCCCTTTAAAGGGGTTATCCGGGTTTAAAAAATTTTTTATGTCCGGGCTGGGGAGGTATATTTAAACATAATAAACATGTACTTACCTCCTCCGGTGCTGCCGATAATGTCAGGTGCTGGAAAGGAAATATTACTCTGCAGTCATGGATCTAAATTTCGATATGTGCTTGGAGTTTGAAGAGCTGAATTTTACAATTGGGGTGAATTGTGACATGGTAGGAGATCTCAGATTACAATATAACAACATATTTATTATAGGGGAGTTTACATTTCAGAACTTGGTTTCGGTGACACATTTAAATTTATATGAAAATGTCATTGATCAAATTGATGGGAATGCTTTTACTTCCCTAAAATTTCTTCAAGACTTAAAGTTGACTTATCAAGACCCGCTTGATATATACTGGTTGCATTCACTTGGATATTTAATTCAGTATTTGTCCTTAAAATTAATAGATTTGCATTTAGTAAATGAGTTTTTTGAATTTCAATGGTTAGAATATTTGGAATTAAATACAAATTACATATTGTTAGACTGTGAACATCTAGTGTTCAAGAAAGCAAAGAAGTTGTACTTAAAAAATGTACATACATTTCAGTGTATTGATAGTCTAGATGTATATAATTATCCTATAATGAATTTTACAAATCTGGAAAAACTTCACTATTCTCCCGATCCTAATTTTCTCACAGATCTCTCTCTTAATGACAGCATGAAATACTTAACAAAGTTCTCACAGATCTCTCTCTTAATGACAGCATGAAATACTTAACAAAGTTGAACTTCCTTCATCTGAAGGACATAGACAAACTGGTTAAATCTGGACAGATAAATAGTCATGAGTTATTTCATGGATTATTTCACCTTAAAGTTTTGCATTTAGAAAATTCGGGAATTGACCAATTCGATTCTGAAGATATTTTCCGAGATTTAAAGGAGCTGGAATTTCTAGTCATTGAAAACCAAATCATGCAAGAGGTGAAGGGAAATGTTTTTGCAGGAATGCCAAAATTAAAGTATGTTTACTTTTTGGAAACCAGTTTTCCTTGCAATTGTAAATTTATGGAGCTACTGACGTGGCTCGAAGGTGGAACATCCGTGTCAATTATTAATTTCCACAAACAGAATTGTTATGTATATAACATTGAGATGAATTTTGTGTCCTTCCTACAGAACAATTGTCATGATAATCTGGATTTTATAATGTTTATATTGACTTTTGTTTTTACTCTAGAAGGGGCTGATATGGTACTGGTGGTAATACTGGTTGAAGAATGCGCAAGCATGATAAAAAGATACTACAAGATGGTGGGACAAATGTAGTGTGTCAGTCTATGCACAGGAGTCAGCGAATAAAAACACAAATGAATTACAACAGGAGAAAGGATCAAAGGGACAACCGGTCAAGGGAGGAGCACAAAAAAGATATAAGCGCATTGCGAATGCAAACGTGCATAACTGAGGACACATGACACAAGAATACTATGCAGATCAGAACATGAGAGAAACAGGGATAAACACAGAGCGAGAGTGCATACCACTGGACGGGACACACAAAGCAAGAGGGGGCGCTGAGCCAAGGGACAGACATGAACCGAATCGATAGTGGTAGATAGAATGGGTGAGGTGCTTAAAAATTCCCACAAAAAAAGAATAAAAGGAAAGAGGTCCTACAACGAAACGGGGATACAGTCAAGGCACATAAGCAGATGGACTTCACACGAGCATGGATCACGCAAAATGTCATGTGACTTAGAGAGAGACAAATAGTCCATAGTGACATTGCACAATCACAAATACTTTCTTGTTAGTAAATGTACATATATCACACAGGTGGCTCAAGCAGTTTCTCTAATCAATACACTCAATAAGTCGAGAGAAAAAATCAGGTTTCAAGTGACAAAGCCCCTAATGATAAGACTATACTGTATATTAATCCCAGTCAACACACATGTCCATACGAGCAAACACAGAAGATATAGTTACAGTAGCACACTTATCGTTATGGATTACAGGAATGTAGACATAGTAGTAGTATATGCTTATAACATTCATAATGCGATAGCACCAGAGGTATAAGTATGTGCTGGGCGGGCCATAGTACAAGTGACCTCAGCAGTGAATGATTCTCAGTCGTTATGCAGTAAGCCACTTATGGTGAGTGGGCTATCTGTCGGGGTGGGTCGACGGGCAAAGGTGGGATGTATCGGTACGAGTCTCCTCAACGGCAGATTCCTCCATGACGATGAGAGACAAAAAGATCGTATGGGACCGGTTTGCTGATCGCAGGTGGTAGCCCATATTCCTTCTCATAGCGTCCGAGTACAGGTCTGCTCACTGACGGGTCGGCTAAGTTTCAGACGACTAAATATGAGCTGTGGTTGAAGTAATATCATAGTACTGGAGATTCGTCAATCTACGGGTTAACGACCGTCAACCTCAAGATGTGGTCCATTTACAATTTATACGCTCTATAACTACAGTAGTGGACAGGGTGTCGATCAGCAGGTAACCGCTGGCGCGCCTCTGGAATGCTAGAGGCTCATACAGAAGTCAATAAAGACACTAGAGTCATGGGAGACATACTCAAGCTCTTCTAGGTTGATATACCCGTCCTATCTAAATATACAAGAGCATATCACGGACAGAGTAACATAAAACACATCAAATGGACGGCACGGCGGTCTATTATACCTGGTTTACGAGTATCTGGCTTCCGGGCGGGGAGGTGATGATGATGATCAAAGACAATCGAACCCTTGGTCTCATGCAAGCCACACACTCCAGGCCCGGCGTTCCATTATCGTTATTATGTTCTGCAACATCCTGTAGGTACCATTAGATGTCAGTAGAGAACATAGACAGCGCTTGGTGATGATCCCCGCTCTATAGTCGGTGCTCTGATGTAGTCTCTCCCCGTAAGCTCACAGGTGCGAAAACACGCGTTGGTAGCGAACTAGAGGGCGCTAGGTGTGATCTCTACACAGACTCTAAAGGCTGAAAATGTGAACTAGTAGCTCATAAACTATATGGACAACAGAAAGACAATGAGTAAGGTGGGTACTACACAAGCATGGAAACACAGACAGACAAAAAAAACATATAAACATGTTGAAACAAATCAGAACCTAAGGATGACACACTAAGGAGAGAGCATTGTTCTATGAGTATGGTCGCAAAGGACTATTGTGTGCACTCGGGGATATAAAGTGCCGCATTGTGACTGAGAGGGAATTGGGTGAAAACTAAAAAATACAAGGAAGCTGTGGTCAGTCATTATGGGGGGATCGTACTATATGGTGCTCGACTCTAGATAAAACTGTTGCCATCTGTGACACCCTACAGCCTCAACTCACCTTTTAAAACTCACACAACCACTAAGCAGTAAAACTAAGCACTATTGCGTGTGAGTACAAGATGGCCCGCAGGCAATACTTAACCTCAATGGCTCATGCAGAAAGTCACATAAGGTAGTATTTTACATTCTGTAACATTTTTGTTTGTTTTTGTCATACTGTAGGCCCATTTTAAATAATTCTGGTCGAATAAAATTTGATTTTTACCATTAAATACTCGTCGCCGGATAGCACACGATCGGGGTAACAAAATCCAAGGCAGTGTCGAAATTCTAGTAACCAGAGGTGTGAGTCAAAGGTTAGTTGATTGATCAACGATATACTTCATCGTACAGTCAGTCAGGTTTTCACTAGTACTAGCAGAGTTAGCGGGTGGCACTTATAAGAGAGTTGGAGACCTTCCGTAGTGAACTCCAGAAAACGTACTTAGTCGGCTAGATGGCGGCATACCGTAGCTTTGGACAATTGGACATAGTCGACTAGTATTAACGTACAAAAAAATAACACATCAAGTGCAAGCTGATTTCCTCAACAAAAAGATCAATCGCCAATATAGGTGGTTACACAGTGGTGGGCGGGTACTTCCTGGAGAGTTCCGCCGACACAGGGGCGGTCAGAGAATCGGTATAGCATGGTAATCCAAAATCCGGTATATGATGAGCTATTCCTATTGTACTAAGTGCCAGATATCGCAGTCGATTGGCATAGGCGAGACTACTCAATTCCTATGTGTCCCTTTGTACGACATGGAGACAATAGTTGCATCACAATGGGTGCGTAGGTCCAATTATTGTCACATGTAAGTAATAACAGTTACCGATAATAAGTACAAGGCGGAAAACTACAACTACGACACAAATCTCGGTCAAGATAGGTCGTTATCTTGCTAAGATTATGCGCATGGCGCCTGTAGTCACAGTATAATCAAGTTCTTGGACTAAAGCACACTTCCTAGTTCCTCGTATGTCTTAGAAATTAAGGGGATACGTTTCTGGGCGAAGAGTAAGTTTGGCGCGTGAACATTAGTGAATCATTTGCGCAGACTATTTTACGGCAGATTCATAAATACCTCGATGGTGGAAGAATAACAACACACGGATGGCTCGCGATATGATGTTACTAGGATGTATGCGCTCAATAAAAGGAAGTCGCAAGAATAATACAGTATCATCGCATTGCAGACGAGACAACATACAGACAGTCTCAATCGCAAGATGTGCGAACTGTACGAAAGTACTCGAAACATGTCTAGAGATAGGAACAAACGAAAGTATTGACATCGCAGGTATGCGAGAAACAAACAAGACTCGTGCGCTTGAGTATATTGTAGCGCATAGATTATTGCGCATAGGCATATCAGCAACCTGGACTCTACAACATAAAGACTCGCTATGAGAAGAAATACAACACCACTCTCCCGTACGAGTTACTGTGTGCTAAGAAGTGATTATGCGCATTATAAAAAAGTAAGTAGAGTGGAAATTGAAAAGAGGCGACCGGTCATCACCGTACGCTTACATGCGTCTGGACTACGAGACACATACACAGGGAGGATCGGTATGAATATAAAAAGTAAAATAAGAAGTCAAATCTCAGTTAATGAGGCGAGGAAAACTTCTGCTGATATGTTCTAGATTAGCGGCAGGGTGGCAAATAATGCGAGAGGGTAGTGCCAGGACATTAGGGGGTATATTGAGGACTGAAAGAAAACAGTCAAGCAAGCTGCGGTCGGGGAAATGGGATCCAGGGGGCTGCTGGTGTATGGTTACACGATGATTCATTCTGGTGCGGCTATGCTCATATTTCACAGGGGTAATTATCCACTGGATAAATCAATCACAACTCGCCTAACATAGTCCTCATGAAAATGTCCTCTAGATATATTAAATGCATGCCGGTAGTTACAGGTAGAACATCGCTGGAGAAAACACATCAACACGCTTACTGCGATCATGTTCTAGGGTATTAGAGGCGCATGCAGCCATACTCACATCAGGACTATATTATCCACATGGATAAAAGCAAATGAACACAAAGCTATCGTCGGGGCAAATATGTTCTAGAATTATGCACATACAAGGGCAGATAGTACAGAAGATACAGTATAACTCGCGGTGTGGAGAAAATCAAGTAACACAACTCATCCGCAGTATATGTAGCGATAGATTATCTGACCATTGACTTGAAAAATAGGCGTCGCCGTTAGTCGGAGGGGTATAATCGTGCTGAGAGAAACACACATCAACTCTCTCGAATAAGTTCGTAGATTATGCATACACACAAGTCTGTCGCGGTAGTACAGGGGGGGTAATAGCGCTGAGGGGAAGAAACAGGAGGGGCACAACTCGCACGATAGTGGTTCTCAGGATTGAGTGCGGCATAGGAGGGGAGGGGGGAGCGGCACGTAAGGTGACAGGGTATAGGGTGATCGCGAGAGGCAACGGGGAGTTCTGCAAAGGAAAACAACCAACCACTCTATCTACTCGCGTATAGTATCTATTATATGCGCAGCTTTTGAAATTTATAAGATCAAGCTCGTAGTAAGCGACAGTATGAAGAGAATTTGTCGCCTGGAGACTAACAGCGAGCCCGAAACTCGTCGCAAGTAGGTTGTTCTAGATGTATGCAGCCATGGCGCAGTGATTAAGCAAGGGTATGAGGATCGCTGGAGAACAAATAACAACAACTACAACATCTCTCGAGGAACAGATCCGTCGCTATAGGTAAGTGTCGATATTATTCTCATCGCTGGCATCACAGGAGAACAGTGAAGACATGTATAGATCCGCTGGAGAAAACGACGAATACACGAGAGTTCGTCCGGAAGTAGGGAGGTTCTGACAGGCTAGCAATCACTACTCGCTAGGAAGTAACCGAATATAAGATTAGCCCTCAATTGTGTTGCGTGGTGCTTCCGGGTCACGATTAATTGGTGAGTATACATCAGGATAGCAGTGTGTGCATGATTGAAGGCTGAAGATCTCGGGAGAGTTGGGAAGGTGGGCATGTAGAATACACGATGTGTCTAGCTGAGCTTTGCAAGTCTAGATTGATGTCCATGTTATGTTGCCAACGTTTCATACATCACATGGGTTCCTAACCACCATGTCAATACAAATGTCGACCATGAATGTTTTTTCAATTAAAAAAGGTCTCAGGCGAACCCAGTACACCTTATATTTCTTACTGTAAAGCTATCCATCCACCATAGTCCCCCTCCCCCCCCTTCTTACCCTCATTTCTTACCTGTTCCATGATTCTGTACCATTCCCTACAAGAACAACCCTGGGTAGTCACACACTACGGGAATAATTTGCTAGAGAACTTTATAAATTTTTATGCAAGCTTATGAGCAACTGCTGAAAATCCAAGCTTCCAAACATTGAGGGCTTATTTACTAAAGAAAATTATTAGACAGGTGGGATTGTGTCTCACAAGCGATACAGAGTTTTGGCGCATGACAAACAGCACAAACCGCTTTTCATGCGCCGCACTCGGGGGGTGGGCTGTCGGACGATCCGTCACGCACTAGTCGAGTGGAGCTGTCAGGGATTTAACTTTGTGAAATTGTGCTGCAAGACAATGCACTTATACCTGACACGGAAGAAGACCGGTGACCATACACTCTGGACGGAGCAGAGCGGGGAAGCGACACTAATAGCTTGCGGTGCATGGTATAAATCAGGAATATAGCACGATCGTTGTGAATCGCGCCTTCCCGGATCTGCATAAGAATCGTTGAACACTACTCCCTATTATGACGCGGTAACTCAGTAGTGCTCGTGGTAACGTACAATGGCGCCCCATTTAGGTGCGTACGGGCGCAAGTCTATGCATATAATATTCTCTGCCTAACCATGACTATGAGCTGTCGTAAAAAATCAGCTATAAGTCAACGCTCTTCTCTCCACATACAAATTCCAGCTTAGAGGTTTCGATACATGTTCAACCATCGGTAAAGCATTGCTTATAGCACGTGCGCCTAAGAATCTTGCCTTACTGTGAGCTGCAGTATCATAGTGATAACACATTCTTGACTTCCGAAAAGGGAACCTTTTACACAAAACCACACAATAAATCCATAAATAAACATAACAGTTAAGCACTGGCAGCTAATATGGTTTTTCTCAGTTCTGTGTCGACTGCAAGGTCATCTGCCCAAGTATTTTTTTTCTCAGATCTTCACGCATCCTGTAAGATATGATTCAAGCCTGACAAGGAGCGGTAAAGACAGCTACCACCTTTACACCACACGACTCCGGAAGACAATTATGACCCGGCTCTACATGTTCAATAGAATTACACTCAGCAGAATTGAAATTTTCTCTTCTGCACATCCCCAGTAACGCATGTCGGATACTGCAACCATTGATGCCGCCCTGGGGGCTCGCCTACCTGGCCATCCGATTCAGAACTTGCACCCACACGTGGAGATTGCATTACACAGTGCCAGCTTCACTAGCTCATACATCAGCTCAGTGCACGGCAACCTCCCAGAACTCACATATATAGCTGAGTCATTTCACAAACCGTAGATAATAGTGAGCCACGGAGCACTATAACGCTAATCTGTACCCGAGGGGTGTAAACGCGTTGCACCATGTCACAGCGACCCCTGAGGAGACGCATGAAGCTGTCAGAAGCTTTACTAGAATGCAAGGAGTTACGTGCCTTCCATCACTCCTTAGCTAGATCTATAGATTAAGGCTCCTCATACGTATCACACATACAACAAATGACACGGGTTCCATATTGCTGGACATTGAATCGCTAATTTCATCAAACACTTTTGACTTCATCCTTCACTACGCATGTTAGCCATAAACTAATACTGTTGTCAAATGGTGAGCAGTCAGGTGTAGCGTCATCTCTGGTCAATATATAATCATTGCGCTCAGGTCATTAGCATCACTGGTAGCCTGTACACAATAAATATTCCTGCCTGGTGAGCCAACACCATTATCCCTCTCTGTAAGTCAGGGAGGTATAGCAATAATATCCATCATTATGGCTGTGGCAGATCAGCAATCTCTGTATACTATGCATCAACGTTAGTGATATAAGTGTGTGTCCCTTCAGGTAAAGCTGTATGGAGTCAGAACCTACTAGGACTGATCACCACCCTACATGGTCTCATTATCTATAAACAAATTCTTAACTTATCACACAATACCGTCTATACATTTAGGATTGGGTTAGTATGCATGCCATCGATAGAGCGACAAGTTTCACAACACTGTTACTTAAAAACATGCTTGTGAAAATCGCATCTCGATCTGTATAGCAGATCACCACATATAGTGACGTATGTACTCTTCACAATCGCTGTTTCCATATATGGTGACCATGCATTGCGCTAAGCTGCTTTCGCACGTCATACGCCTATCACTAACCCCTATACCGAATCATGCTCTGGATCTTCTTAACACATCTATCGGTAGTGCCAAGAGTCCACTGCTCCTTTCTTCTAGTCCTCTTTTCAAGCCTGGCATATGACCTGACACTATAGCGGACACACTCTACAAATCACTAGTGCTTGATGCTATCGTTTTGGACATTATCACATCGTCATAGGCTCCTACCTAACCTAAATGCTCGCAACAGCATTGCTACTCATCTCCATGGATGTCTGCGCTGGCCCCCAATCGGTATCGTAGGTCTTTTTTAAGGACGCCCAGTGTCGGATAATTGCACTATGTTAAATATTCGCGGCCCATAATAAATATGGCATCAAGGATCAAGAGGTAAAAAGCAACTAAAAGGCAGTCTGATCATGCAACCTGCCAGCAAACCGCCCATCCGCAACCAGGGCTGCGCTAGCTGTACAGACTAGGTAAGTGGTGGCGAACTCACCTGCGACAATCCCACTGCGGCTCATGCCGCATAAACGCAGATAAGACGCACCCTCGATATGGCGAACCCACTATCAGAACCTAACTGACGGTCCCCGGAGATCCTAGCTAGTACATGACTATCGCGGCAGCATACTGGATGGTCATCGGCGCGGTACAGGTAGCCGGTATACAGATGTAGGCCGTTGTTCATTCTGGTGCACAAAACTGACACAAGACTGAGACAGAATAGTGGGGTCAACGACTAGGAGATAAAGAGGGGGCTAAAATGGGCAGGGAAGGGACACGATACTTAGGACAAAAACATGATAGCATACAGACAAACGGAGTCAAAACAAACGCCAGTTCAAACCAATATGCGGACAAAGTACAGAATCGTACTAAGCAACTGATAATGGTACGTTATGCAAGCTGAGAGTCAATATACAGAATAGCACAGACACGCAATACACTAGATACAACAGATAAGACTGATAACCATTGATCAATGAAGGGAACTGAGCAAATATGGGCCTTAATGGCACTGTATCCAGCTATCTGTGCGCTGGCTCTCACCTGATCCTTAAATCACTCAACTCGGAGCTGCGTAAAAGAAAAGGCAAAAAAAAACGAGTACAAGTGACACCCCAGCTTTGCCCCAGGATCAAATGGAGCTGTCAATCACAGGCAGCTTCTGGGTGTGGTTTTCCAGCAAGAAGCCTGAAACCGGTGATCCCTCAGAATAATTTGGCGAGTTCTAAACAGGCTCGTATTACCGTATTCCCTAAAAAATTTCTTTGGTGGACGCATGTCTTTTCTTTCTAATCCAAGCACTGCTGAAGCCCCATTCCCAATGATTGACGATACATGTGTGAGTCAGATATAATATTACATAGCAAGGAAAGCCATCGTTCTAGCATATTTTCACTAATTCCTTCCCGACAATCATCTACTATATTGATGCACAATTGTGACATGTTTACAGACATGTGTGGTACACTTTTTCTAGAAGTACCAGAAAGCAATCCGAGACAGGAATGGTTTTGTGAAGACGCATTGAGCATTTCTAACGTTCACAGTAGAGATTTAGTAAATTTGTGTCCAATATTATGTAAGTGGATGGCGGCAAGACCCATGCTAGGCCCCTCTTCGCTACACGATTGCGTCCTTGCAGATCACGCTCAAGAGTTTGCTCAGGGTTGTGCGATCCGATGTGTGGATGGTCACCAGTGAAAAACGCACATTTTGCATCAGAGTGCAATCGTTTCAGTCAATTTGTTACGTGTCTCAGTTGCTCTTTTTGTCAAACACGCGCGTGGGGGGGGGAACATGTTTTGATGGCCACCTTTCAATGACGTTTTTACACAGGCTGCCCGTAACATCAATGGTGACTCGTGAAGGACTCAGGACTGAGCTCTACTCCTTCTTATGAGCAATTGCATCGCGTGAAAAACGGCATTGTCCATACAGTGACATTGCACTTATAATGCATGTCCTCATACACTCAGTGAGCATTGCGTTTACTTATGAATGTTCAAAATAAAAACAATAAAATCATCGCTCCCTAAGGATCTATGATATGGTCGTCTGTCATTCACTGCGCGGATGTCAGACTTGCACAGTAGAGGCCTCGCCGTATTTTAAACATGCGTTAAAAGAACTGTCTCGTGACGTCTATAAAAATGCGTCATCGTCGTGGAAAAAACAAATGAGCCCATTCGTAGTTAGCGATGGGTCGGTAGTGCAACATGACAGTATCTTGGCGCTGTGTCACAAAAATCACGTGCATAGAAATCGCAGGTCTTCTACATGGCAGAAAAACTCAATGTGTAAAAGGGCGCCTAACTCCCTCATATATGGAAGAGGCATATGAACATGGACACTACCCTACCAAACATTGCATGTCTGGATTCATGTGCGCTGGGTTTTATTACTAAACTGCTAATAAAGGTGTCGGAATTATATGTACGTAGCTCAACCTCGAAAGTTAAAAGACTCAGCAGTAGTCTACTGTTACTATAAGGATTGATGAAAAGGTGGATCGAAGACGATGGATGCAGTGCATTTCACTCATTAATCGCTCCCCACACAGATACGAAGGTTTTACAAATGCTATATACGATTCTTACAACAACTTCCAGGATTCTCGCATGCACTTAACTGTCGTCAATTATGCCACATGTCATGTACAGTTTATGATTGCATACAGACTAACAAAGCCGTCATGCTGCTACAATGATGAAATCCTCTTTCTAAGTCTACAAGTCACACTTTCCTTCAGTTAGAAATTGAAGGCGTGCTCCTAGGTTTTACTCCATGTGCCTTTGTGCGCTGCCCGGAGAGGTGTTTGGGCGTTTGTATATGAGTTCACATCTGGTTACATGGCGTCAGCTTTTATAACTCCGACTTTTAGTGACGCATCAATAACATAGCAAGATCCTTCTTAGACCTGTGGATATCTGTCACACTATATTTGTTCGATTATCTTCTGTCACAAGGACTATAGAGTGCACCACCCGGACAGCGGGAGTGGTCTGAAGCAGTGGGTGCATGGAATCGCACTTAGTTGTACAGGAAAATTACGAACAAAAGGCAGTACGAGACTCACCCTAGAGATCTCAATTTCCTAACTGCAGGAGACAAGGCTGGTGAGCATACCTACTGAATGTGACATTGTGACTTAAAAGAGTTGGAGCACTGACCAATTTTTTATCTGTGTGAATTGTGTCTACATATATAGTGGTGAGAGTAGCTCGGTTCAGCTAGCTCCCTCGCTCTGTTATCTTCTGTTTTTTGAGCCTCTGATCTTTTTCCGAGGTCGAACTTTTTGCAATATTAAACAGTTGTTCATAGCTAGCAGTACGGGGTCCGTATTTCCTCTTATCACGGCCATTAGGCCCAGCCAGCCGGAATACTAAGGCCCGATCAGCCCTTATACTTGGAGGAGGTGCGCAGGATGGCATCGGTACCATATACTTACACACCGTCCCCGCATAACCCACGAGACACAAAAAAGCCACAGAGAAGCTCTTACAGGGCGGAATCTTCAGACCGTGACGCGTCATAAAGTTGTTGTCTAAGAGCCTGCAAAATGGTCATGTCAGATTCCCGCTGGAGATCTGCTGTCTCCGGATAGGCGGGTACCTATGTAAGTAGGAGTCAAATCACTCCTTCCTATAGGCGACACATGTACTACTAAGGCGTGGCATTACGACTACTTGGCATTATCCAAGAAAATCCACATGGCTTTTATGTCGTCGCTCATTCATACACAGTCCTGAAATAACGTGTATGATATTCCGGGTATAGTTTTTCACAAATATGTATTAGAGACACTAGTATAGCGATGACATATATATCTATGCCTTGGTTTCCTAATCTGTTATATGTCTAATATAAATTGTCCTGTGTAAGTAAGAAAAACTGACCGACCAAAATCATACAGATATATGACAGTCTATGTATCATTATGAATGTTTAATCACATTAATTATACAAACATAAAGAAAAGGGTAAAAAAAATAACTCTAATGTGCACAAAATTTCAAATTACTAGAAAAAACCAAAGAAAATCTAAATGTCTTGGGCGCATATTTGGCATCTACGTCTTACGTACGCCATAGGTCATTTACAGAATATTGTAACCCATGAGCCGCAATTAATTATATGATTATATGATTCAAGTAACTGCATATATTCTTAGTATATGCATGTTTACATTTCGTCACTTCATTCAATCTGAACTAAAATAATTATAAAACAAATGCAGCATGAATAAAAGCCACTTAAACTATATTACTATATTGTGCGCAAGCGATCTAAGAGAAGACATAGAATAGATAGTTTGCGAGAATATCTGTTCATGTCTAAAGCAATAGTCTTCTAAAGACAGAAAACCTTACCTACCAAATCCGTCCGTCTGGCTAAAGATATAACGCCACACCATCAAACTAAATATATTTTCATAAACGGCCATTAGATTGAGCATTTAAGCCTCTTATCCCTTCAGTTCCCTGTGTGCTCTACATGCCTGTAAACCTAATCATGGGTGAAATCATAAAGCGGTATGAAATGATACCTGATGAATATGTCCATATGATGCACTATAGCATATTCAATGCTGGTCCAACGCTATTCTGATGGGAGGCACAGCCACAAACAACACCTTCTCTCAGTGGGCAAGACCTGACGCCTGTGAACGATTTATGTAGGCTGTATAATGATGTCACTTCTTCGTGCGGTGGCCCCACCCCCCTGCAGCCTGTGTGTGGTGATAGGAGAGACACACAGCTCCAGGCGCATCCTATCGTCAGTATACGCAAAAACATGTCATGCCTACTTGTGTAGCTGATGTCTGGTGTCCTCATTTGTATTAGGAAGATGCAGCATGTTCAGCAGATGCAGCACACCACTACCATGCTTAACTTACATTACACAAGACAATGATCAGGGGGAGGAGATAAGGGGGGGGCGATAACAGGGTCGTGACATCACGAATTGAAAATTTCGCCCACAATCTGACCATAGTGACCAATTCCTCTTTTAGAATATAAATAATCATATGATCCTCTTATCACGAATATATAATGTATGAAAATAAACGTTAGAGTCCGGGCTGGGCAATGAGTAGATCCTGTGTGAGCGCTCCAACAGTGTATAAGGACAGGACTCAGTGACATCAGACCTGATGTACATGATGGTCCTATTAATCAAAAAGCTTCTAAGGTGTCCAGCGGAGTGGTGAGTGGTTATCAAAAGCACTAGTACGTGTTTCAGTGTCCCCACCAGCTTACACTAAATTACCTCTGTGCGTCTATGCTTGCTCTCATTGCCATATCGATACGTACGGCATGAAGCATTCGGCAGCATCATGGGCCCAAAACACCTCTGCCTTAGTGACATCATCTTCATCTTCTGGCCAGATTCAGGTAGGTTAGTGTTCAATGTGCTAGACATCTTTATGAGTCTTCGTGTAAATATTGAAGTTTCTCTATCACCCTATGAATGCTTTAATCACAAGGAATCTACTCACTGAGATCGAAGGGAATCCACTTACTTACTCTCGTCGACAAGCCGTAGTAAGCCATCCGCATCTCAGTGAACACCAGTGACTCTGAAGGTAACTCTGACTGCACCCAGATTGTCGCACCGACTGTTGTATTACTGTCCCATAAGTTCTCCATTATCTCTTAAATGCCTAGCAACCTCAATCATCACGGTTGTGGATACACATCATACCCACTTTATTAACTAGATGGCGTACCCGTGTTTCATCTCCAGGATTAAGGAAGCAGCCGGCTCATATATTTACCACACGTGTTCATAGTGTAGAGGATTATATGTCAATATCAAGTAATGCCATCTTAGCTCATACTGACCAACTCTAGATTCTCGATAGTCGTTATCACTACAGTCACCACAACTTGATGGTAGTAGAATTGTACAGAAATAAGCAGACGCACCATGATAACTTTCATAGAATACTGAGATGTGACATAATGCAGTCTACGAGTAATTTACCAACTTCAGTTGTTTATATTGACTTTTGTCTTTACTCTGCTGTTTATGTCCATCTCCCTCTTCTATGAAAGTATCTGGTGGTATATTCTATACACATTCTACACCATCAAGTGTTGGCTGAGAAACAGACATAGAGAGAGAGGTCACTATGAGTACGATGCATTTGTTTCATATAATACCTACATTGAACAGTGGGTAACAGAGCAGCTGCTTCTTAACCTGGAAGAAAACGTGAACAGTGGGTAACAGAGCAGCTGCTTCTTAACCTGGAAGAAAACGGTCCCCCATTCTTTAAAGTGTGTATCCACAACCGCCACGGAGCGTGGGGAGGGGTAGCTGTCTTATACACTCCTTGTCAGGCTGAATTCATATCTACAGGAGAAAAAAAATATTGGGCAGAAGCTGCAACAAATTCATATCTACAGGAGAAAAAAAATATTGGGCAGAAGCTGCAACACACAGGAACTGAAACAACATATTACTGCCATCTATAAGTTACTGTTTGTGGTTTATTGTGTGGTTCTTGTGTAACAAGTTACTGTTTGTGGTTTATTGTGTGGTTCTTGTGTAACAGGTTCCCTTTTACGAAGAAGAAGTGTATCACTATATCTGCAAGCTCACAGTAAGTGGCAAGATTTCTTAGGCGCACGTGATATAAAGCAATGCTTTCCGATGGTGACTGTCGAAACCTCTAAGCTGGATTTGTATGTGGAGAGAAGAGGTTGCTTATAGCTGATTTACACAGCTCATAGTCATTGTTAGGCAGAGTTGTGAATATATCATAGACTTGCGCTGCACTATAATGGGGCATATTTACTTACCCGGCCTACGGAGTTCCCGAAATAGGGAGTGTCCAACGATCATGCACTCCGGCGCGATTCACAAAGATCGTGCGCCCCCGATTTCCTGCATGTGTCGCTTCCCCACTCTGCTCCGCCGGAGTTCACCATCTTCTTCCCAGTGTATGTAATTGCATTGTCTTGCGACACAATTTTAAAGTTAAATCCAGCGCTCAGTCCGAATCCATCGGATCGTCCGACAGCCCACCCCCGATTTCTGTCGCATGAAAGCCAGTGCGTTTGCGCCAAAATCTGATCACGTGCGCCACAATCCCCTTCTAAATACCTTTAGTAAATAAGCCCCATTTTTTTGCAAGCTTGGATTTTCAGCAATGCTCATAGCTTGCAAAAATATTTAAAAAGCTCTTTAGCCACTTATTCCTGTATGCTCCCAGGTTTTCTTGGGACTGGGGCAAATCAAAAAAAGGAAATGAGTGTAAGATAGCTTTACAGTCTTGAAAGCAATATTAGGTGTTACTGAGATACCTTTAGCTGAAAAAACATTTACTCTAGTCACCATTTGTATTGTTGGGGTAGGAACCCATGTGATGTAGAAGGCACCAAAACTGGATCACTAGACTGCAAGCTCAGAGACCACTGTATTCCATGCTTGGATCTGTCTCTAACAATTGCCCTCCAACCAAGCTGCTACTCCTCAGTACCTCACAATTACTGGACAGAACACCCAAACAAGTTAGGGGTAATTATATTGTACTCCTGCGCGTGTTATTTAATTTAGAACACTTCACGATAGTTGTGTTGTTTTCTCCAGCGATTATATTGTACTACTGTGCATAATCTAGAACATATCGCGAGAGTTGTGTTGTTTTCCCCTGTCACTATATGGTACTCTTACACATGTGCATAACTTAGCACCCATTGCGATAATCGTGTTGACGGGATGGCTCGCGTGCATGCAAGTGCATTCCTTAACTAATGGATTCATTATCCGGATATCTTCTCATACCATTCTCTGGCTGTGATTGGAGGAAGCCATGCTGTGTAAACTAATTGGCACTGACCCTTGAGAAAGCGTGGGGTGCCTCTAGCCGACACGTGTGGAGCTATGCGTCTCCCCTTCTTTTCAGCCTAACTTGGTACTGTATATTGTTTTCTGTACATGTGTTACTGGGATCTATAATATGTCTTTATCATTAGGGGCTTGTACTTGAAACTGACCTACATTGAGCATATTGATTAGACTGGGCCACCTGTGATATATGTACAAGAAGTATTTGTGATTGTGCATTGTTACTTTTCCCAGCATTTACATTTTGGTGTAATCTATGATTTATTTGTTACCATTTTGGGGAGATAGCACTCACACTTTTCTCACATTTGGCTTTATATGGATCTTAGTATATGTTTTTGGTCCGTGAGAATCTGATGTGTTTTTACATGTTTTAAATGTTTTTATGAATATTTTGTGTATGTTGTCATAATTAACTTTTGGAATAAAATTATTTATATCTTTTTTGCTCATCCACACCTGCTTGTCCTTTGATATTTCTACTTATTAATTGTTTGTGTTTTTATTATACTGTCTATGAAATACATTCCACTAGAGATGAGCGAACACTAAAATGCTCGGGTACTCGTTATTCGAGCATTTACCTTATGAACATTGTACTAGTATCTTACACATAGAAAAAGAGATGAGACAGATCAGAGATGATGAGATCCATGAGATACCTATTAAACACTGTCAGCTCTGCTAAATATCTGTTCTCCCACTATGAGATCGGCTGTGCCTTGCTCCCCCTTCCCCTGGATAAAAAACTTATCTGCCTGTAGCTTGCAGCTTCTCCTCACACTGTGAGGAGTGTCTGTGAGCTCCTTCCTGGAATGCAAGGGGGATGGGGGCTAGAGGCAGAGAGCGAACAGTTCATGCTCTGTCAGACAGAAAAGCAAGATTGCTTTCGCGACAGAAGTCAGAAGTTACAGGGTCGGAAACAAGGGACAACTGAAATTGTGTACACCAGGACTGATAGAGACTAGAGATGAGCGAGTATACTCGTCCGAGCTTGATGCTCGTTCGAGTATTAAGGTACTCGAAACGGACGAGTATTTCCCCTGCTCGAGATCGAGCATTTAATTAAAAAAACACAGTGAAGAACAATGAAGAATAGAATAAAAACAGTGAACACAGTGAACACAGGATCATTTAAGTGAAAAACACAGTAAAGAACACAGTGAAGAATAGATTACAGATGTTCGGCACATCTGCTTACTTGTCGGAAGATACGCGCGGAACGGCAGCAGGGAGACATCAAGCAGCGGGGAGACATCAAGCAGCACGGGGAGACATCGGGCAGCGGGGAGACATTGGGCAGCACGGGGGAGACATCGGGCAGCACGGGGTTGTGTACGAACCTTAATATTCTTTTATGGGGTTGTATATTGATGTCAACATGAAAGTGGATTCAAACACATGAGTCATACTTTCATGTGAACAGATTAAATCTGACATGAATTGTGTTTGGTTCATGGTTATTTATATTACTATGTACACAGAAACAATACGTAAGTAGGAACGATAGAAGACAGCCACACGGCAAATGTATATATGTAATAGAAACAATCTGTAAAGAAATGATTTGGGTGTATATACCAGGAAACAGTACTGTAGATTAAATAATGGAACAAACAACTGGGGTTGGTAATATTGAGCAAACAAGTCACGACGCAGGTCCGGAAAAAGACATTGCACAAGGGAACAGAAGAAAACAGAGGAGCTACTGAACCGCACTCTCCCACGTACATAGTACCTATTCACAACCGTGAGAAAAAAAGGGTGCACTGGGGACTCATACTCGTCTGAAGGGTCCACAATGTCACATCAGGTAATGGTAACAGTCTCCACACCTATCCGGCTTCAGTTGGAGAAATTTGATGATAAAACGTCGTAGGTATTTTGCCTGCCTTTTTTGTGCGTTCAGAGACCTCCAAACCTTGAACAGGACTGGATAGGTCACAAGTGCAGGCCCTGAATCCCTCCCCTGTCGTAGGGGTCGACCACATCTTATTCCTCATGCGCTGAAATAAAGGGCGGAGGACAAATAATGTGCAAAAAGGAGGCGGCTGCAACAGGTGTTCTAAGAAGGGTTGATATGTTATTCAATCTAAAGTACAGTGCCTGCAAAGTGGGAGTTAGAACAACGACGGTAAAAAACTCGGCGAAACAGCCGTCGCCCGGAACAAGGTAAAAGGCACGTGTAGAAACCTAGGAAATCCTCATTTTCTAACGAAGGGAAGGTGTTGAGACATTCCCTACTGAATGGCGAATTGTGACTTAGAAGAGGTTGGGGGGGCACTGACCTTTATTTATCTACATATGCGAACAAAACGGTACTATATTAGGATGACTGTGCACAGTTACCTGCAGAAACCTGAATGTTGAGGAAATATATCATCTTTGTAGAAACTTATGTTATTGTTTGGCAGAGCGATGTAATGAGTGAAAGTGTCTGCTCACATCCATACCTCTTACCACTCCACTTTTCATCAATTTACACATTCTACTAGCAGTCGGGTAAATTGGTGGAGGTTAGACACTACATATAATGTCAGCAGCCTTATATCATTGCAGTGGTTAGTAATAAACCCATCAATCCACATGAAATGTCTGGTAGGTGACAGTGTGTCCATTTCTATACTTCCATCGTTATTGAGAGAGTTAGGGCCCCTTTTTACACTTGGGTGTTTTTCCCATCCTTTGTTCTGTGTGGTGGGGGCGTTTGACACTTCTTCCCTGTCATTAATATTATATGTGAAGACACAATGTATCCCAATCATTTGAATTGGCTTGGTCTTGAATTAGAAAAAAACTGAACGCGCACAAAGGAATTTTGTAGGAGATATGGTATAGAGATGTTAGAACTTGCAAATTATTCTGATGGGATCAGTTTAGGCTCTTGTTTAAAACCCCAGAGCTGCCTGTGATTGACAGCTCCATTTATCTAGATCCTACGGAAAGGCTGGGTGTGGGTTTCTTTGTACTCGTTTTAGCCTCAGTGCGGTTGATGTGGACGGACGGAGGCCATTCAGTGCTGAGACAGTGTCCATTACGAACCATATCTATAGTAAAAGGGGGGCCAGGCCCTTCATTGGGCTACTGGTTAGTCAGTACTCATACTGTGTATGCTAGTGTACTCTTGCGTGGTTCTTGCTGCTGTATTTGACTTGCTAACTTTGCCTACCGATCATTCTATTTGCTCTACAATCTGTACCGTTTTGTCCTCCGCTCTTTACTGTTTTGACCCGTTTTGTTTGACTCCGTTTGTCTGTCTGTATCTGTTTTTGTGTCTCTCAGTAATCGTTTATTTCCTAGAATGTGAACCCCACTCCGTCTCAGTCGTGTGTCGTTCCTGTGCACCAGTGTGACCCCTGTTCTATTACTGTATTCCGGTTACCTGTCCCGCATCCCACCATCCATAGCTGCCAGATGAAGTAGGTTTTCCCTGTCCATCTGTAGGGTCACTCAGGGACCGTCAGTTAGGCTCCTGATTACTGGGTTCGCCCTTATTATGGGGTGGTTTATCGCTTTAGGCAGAGCCTTAGCCCGCAGGGGACGTCGCGAGGGTTAGTTCGTCCACACTCTTACCTAGTCTGGACACACTAGCGCCAAGCCTGTTGTGCTTTGCTGAAAATGCGACGAGGGCTGACATAGGCCTTTAGTTGCTTTTTCCTCTTGACCTAATCAGCCAATGAATTAGGGAGAATCTTTAAAACATAGTGTGCAACATCCCAAAAGATATGGGGGCAGAAACCCGGATATGATTGGCAATAGCTTGGTGCCAGCCTAACCAGGGTGTCACAGTAGCACAGCCCTGGTGTAGTGTTGTCGCGTATTGTCAGCTGTCAACAGGCTAGACGAAAGAAGAAGGGGCACGGCACCAAATATGTGTTAATTGGTCCAGCTGAGATGGTATAGGGGAGGGCTTATGATGATAGCATCTTGCCAGGGAACACATATATGGAACCAGCGATGAGAGAGTAAATAGATTCCCCTCATTTGGAGATCTATGCATACAGAGCGGCAAGCAGTACAGTTGTGAAACTTTTCCTCTATGGGCCATGGCAATGGCTGCGGTGATGAATTGTTTATGACAAGAGCCCAGTTAGGGTTATCAGTCCGACTGGTCCACGGTCCACCAAGGGTTACCAGATGGTGACCACACACTTTTATCTGGCGACTAACTATCATGCTAGTGAAGGGAGTGATCGCTGAGTGGCTGCCACTAGCCATACTGATGGATCATTATTGAACTATAAACCTCCCTGACTCTACAGTCCGAAGTGGAGAATCTAAGATAGGATAACTTGGTGTGTAGGTCTCAGTCCGAAAAGAGCAGGTAATAGGTCGGTCTTGTAACTGGCTCGCCCATTGTGATGCAAATGCATTGAGACATGATTTACAAAAATAAATGGGACCGGCTAGATCCCCATCCTTACCTGACCATTTGGACAACAGTATTTTGATTTAAAATGTGTTAGTGAATCAAAGTGTTATATTAGCAACTGTATTTCACAAAGGTAACCTGTCCGTTTATGTAGAAGGAGACCCTTTAGTGGTCGAGTACTATCTAGATAGTAGGAGGATGGAAAAGTAGGCTGCTGCCTTGTATCTTCGTAACGGCGGTCTCAACGTTCATATCACGGGGGGTGCTGTGCCTTGTAGACAACGTACGAACCACCTCAGAGGGGGACCACAAGGTTCCGTGCTCCGTGATCACTAATTATCTAGTTGTTGAAATTACCAAATATATAGGGTGTTAGTTTCTCAGATGGGCTGCGATGCACGTGGCTGTAGTGTCAGAGGCTAGTGAGGCGGTGCAACTTGTGTACAATGGCGTCACAGGAGAACAAAAAAACGTGTTAGCTCTTAGCGAGGGATGCCAGGGTCGTGAGCGCAGGGGGCCTACTTGTATCATCCCTGAAACAGCGTCCTGGGATCGAGTCGGCCATGAAAGGGAAATTTCAATCTTAAGTGTATGTTGACTAAGTGTTCGCTGGGGACGTACAAGTAGGCAGCACGGAGCTTGTGGGCAAAGGAAGTATAGCTGTCTATACCGTCTGTGATCTGTGCTGGACTTCATATGCTACAGGAGACCAAAATATTTAGGCAGAAGCGGGGTGCTGCACCGCGAACAGGTTAACTTAAACCACATATTCCTGTGCCGATCTATAGAGTACTGTTGTGTGTGTTATTTGTGGGTTTGTGCTGTGGTGTAACAGGTTCCCTTTTTAACGAAGAAGAAGTAGATATCGGGTACTATAATTCTGCAGGTCTCACAGTAGTGGGCAAACTTTCTTAGGCTCACGTGATATAAAGCAAGTGCTTTCCGAGTGACTGTCGAACCTCTCTGTGGCTGATTTGTATATTGAGGATAAGAGGTGTGCTTAATAGCTTATTTACAACAGCTGGCATGATGTCATCTGTTAGGGGCAGAGAAGTGATATCATGAGGGACTGGGTTCGCTGCCTGGGTGAATTGGGGCATGTGTGACTTACCCGCGCTAATGGATTTCGAAGGCAAAGGCCAGAGTAGGTGTGGTCCAGACGATCATGGGCGCTCCCGGCGCGATTTCCCAAATCTCGTGCGCCTATATCCTGCATGTGTCTCTTCCGGACCGCCTCTGCTGCCGGCCAAGTTCACCAGTCAAATTCTTCCGGTGGGCATGTAAGATGGGTCATTGTCCTTGCGACAGCATTTGTTAAAGGTTTAAATCCGAAGAGCGCTCCGGTCCGAATAATACCGTCGATCGTCCCCACACCAACCCCCCTATTTCTGGGTCGGGGCATGAAAGCGGTGGACGTTTGCGTGACCGCAAATAACGAATCCGTGCGGCACACAGTGCCCGTTCGAAATACTTTAGTAACAATAAGCCCCCAATGTTTTGGCAAGCTTGGATTTGTAGTAGCAATTGCTCATAGCTGGTGCTCAATATTTTCAAAAGTTCTCTAAGCACTTAGGTTCCTGAATGCTCGGCCGAGGTTTTGGGACGGTGGTGCATAAAAAAAAAAGAAAGAGGGGGTAAGAATGAAAAAGGGAAAAGAACTATGGTAGGATGATAGCTTTTAACAGTAAGCAATATAGCGGGATGTGTTACGGTGTAGATAACCTTTAGATGATAACAACATGTACACTCAGTGCTGTACATTTTTGGTAATTGTTTGTAGTGTAGGAGCCCATGTGATGTAGAAGGCACCAAAACGGACACTGATACTGTCCAGCTCAAGACCACTGTATTCCATGCTTGGATCGTGCGTCCAACCAACTGCTACTTGTGGCACAGTAGCAGAAAATACACAAATTAGCTGGACTAGAACACCCAAACAAATTAGGGGTAAGATTATATTGTACTCCTGTCAGGTTTATAGTCAAATTTAAACACTTCAAAACTCGCACGTATGTATTTTGGTTTCGTCCAGCGATTGTATATAGTAACTGACAATGTTCATAGGATCTAACAGATCGCAGAGTTTGTGTGTTGGTTTTTCTACTTCCTCGAACACAAAATAGCGATTATCAGACTTACAAAGCTAAGTGCATAATCTAGACATATCGCGACGATGTTTTGGTGTAAAATGTTTCGCTCCAGGCGAAATTACTGGATACTACTTCTAATCTAGAACATAGTCGCGGAGAGAATTGTGTAATAAGTTTGTCTACCAATCGATTATGCCTGGTAGAGGAAGGGGGAGGGGGGTGGAACACGGCGCAGTGGGCGTCTATAAGCTACAGAACATAGTCAGTAGCTAGACGTGGTGGTGAAAAATGTTTTCTACGGGGCGATATAGGCTTAGGCTGAACTGAAATAGAAAAACTAACCTGGGAAGGGGAACTAAAAAAGGGAAAGCGCATTCGCAAAATCTAGAACATATGCTGCGATAGTTGTGTTGTGTTTTGTTTGGGTGCCCAGTCCATGCGGATTAGTAGGTGTACTAACACGTGCGCATGGGCGCATAATCTAGACCATATAGCGAAGTAGTTGTGTTTTTCTCCAGCGAGTTATCTGTTACGTGGACAAAACAGCATGGCGGCTCAGTCATGCTCTACCATAATCGGCGGTAGGGAGTTGGGTTTTTGTGTGGTTTGCTCCAGCGATTATAGACTGTTAACTACATTACTACATAGCGCGTATAACCGCATAATCTATAACATGATCGGCGAGAGTTTGTGTTGTTGGTGTCTCAAAATCGGGCAGTTATGGCTGTAACTAGCTGGGAGGCACAAGACAAAAAAGCTACTGGGGTGCGTCATAAAAGGGGCGCATAATCTATAACATAATCGCGAGAGATGTGTTGTGTTTCTGCCCATAGTATGGTACTGCTTACACTGTGCAATAACTAGGCACCAATGTGAAAATTGACGTTGACGGATAGTCTGTGCGTGGCGATGCAATTTGCATTCCTTAACTAATGGATTCAATATCCGGGATAATCCTCGTCATACCATAATCTCTGGTGTTGATAATGGAGAAATCCAGCACTGTGGTAAACTTAGATGTGGTTCACTGACCCTTGAGTGACGTTGCCACGGTTGCAACGTAAGCTTGGTAGTGCCTCTAGCCGAATCCACGTCTGGGAGCTACGCGTCTCCCCTTCTATTTCAGCCGAACTTGTACTGTGCTAGTGTTTTCTGTACATGTGTTACGGAGAATCTATATGATGTTCGTAGGGGGGGGGAGGTACATATTGCTGGTGTACTTGAAACGAACCTACATTGGAGCGAATATTGAATTAGACTGCGTGCCACCTGTATATAGGTGTACAAAAAGAATTTTTGTGGATTGTGTGCATTGTCGGACTTTGGCTATTCCAGCATTTACGTTTTGGTGTAATCTATGATTTATATTTTGACCATTTGGTGGAGATAGACAATCCCACTGGTACATCACAGGCCTCGTGGGGGGGCTTTTCTATGGGATCTAAGTATTTGTTTTTGGTCCGTAGAATCGTGTGTGTTTTAGCAACGAATTTAAATGTTTTTTTTATTCATGTTTTGTTTATGGTGTCTAATTAACTTTGGATAAAATTCATATCTTTTTTAAACTCACCAACCTCTGCTTGATCCTTTGACGTGATATGCTACGTGTGACGTCGGAATGAATATTTTTGTTTTTAATATACTGTCTTGAAATACTTTCACCATTCTTGCAGCACATTTATAACATTAATACACAAGTCCATACAGACATTCCATGCATATTACAATCGTTGGTAAAAGTTTCATGAACAAACGGATGGTCAAAAAGTTGGTGTCTGGAAGGAGGTAACCCTTTCTCATGTACCAGCCATTAGTGACACTACCTCTAAAGGTAGTATATAGTAGGTAGAGCATCAGATTCACAGATTAACTTGGTGCAGAAGGGAAAAATCATGACTTGAGGCCCGTTCCACACTTGTGGATTGTGAGTGCGAGTGAACTCTCATCACACGTCACAACGCATGGGCTTCCGAAAAAAAAAAGAGGGATTGCACCGGTCCCCGTAACGCTGCAATCCGAGCGGAAACTTCCGGTGTTTTTCCAACTATTCGGAAAGGGGAGGCCGTGCTGAGGGTAACAGCCGGTGTGTGTAAGTTTGGTACTTATGTGGTGCGGCCCTGTCATGTGGAGGGTATATGATGGATTTCATTCTCATCTAAACAGCTTACACTATAGGAGTCCAATAGGGTAACCACAATCTGACTTTGCTATTCGTAGCAGAGCCGGACACATTTAAATAACCCACCATCAGGCACAATCTAGCTATTAAGTGTAGGTGTTTCCCAGAACAATCCTAAACCCTAATACTAGCCTGCCCTATAATACTTCTAACCTAATCTATAGCTTTATCTAACATCATATACTAATAATCAGAAAAGCTGCTGGGGCATGGGGAGTTAGCCTACTTTCAGGGAGCAGAATCGGATGGCTACGCCACACACCTAGTAGACATTTAATGGATTAGAAAAGATTTATGGGACTTGCGATTTGACAAATAATAATATGTAGCATCCTGAATGGGGTAGAAGTTTCAGCAGTAACTATCAATAGACCACTACTGGAAGTTATCTCTTTTGTGAGGTTGAGGAACTGGCCTCTGGCCTCCCTTTACCATCCTGTAGAGCTTGCAGATTATTTTCCAAAAATGCAGTCTATTCGACGACGCATGCTAGGTTTACATTCTCTATAATGGTTGTCATTGTTACATACAAAAGTATGCTAGCCGTTGGCGAGAGAGGGTGTCAATATCTGCCGGCGCGGGGAAGAGGGACGGCAGGGAACAGCACCCCTCAGAGGGAGCCATGCAACCAGGGTGTACAACTGTGGTGAGTAGATCTTTTATTTGTTAATTATTTCATTTTTTTTTCTTTTTTATTCTTCGGTGACGCCACAATGCAGTGAACACACGGTACTCACCATGGACTGCTGCTTAGCACCATGCCATTCTATACCTCGGCCAGGAGTACTAGCTGCCGTTTGTATGGCCCGGCTTAGGGACGGGTCAACGTGTGTTTGCCATGCCGGCTTTAAATTAGCCCCCTAGATAACTTTCCTGGCGTCTTCCACCTGAACTCTTCCACCCATAGAAGAGACCTAAAATGGACTTGCCACACCACCAAAAATGCATTTAGGAAAACTGTTTTTGAGAAAATTATAATACCAAGTCATATAGCGCAGCAAGTGAGAGTACAATGTTACTAGCCGCACTAACTCCCTACCCATTGCATGCTATACGACTATTCTGTGAAATTAACCCCTGTAAGGACACAGGGTTATATTGTCCGTCTCATTTCCTCGCCCTCTCCACACTTCAAAAATACATACTTTTTTCATTTTTCCATGTACAAGAACTGTGGTGCTGGCTTATTTTTTGCGTAAAAAAATTGCACTTCATCAAGTGGGCTTAATATTCCATGCTCCGGTCTGGGGAAGCGCCAGAAAAAAAAAAGTTCCAAATGCGCTGAAAATGCGTGAAAAAAACAATTTGCCGCGATTCGTTTTCTCTTTGTGGCCTTGTAATTTTACAGCCCCTTCTCCTATGCACCCAATACATGTCTACTCTATTCTTTGGGTCGCTTCAATCAGGGGTAATAACAATTTGTACTAAGGTTTTATAATGTGTTTCATACATTTAACAAAATGAAAACCTCCTGCCTACAATTTTTTTTGAGACAAAATTTTTTAACCCAATAGTAATATTTACACAATAAAGACTTTCTGACCCCTTACCTTTCGCATTTTACTCAGGTTACTTCGCGTTTTAGCTCCTATCACTCCTAAGCCAGCACTTCATCGATCCCTCTGTGCCTATGAATGCATGTGCGACAATATAGCTTAGATTACTTAAGAGAGTGCCATGGCTATACTACACTATTATTTAGCCAACTGAATCATCTACATGTATCTGAACATGAACAGAGAGATGACAAAGATCCGAGAATGAGAGATGTTTGAGACTGAGAGATGAGCGAGTATACTCTCCGATCTTGATGCTCGATTGATTTTTTTTTTTGCTTTTGAAAGGTAATCGAAAGGCTCGTTGCCTCGGACGAGTATTTCCCCTGAACATCGAGATCGAGCATCTAATTAAAAAACCCAGTTGAAAACAATGAAAGAATAGATCCTAAAAAACAGTGAACACCTGTGAAACACAGGATGCATTTTAATAGTAGAAAAACACAGTAAAGAACACGAGTGAAGATAGAGATTACAGATGTTCGGCACACTGCCTTACTCTGCCACTCCGAGATAGCGCGCGACGGTGCTAACAAACATAGTTATGTGAAGAACAATATATATTGTGAAAGAACACATTGAAACACGTGAGACAGGACCAGCGACACGTGGGAGCCGCACGACACGGGAGCAGCACAGAGACACCGTGGGGATCGGCACGGAGACATCGGGCGTGGACGTAGAACATCAAGCAGCGGCATGGACGCGCACGGAGACATCGGGCACGGAAGACATAGGGCACGTGAGACGATAGGGCACAGGAGACATAGGGCACTACGGAGACACTTGGCACACGGAGACATGCGGGCCACGATGACACGGCGGCACGGAGACTCGGCGGACACGGAAGATCATCGGCGCACGGAGACATCTGGGGCACGAGAAGGACCAGAATCGGGGCACGGCAGACAAAATTTAAAAAATATTACGGGGCAACTCGGAGACATCGGAGACATCCGGACGGACAGACTCGTCGCCGGAGACAATCGAGAGGCACGGCACGCTAGGACCATCGGGCAGCGGCCGAAGAAGATTAATCATTTGTTAAAGGCAAATAAAGGCACATAGGCACGTGCTTGTGCAGGGCTGGGACGGCACATCGGGAAAAGTAGTGGCGGCTGGGGACCGAATACCGAGGGGCGGCCGCCGCCATGAGGTTTCAAAAAGGCCTCGGGCTCTACCAGCCTATAGGGCAGCATCTCCAGGCTAAGCAACTTGGAGATGTGGACGTTGAGGGCTTGGGCGTGTGGGTGGGTTGCGCTATACTTCCTTTTGCGCTCCAGCGTCTGGGGTATGGAGAGCTGAACGCTGGTGGATGCTGTGGAGGATCGTGGAGGCGAAGATGGGGTTTTCGCACGGGAGGTGTTTGGGCCGTGGTCCTGGGCAGGGGGCTGACTAGCAGATGACACAGGGGAAGGAGCAGTGGTGTGCCCGGCCAGAGGTGAACGGGCTTGGTGCCATTGAGTGGGGTGTTTAGCATTCATACATGGGAGGTGTTTGGGCCGGGGTCCTGGGCAGGGGGCTGACTAGCAGATGACACAGGGGAAGGAGCAGTGGTGTGCCCGGCCAGAGGTGAACGGGCTTGGTGCCATTGAGTGGGGTGTTTAGCATTCATATGCCTGCGCATACTGGTGGTAGTTAAGCTAGTAGTGGTGGAACCCCTGCTGATCCTGGTTTGGTACAGGTTGCACACCACAGTCCGTCGGTCATCCGGTGTTTCTTTAAAGAACCTCCAGACTTCTGAAAATCTAGCCCTTGCCACGGTAGCTTGACTACGATGTGGCAGTCCAAAAAAGTTTTAAAACCAGAGGAGCAGGTAGGTGGTCCTCCAGAAAAATTAAATAGATTGAGTGCCTGTATGTGGCACTCCCAAAAATTGTTTTAAACAGAGGACCGGGTAGGTGGCCCTCCAGAAAAATTAAATACATAGAGTACTATAGCTAGAGACAGTTGGCCCAGGCAAAAAATAGCCAGTTTCCTCTGCTTTAGTGTACAAAGAGGAGGAGAAGGAGGAAAATGAGGAGGAGGAGTGCATAAATTATTCAGGTTGAGCTTCCTTCACCTGGTGGAGAATGGAAATCCTGAGAAATCCAGGCTTTATTCATCTTGATAAGCGTCAATCTGTCAGCGCTGTCAGTCGACAGGTGTGTAAGCTTATCGGTGATGATGCCACCAGCTGCACTGAAAACCCGCTTGGAAAGGGCAGGCAAGAACCTCCAAGGCGTACAGCGCCAGTTCGTGCCACATGTCCAGCTTTGAAACCCAGTAGTTGTTTGGAGCTGTGTGATCTTTTAGGACGATGGTATGGTCAGCTACGTACTCCCTCACCATCTTTCTGTAACGATCAGCCCTACTCTGCCGAGACTGGGGACAGGTGACAGTGTCTTGCTGGGGTGACATAAAACTGGCAAAGGCCTTGTAAAGCATACCCCTGCCAGTGCTGGACAAGCTGCCTGCTCGCCTACTCTCCCTTGCTACTTGTCCCGCAGAAGTACGCCCTCTGCCGCTAGCGCTGTCAGAAGGGAAATACTGTGCACCAGGGCCTGCTGGTATTCATGCATTCTCACACTCCTTTCCTCTCCAGGGATGAGAGTGGAAAGATTTTGCTTGTACCGTGGGTCCAGGAGAGTGAATACTCAGTAATCGGTGCTGGAATAAATTCTTTGAACGCGAGGGTCACGGATAAGCCAGCCTAGTATGAAATCTGCCATATGCGCCAGAGTCCCAACGCGCAAGAATTCACTCCCCTCACTGGCCTGACTGTCCATTTCCTCCTCCTCCAACTCCTCTTCTTCTGCCCATACACGCTGAACAATGAAGGACTTAACAATGCTCCCCTCTTCTGTCTCGCCAACATTCTCCTCCTCTTCCTCCTCCACCTCCTCCGATATGCGCTGAGAAACAGACCTGAAGGTGCTTTGGCTATCAACAAGGGAATCTTCTTCCCCCGTCTCTTGTGACGAGCACAAAGCTTCCGACTTTTTGCTGACCAGAGAGTTTTTCAACAGGCCAAGCAGCGGGATGGTGAGGCTGATGATGGCGGCATCGCCACTGACCATCTGTGTTGACTCCTCAAAGTTACTCAGCACCTGACAGATATCAGACATCCACGTCCACTCCTCATTGTAGACTTGAGGAAGCTGACTGACCTGCAGCTACATATATTTTGTGTAAATTACTACCACGCAAGTGGTCGATTTCCTTTAAGGATTCTATTGTCCTTTTATTGTATTAAAATTAGGGACCCCATAGGTTTTAATAAAGTAGATTTTGGGGTACACTTGACATATCTTAGTCCTTTGTAACTCCAGTTACAATTGGAGTTTCAAAATTTTTAGGTGTAATGGGACCAAGGATTATCAATAAAGCTTCATTACAGACACCTTACAGCTGATTATTACAATCTGGGACTATAGTAAAACATCCAGAGAGGTCACAGTGGGCAGAGGGGTCTGTCTTTAACTAGGGGTCGTCTGTAAGTCGGTGTCCTTAAGTAGGGGACCACCATTAGTTTGCATGTTCCTTTATGTGCAAAGTCAGACAGAAAAATGGCACAGACACTTTAATAAATGTAGGCCTATGTGTGTCAATGTTGATGTTAACCCCTGTATATTGTATTTTACATCTTTTTTCATCATTAAGGTAAAAATGAAATATTCAAATGAGCACAGAGTATATAAGTGATGCAGATGCCAGGGTTTCCATCATTTTTAGCCCAGTTACAGAGCAAAAAAATAAAACTCTATAATACTCTAAATAAAACAAGTGTGAACTATATGAGAGATTATGTTCCTTTATACAAAACACTTGACATTGGACATTGAGACATATTTCAGGCTGTTCATAACGTGTACCACAACATCAGTTATCTGTATCTCAGGTCTAGTCATGATGATCCCGAAGACTCAAACTCACGGGGACTTGTGGTAAAAATAAGTGAGCACATTCTACTTGACCCTGTCAATGGAAAGAAATCAATTTTGAGGAGCACATTCTACTTGACCCTGTCAATGGAAAGAAATCAATTTTGAGGATCAACTACTAATTAGTGTCCTGTAATAAAGCTTTTTATGAGAAGGATATCCAATCCATTTGTCAATCCATATAATGATTCGACCATCAACTCGTTTCCTTGAGAATGTATAATACAGTCCGGCTATTCTTCAAAGTGAGACCCTTCCACTTGTATCAAAAACCAACTCTAGATCAGTCAATTCCAACAGTAGGTCTGAAAGCTCATTATGTACATCTTCAGGGCATCCTAGAACATTATTATAGATAATTGGACCACCTCTCGTCTACAGATGTCCAGTCTAATTGATTCATTCTACTATTGGGCAGGTTTTTGTAGGTAATATAGGAACATCTAAAAGCTTCATAGTGTAGGTGGTATCAATTTTACAGTCTCTACACTCTTTGCATAAATAGATAGCAAAACATACTATAAATTTATAGGGGTCTTAAATATATTCTGCTTTTAACTAAGGGACTAAGAGTTTTGCATGAGAATTTACACATGAAGTATATTGGAGACATCTAAGAGTTTTGCATGAGAATTTACACATGAAGTATATTGGAGACATCACAGAAGCTAGTCTTCCTGTACTAGCTAATGGACAATCGAGAGTAAGAAACCACGTGGAAGCCCACTGTCTACAAGATCATTCCCCATACTGAAAGCAGTAGATGCTGGAGGCAGGATGTGGTACCTACCAGTAGTGGATTATAATCTAAGTGGTTAAAGAGTACTAGGAGGCCCATGACCACTTCCACCAATCACCGAGTTTGATCCTGTGGAGATTATAAAGAGAAGGACATCCAGCCATGAAATCCTCAAGCTCTTAACACATATGTTTACACTTTGTAGGTCTTCCAAAGCTCGGCAAACTGCAGAATTCAAAGTGGACAGAAGGGACCTCTCTCCTTTACCAATTGTCTTGATTCTAGCACCACATGAAGGAAGTAAATAAATAATTAGACCTGTAATGGCCCACAGTTTTCATTTAGGCCAGGGCTGATGGCCATCTTAACCTGCCCCTGGTGCCTACCATGAAGGTGAGCACCTTGTCAAACAGCAATGATGACTATGTGGTCTTGGTGCTATATAGAATATGTCATTCAGAGGATCTATCTGGATATTAGCTTGAACCCAAATAGGTGGCAACAGAAGGTTTAGAACAATTTCGGTGGCCAATGCCATCAGACAGAGGATTTTTCCTTTTGAAAACCTGAATATGATATTGTCTTGAAGGTACATGTGTGGTTACTATTCTCTGTATTTCTTTTTAAGAAAAAGAGAAGTTCTTTTCCTATCTACTAAGTACGGTTTTAAAAGTTACAGAAAGGGTTAAAAACCATCCTAGGGATTCATGGGATTGAAAAGGGCAGGGTTAAATAGCTAGACTGCAGAAAGTCATGCAGCAGCTATGAATAAGGTATAACTACCGAAACGCGTTAGCTTTGACGCTATTTTTACTCCTTATGCTGTGTCATGCACTCTTTGTGTCATTTTTAATGGATTCTAAATACATTTTGCTATATTTTATCCAAAAACCGACTTCTGATGTCCAGCTGGAAACAGTCTTCTTTCTACTTCATTGTTGTATGCACCTGTGGCCGAGGTTGTCCGTGCTGGAGTGTCCAGAGTCAAGACCATGTGGATTGTTTGAACGGAGTGGGTGAGCTGATTTCACAAGATTTATTCCTGTGGCTATTTTTGTGCAGAGGATTATATTAGTGTATATTATAGGGTATCTACAGAACACAATATACATCTGTCAATTTCCGTTCCATATTTTTCTTTTTGGTTTAGTGCTGTATGGTGTATGAGATTCCATCTACAAGGGCAATGTATGGGATTTTAGTTATATATAGGTTTCCATCTATGGATTCATATAAACCATTCTGCCCTGCAGCTGCATGCGTGAAACCTTATGCCAGTTACATGAGTCAATTACAAAATCCTTGCTTTTGCACCTTGCAGGCATTTTATGAGGAGGTCCTTTATACAATAGGTTTGTAATGATTTGGAAGCAATTATAAATGAGTGGGGGAGAGTGCTTCGGGATAACAATAGATCCGTTCAGTCAAATGATTTAGAATTAGCGATGACATTTAGGAACTGGTAACATCTAATAAAGACTGAAGTAATCCAGATGATGAGATAAAGGTGTATAAATCAATACTCGGAGAGAATATTTCATCCATATGTGCCATCCATCTGTACTGTAAGAAAACTTTAGTCAACTAATGTAAATCAAGTATGTGGTTCTGTTTCTTGAACAGGACCCTGTTATATAATGCCAAAGTCACATGAAACACCCCGCTACACCCGTATTCCCTACACCCCTTACAGAATGGAAGAGAAAGGTCAAGCAGCTAGTGATTATGGCAGGAACCAGAACTTACCAATTAACACCTTGGGAACATATATCATCTATACAGAGTTGTTTGGGGGCATAGCTGCTGGGTTTACAAAGACAACACCCATGAATGTACCCTAACCCAAACGCTTACCCACATCGATAACACCAGTAATGAGTGCTGGCACTGATCATGGGTGTTACCCATGGGATGCTCCTGGCAAAGCTATTGACGTTTCAGGGAGCTATGATCCTGAAGTGATGGCCTTGCCGGTGACGTTTAAAGAGTTCCCGGGGTGGAGTGAGCCCGAACTTCTTTCTGGAGTCCAGGTTAGGGGACCTGAACCTGCAATGTTCAGCACAGACCTGAACATTGCAAGTCGGATCTGCTCATTGAAACCCAGCAGCAATGTCCATGATCAAAAATAATCTGCATTTAGAGAGCATTAACCACTAAAATGTTGTGATGAGATGAGTCAACAGCCTCTGAGTGACTACTCTCACTTCTCTTTGTGATGACAGATCTGTTGCATTACACGGCGTAACTGGAAAAAAATAATGAAATTCTAGAATTTTTTCATCACTAAAAAAGTTTCCAAAAAAAAAGCTTTCAAAACCTAATACATTCCTCAAATTTATACCAATAGTAACAGCAAATTGCTCTGCATACAAGGAGTCCTTTTACAGCTCAATAAATGGAAATCTAAAACATGTTAAAATTATAGTAATAACAAAAAAAAAATTCTTTCTATTTTTATTAAAGCAAAAACCACAATAAAGGTGGCTTTTATTTTTTAAATTTTTTAAAATTTGTAAAAACAAAACTCGTGGGGGTCATTGTTTTTTTTCCCATTCAACCACATTCAGCTTCACAGAGCTCTACACTGTACAGAATATAATATGGTGGCATTATGAAGCCCATTTTGACTATTTAAAAGTGTAAAAAAAATTTTACTTTAGGAAAGGACCTTTTTTTTTACTCTCTCTAGGGGCTTTGAACAAACAAGCAATCAAACGGCTTATATTATAGGTTGCGAAATTACTGCTTTGGAAAAATCCCTACATTACTATTGTACCTTACTGCAGGCAGGAATTTATATTAAACTATGATTGGGATTTCTAGGAGCCATTCAAAGACCCATGATTTCCCATCAGGAGAGGTGTTCTGTTCCAACTCCCCTTGGAATGTGATGTAACCACTAAGATACCATTGCCTCTACTTACCGTGACGTCTGAGTGGTCAATCTGCCTGTGGGTATCAGATTTAAACAACCCAAATCTGGGGATGTTACTACAGGGTTGAATGTTGAATAAGGTCTGCATTATTGTACTTTTGTTTGGACTACTATTTAGACTACTATCAGGATTTATACATGTATCATGATGCACTTTTAGATATAATTACTTGTTACTAGTTGTATTATAGGGCTTTGTGTCTCTACCTCTACACATTTGAGGGATATAACTAGGGGGACAATATTGTATCTACTTTAGTACCGAGCTTGGTTGTTACCAGTAGGTGAACACATTCGAATTCAGCTACCAGAACTGAACTATTCATCAAAGTTCAGCTGAACTGGATAAACCCGAACCAACACGGGTCCATTCATCTCCAGTCCTGAGTAGTATATTGTACTGTTTTATTATACTGGCTGTCTCATTGACAAACCTATATAGTCTTCATTTGTGTAACTTGTAAATCGGTGTGTGTCAGGCTTAGTTTATTGTGCCACGCAGTCCTCATTTTTGACTATATATAGACCAAGTTAAAATGTTGACATTACACTCAGGCATTCAGTACCCTTGCTTCATATAACTTTTATAAACTTGTTCAGGTCCAGGTTCAGGTACCAAACCCAGACCCCAACCAGTCAACACACGTGATAGGTGCTGGCACTGATCCCGGGTGTTTACTGTTTAAATGCCTCTGTAAATGTTGCCAGCAGCATTTAAATTACTTGGGTGTGTTGGCACTATCATGCTGGCGCTGCATGCTGCCATTTTGTGGAGGGTCATCACTGCTGTCATCAGAGAGCGACAATCCTCCTAAATATGGTAGCACCATGTGAAGCCTGCAGGTTACTGTTCAACACCCGGAAAATATTACACCAATTTATTGGGCTGCTTCATCCTAATAAATACAAATTATCCTCTCATCAGGGTTCCCAATTAATACCCAATTAAGTCCACTTAGTAAATTAGATGTAACCTAGATGCTTAGATCCTCAGGCAGCAAGTTTTCCTTTGGTTTCACAGGGACCTGTTGTTTTTAAGTAAAATTAAACTACACATACAGTACAAGCTGATCTTGGAAAATTTTAGTTTTAAGTTCTGGTTCCACCATATTTTCCTGAAAGAAAGGACAACAAATAACACTATAGGGTCTGTGGGTGTCTATGGGAAACTGTTGCCTATATGGGGTTCGAAGGTCAGACCTCCCCAGAATTTGTGCTACAAAGGCTGGTCTAACTTGAGGCGCCACTCGGTAGTACCATAAAGTCTATTATTAGGGTTTGGCAGTTATACATCTCAACAGAGGCACAGTACTTGTCAGTTTCCCTTTTTGCACCGCTAAGCACAACCGAACATTGGTAAATCTGCAATTCACAATACACACATTTTACCGAAAGCATTGGAGATACCATACTGTGGTCTCTGTCTCTTCTACACCAATAGGTCATTTCAGGAGTTAGTGTCAGGACAATCCATTAAGGGTCATTTAAACAGACTTGGCCCACCTATTGGACAGGCCTGGATGATACACTGGACTTGTATGGGTCCGATCTCCTCTGAACTGGTCTCCTTGGCCTTGATATTTCCGACTGGCCATCTACCCTTGGTTGGCAGCAGCTATATTTCCTTCCATTTTCTAAGCTCACTGCAAGTTTAAGACTCCCTTTTCTTCTGTCAAATAGCATGTTGATATCTCTTCAAGCAGATATATCAGGCATTTCAACAGCGTAGAATATGATTCATAACTGTATCTGTAACTGTTTTCTTACTGTATCAATGGGGCAGATTTACTTACCCAGTCCATTTGCGATCCCGTGGCGCGTTGTCCGATGTGGATTTGCGTCCTCCTGGGATTCACTAAGGTCGTGTGCCCGTTGTCCACCAGGTGTCGCTGCTGCGCCGAGGTCCGCCGGAGTTCACCATCCTCTTCCTGGTACATGTAAGTGCATGTCAAGCGACACAATTTTTATTTTAAATACAGTGGTTTTTCCGAATCCGTCGGGTTTTCCGACTGCCACGCCCCCGATTTCCATCATGTGAAACCCAGCGCCGATGCAACACAATCCGATCGCGTGCACCAAAAACCCGGGGCAAAATGGCGCAAACCAGTCATTTTCGGGAAACCCAACGAAAATTAGCGATTCGGGCCCTTAGTAAATGAGCCCCAATGTATGCATTGTGTGCACAGGGCAATGGAGATCACCAAGATAACTCATTATTAGAGATGCATAAACCAGAAGAGAAGATTTAGATTCCTCCAAATCCAGACATATTCAGGAAATTAACAACCTTAACAACTAGCAATGGCCATGGGACAACCTGGACTATTGTAGCCATGGCTAGTAGTACGGGATGTTAATAACTCGGCTCGGCAGCCAATATGTCCAGGAACCATTTAAAACATTGATCCAGAACCTACACTTTGGGTCCGCTTATCTCTACTTAGCATGTCATGGGGACTGAGCACTATCATTCCATGGTATATTTTATGTGTTCTGAATGAGAAAACAGTGGAGACCACTAGTAGACATCTCATCTCCTGGCTTATCCCTTCTAAAAAACACAGGATAGGGCAGGTTGAAATCCATATTTCTTAGGTGGTCCACCTCTCTCAACAAAATAGGTATGCTAGCTTGACTTACTAAATATGGCCAACTTAACAGAGGGTAAAAAAACCAGAATCCATGAGAATATTGGACAAAAATCACAAAAAACACAGATCCGGTAGACTTACTGTGTATTTTTGATCTAAGGTATGGCTTAAGAGGTTGTAGGTTTTTGGGCCACAATCATTAGCCAAGATCTGTGTGTAGAAAGAAGTCATCTTCACACTATAAAAAGCTTGAAGTTGATTCAGAATGCATAGAAGTTGAGGAGCAGAGTAATAACAGTGTTCAGCACAAAGAAAAGAATGCACTTTGCCATCTGGAGATTACGGGCTACAATGTAGAGTTTATACTGCTGAAACCAGACTTCTAAATTCCCAAAAGATTCCCATGAATTGCAGGAGTGGAGGAAAATAACATGAAGCTGACTAAAGATGTAGCACAAAAGTCTAGATAGTTATATGTTAGAAGACACCAGTCAAGACAGCTGCCTTGCAAATAAGAGTACGGGGGAAATGTCAGAACCATTGAGAATTACAGGACTCAGATAAATAAAAACTATTTTTATTTTAAAAATAAGTTTATTTATATTTTCTCCTTAGTTTTCATCAATCTTTTTTTCTTTATAATTGCAGCTGAGAATTTTGACATTGGCCATGCACAACAGATGTGCCCTCCTTACCTTTGCTTTTGGCTGTAAATTTCCAGATATTTGTGAGATAAGAACTGCAGCTTTACAAGATACAGTAGAGTAGACTCCATTTCCAAACTCCAATTATGAAAATTCGCATGTATTGGAAAGATATTGGGGCACATTTAAGTGTGCGTTCCCCGATCCGGATAGTCCGACCGGAATGCACTTTACCGCGATTCAAGAAGATTGTGCGCCCAATATCCTGCATGTGTTGCTTCCCCAATCAGGTCCGCCAGAGTTCACCTTCTTCTTCCTGGTGCATGTAAGTGCTTGATCTTGCGACACAAATCGATAGTTAAATCCCACGCTCAGTCCGAATCAGTCAGATAGTCCGATGGCCCCCCGATTTCTGTTGCATGAAAGCCGGCACTGATGCACCAAAATCTGATCGCATCCCCTTCTAAATCCCTGTCTTAGCGGCGTGATCCCCGAAAAGTGACTCCGGCACCCTTAGTAAATAAGCCCCATTTTTACACTATGCATTTGGGTCTTGGTCTGGTTTTGATTTGTAATGTTACCTCTGGTCCGACCTGACTGCAGTATGGGTTGTACTACGCATATGATTTGCCTGTTCCAAGTTATCGAAGTTCTATAATGTCTACACACAGATCTTGCCTGATGATTGTGGCCTACAAATTAATATCCATACAATGGAGAGTAAATTCATCAGATAAGCAAGAGACTTTTTTCTGTAGAGAAGCATGGGGTCAAACTGAAAGAGAAGGAATTAGAATAGAGGTTCTCTGGATGTTTAAAGACATTTCACATGCACCAACTGCCTCATTAGCATACAGACTAAACTGGGAATATCTTGGAAGGTGGTATAACGCCTGGCGGAGGTGGTAGACTAGGGGAAAGAAAAAGTATTGATACACATCGTGTCTCACCGCACCATGGCTATGCCACTCAACTCCTATGGAAATGGCAGGTCTCCATCCAGCCGAAATGGGTCTGCAAACATTAATTACCCTCTCTGCTGCCCCATTTTGCACACGGTTGTGCAACAGGCCTTTAAGGGGTTTTATTATTGAAGACTAACCACATTATAGATTATATATTTCTGATCCATTAGGGTCCAACCTCTGGGACCACCAATTTGAGGCAAAACGTCCATAGTGGGCATTTTCTTTAAGATGATGCAGTATTACAGTAAAGGAAGGAGTGAATACATCTGAATGTTATAGTATAAAGTTTATATTGGAAAACAAATTGTTATATCTCCCCTTTAAGGTCATAGTTTAAAGAATTTGATACATTGTATTTGCAACAACAAATAGAACAATATCAGGGCTGAATTTTTCCAAGAATCGTTATGAACCAAGAACCGAATTGTCCTTGCAGTTTGCAGATAAAAGAAAAGCTGTCAACAAATTATTTAAAAAAGGAACAATAAAAGTATACAATTTGAAGGACATGTAAGCACAAAGTCACAGAAAGGTGGACAAAGGTAGAGGAGTGGACAAACAATACAGAAGCAAAGGACAAAGGACCAAAAGACCATTAGAGGTCAATAAACTATGAGTGCAAATTCCAAACACAATATTCAAGCAAGACAACCGTTCAATAACACATGGAAGGTAAAAATCATATTTTTTGTGTGTATCTTTTTTTTAGATAACTTGACAAAACAAGGTTTTTCTATACAAATTGTGAAAATGTCTCTTTTTTTTGTCCAGTGGTCTAATGTTCCTAATGCATTCCTTATGCTGAGGGCCATTCCAATAGTAGAATGGGGTCTGTATGTTAGTCTGTGTGGTAGTATTTACATTTTTTGGGACGGACCAATACAGCCAAGTAAAGCAGTTGTGTAATGAGATGGACAGGTGAGATGGACCTTTGTTAAATTCTGCACCCAGTTGGCTTCCTGTACATGGCTGAAGAGGTTCTGGCCAGACCTCTCTAGGACACCTTCAAACCTACAGCACCTCTAAAGCTAGGTTACGCTTTTTAGAGCCATCACCCATTTTATCTATATGCTCCGCTATTTTGTGGTAGATCGCATATACCATATATCTAATCGATTAATGGGTTTTATTTATCTTAATTGTCGCACTCCTGTAAACACCTGAGGTAACGCAGGCTGTCCATTGGCTAACACCCCAGAACATTCCAGAGGTTCAGCCCTGATTCTGTGTTATTTTGATAGAGATTTTGGAGAGAAAAGACACAATGCAGATCATTGCTAGTAATGTAGCAGAGCCAACCTAGCTCCTTGGAGATTAATCCAGCCTAGCAGACCACTGGTCCAGGCTTAGGTTGTCGCTACTGGTTCTGATCACCAAAAAGATTACTTACTGCACTTTAGCTAGTCAACAGAATGGCCCTGCTTGCCCTCAGATAGTATTACTGCATGATATGTCCGCTGCCTGCAAGTATTTCTAATAAAGGAAATGTTTTTCATCATCTCCATTTCCAATGTCCCAGACTACGCCATTACCATCACGGACCTTCCCCCTTCAACTCCTTATGAACCTTATTATCACGAGGCCTCTACCTCCTCTTGCTTTTCCCTGCTGGCAGTGACAGGGGCAGATTAGGTCTATACTAGAACTATGCTACCATGACATCTGCAGCTAGGCCGCAACCATGCCAGCCACTCAGTTTCTCGTATACAGCTGTCCCAATATACCTTCAGCCCCTGGTTGGGATGTTGCAGTAGTGCATTAAGAGGAAAGAGAAAAGGGGAATTTGGACCCCCCCCCCCTTCTAGTGATCAAATGATGTAGAAATAAAATCCTACGTGATAACACATATAGTAATGTAACATATTGCTTCTCAATCTAAGCCCTCATGTCCAAGAACGTGTGCTCGACCAGGACATAGCACGGGCAAGTATACAGCCGGTTCAGGAGGGGGAGATATGCCCATCTCTATTGAAAGCTGAGAAGCTCCACCGTAAAAATGGCAAAATATAGGACTGCCCGGGCAGGTCACGGTGCAGTGAGACACTATGGGACACATTTATGGGGCTTTGCGCCGCTTTGCAACACACTTTAGTGGGACTGTTCATATTCTTCATGGCTAAAATGGCTTGTACAGGTATGTAAGAAGTGTCTGCGCTGCGATTGTGGCGCACGCAAGCCTCTTGTGGCTTCCATACAACACAAATTAGGGGGCGGGCCATCAGACTGTCCGACTGATTCAGACTAAGCGCAGGATTTAACTTCAAAATTGTGTCGCACACCCTATGTTAAAGATGCACCACAAAAATGATGGTGAACTCTGTCGGACCTGAGCGGGGAAGAGACATATTCATGTCTTGAATCGCCGCACGCAGCATCATAGTGGGACAATGCACTTTTAGGGAACTCCAGCGGCAATGTAAGTAAATGTGCCCCAATGTGCTCACCGCACCATGACTGGGTGACGTAGACCTTTTTTTATAAGACTTTTTGTTGCAAATGTCTCAAATCCATATGGACACAAGCCACATGAGGGGTTATATACAGGAGAGGACACAAGCCACGTGAGGGGTTATATATAGCAGAGGATACAAGCCACGTGAGGGGGCTATATACAGGAGAGGACACAAGCCACGTGAGGGGGTTATATACAGGAGAGGATACAAGCCACGTGAGGGGGCTATGTACAGGAGAGGACACAACTGTAAATTTTGGGCCGTGGCCTGCATTGCTTAGCGCTCTAGTCGCACCCCAGGGGTATGATGACATATGAGGCTACAGTCACATGTGATGCCTTTTTAAAAGAATTGCAGAAACATATGTGTTTTGTATTTTACCCTGCGTTTGGTTTGAAAGCGTTTCTCATCATTGTTGAAAGTGTAAACCCCTGTGTTATTATTTTCATATCTGCTAACATTTCCAACAATGAAAAAAAATGCTTTCTAGCCAGCCAAACGCATTGGTAACATGTAAAACGCATGCATTTCTGCAACTTGTTTAAAAAACGCATCTCAAACGCCATGTTTGATAATTTAAAAAAAAAAAAACAACCCAAACTTTTAATGCCCAACAGGTGTATGCGCAACCTTTTAAACAGTTACAGCCTGTGAAATAATTACAAGTTAAAACAGGGTCCCTGATAAAAATCCTTCCCCTGCGACCCCCCTGGACCAGTTGCAGACTTGCGCCTAAAAAGTCACAAAAATAGAGAGAAAAACTTCTACGTAAGTGAAAAGTTGCACGTAACACCTGAAAAATAAGGATACATAAGGCAACTGCACAAGTTGCAGACAAAGGTGTACTTGAGAAACGACAGCAAAATTCACTGTAAAAAGTCGCAAAAAAGCAAAAGGCGCAAAAAAGAAAAAAAAGCAAGCAGAAATTAAGATACATGTTTCCCACTGTGTCTAAAAATCCATGTGTGAAATGAAAACACTTGTTGAATTAATGGACAGCACAGTGCCTCAGTGGTTAGCATTACAGCCTTGCAGCGCTGGGGACCTGGGTTCAAGTCCCAGGGTCAACATCTGCAAAGAGTTTGTATGTTCTCTCCGTGTTTGCGTGGGTTTCCTCCGGGTCCTTCGGTTTCCTCCCACACTCCAAAACATACTGGTAGGTTGATTAGATTGTGAGCCCCATAGGGGACAGGGACTGATTTGGCAAACTCTGTGCAGCGCTGTGTAATCTGTGTGCGCTATATAAATAAAGGAATTATCTATATTATTATAATTAAACGCAATGCTGAATTTAGGCTCTGGATTTTCTGTCCCATTTTCTTTAGTTAACCTCTCCCTCTATAACTTATTTCATGTATAGAATTACTTTATGTGCTGTAATATGGGCAGAATTCAGTTGAGCACAATACCAATATCCACTGCAACTCCGAATAACCAAACTTAGATCATCCTAGAATTCTCTACGACCTAAAAAGCTGCAGTGGGCAATTTTACTAATCCATACAATCCAAGGTGGATTAATCAATCATGGAAAATCCATTGTGTGCACTCAGCTAAGTAAGATTCACTACAGGAATGAAATCTATACAATCATCAGGGACTTGGGATATCTGTGATCTTGGTAATTTCAGAAATAGTGATGGAATACTGTATAAGGCTGGGGCGACATGGCAACTTTGCCCTTGAAACCTAACATGGCCAAATATTGGGGCAGATTTACTTACCCGGTCCATTCGCGATCCAGCGGCGCATTCTCTGCGGTAGATTAAAGTCCGGCCGGGATTCATTAAGGCAGTTCCTCCAATGTCCACCTGGTGGCGCTGCTGCGCTGAAGTTCCCTGGAACGCACTGGAATACACCGAGCCGGGCTGAGTGAAGGTAAGTGCAAGCTCCGCGACACATTTTTTAAAAACAATGCGGTGGTTTTTCCAAATCCGTCGGGTTTTCGTTCGGCCACGCCCCCGATTTCAGTCGCGTGCATGCCGGCGCTGATGCGCCACAATCCGATCGTGTGCACCAAAAATCCCGGGGCAATTCAGGGGAAATTGGCGCAAATCGGAAATATTCAGGTAACACATCGGGAAAACGCGAATTGGGCCCTTAGTAAATGACCCCCATTGTGTTCCTTCATTCATTCGTTTCAGTTAATGTAGTGAATATATCGGGAATACTTTTGCATTGTGCCACCAAGTTTCCATAACCACAATGAGATGATTTCAAACGTTCCAAACATGATGGATTTGTTGCAATCTACGTGTCATGTTCTAAGTAAATGGAAGCCACAACATGACCACATTCACTAAACTGTGATATCCCGAGTCAGGTTGAACCTTCACATCTCTGAAATGTTGACGATCTCCAACACCTTGAAGCTATTGCACATGTTTGATATCTCCTCTGTCTTGTATCTATCCTCTTGATGAATTCAGCAGTTCATACACCTGCAAGCTGTAGGTTAAGGGGAGGATGGATTGCTAACCCTCAACATTGACTTCTCCTTCCCCACATCTACTGTATGTATCTCTTGGGCTCACAATCTACTTATTGATTATTACTTTTTATAGGATGACTTCAAAGAAAATGATTTAGCTCTTTTAGTCCAGGACTAATATATTCATGTCTATGTATGGTATTTTAGCCATAGGTTTGACTGGGGACTTGAAAGAAATTCTCTTGTGGACCACGTACAACATTAATGTGTCCACATACAGCCTTACATGGACATCAATGTGTAGCAAACATCCCCCTATCAATAATCCAATGCTCACAAAAATGTTGGCAAGCATGAGTCATCTAAAGTGTCTGAAGTAAGCATACAAATCTTGGGGTTTCCCCATGAAGGAAAGTTAGGCCTATCCAGGGGATAGGGCCTCTCTTGCCTTCATGGGAAAGCCCCTTTAAGGTCCAGTGAAATATCATGCAAGTTCCTGGTGATATGTCATACTAGGGGGACGACCAGTACATGAGGCTATGGTCACTGGACCATGGTCACTGTCCATATTCAGTACAGACTGCCCCCATGTTATGTACAAGATAGGTCCTTTAGGTTTGTTTTTAAGTTGAATTTGTATACAAATCAGAACGGGTATATTTTATTATTTTAGCTCCAGACAAAAAATTTTTTTTTGGTCCTGGTGACAATTGGATATTCAAAATTTTATGCTGTCATGGGAACAAGGATTATCAATAAAGCTTCATTACAGACACCTTACAGCTGATCATTACAACCTGGGACTAAAGTAAAGCATCCAGAGAGCTTTACCAGAGGTCACAGTGGCCAGAGAGGTGCGTCTGTAACTAGGGGTCATCTGTAAGTCAGGTGTGCATTAGTCAGGGACCATTTGTAGTGGCAATAATCGATAGCCATAGCTCAGGCCACAATACAATAATAATACTGCTGCATTATTCAGACATAAAAGACACTAACATAACATACAACATACGATATTTAGAGGACATTGGCAGCGCTATTCTCTTATATAGAAATGGAAAAATACTCAGTAGGTTTTCATGCTTTCACAAGGTCCCTTAGCTAGATGACCGGTGCAGGTGGCAATATCTGCTACCGATGGTTATTAATTTAGCAAAATTGTAACCAAGAAATTATTTACATTCCATTTTTCTTATTTTTACTACAAACATCTGTTTCTGATCTCAACGTGCGCACCCCCAAAATATCTGAGTCAGTCTAATCATAGGCTGCGGCAGAAATCACAGACTGCCACAAGTCAGCTTGACATTATTATGGCTTATCGGCATGACACCGCATGGTGCACTTGCTCCAGTACGGCCTCCATGCACTGCTCTACACACTGTCATAGTCAGGTCTGCAGAGAAATAGGCTTAAACAGAACGAGTCTTATAGAGCCCATGACATATACTGTATCTATATATGAAATTCTAGTAACCTTTCAGGCCTTATAGACCTCTATGAAAGACCAATTTCATCCCCAAATAAAGAAAATCAATAATACACCAATGGAAGTCATCCAGAGGGAGTGTTGCCTTTGACTTCCATGTATAACAAGTTACATTTTCCATATGGAATTTTCCACTTACAGATGCAAATCTTCCTAAAACCTCAGTGATTGAGCCCAAGCTGCTCGGTAAGTCATTTCGAAGAGTTTTCCTCTGTGGTGCCGCTTTTCCCAGATTCTTGTTGCCCACCTGTGGTTTGTGCGCTTAAATGGACAAAATGAAATTGTTTTACTTTGAGGTACAATAAGCATCGGCTGATATTGGCCACCGAAGGAATGACATTATATTTCAAAACGTGCCAGGGGACATCCTTCTATCCACATGAAGAAAATCATTCAATTTTTAGGACTCAGACACTGTCGACACAGGTTTTCACGATGAGGAGACACGGTTGTCAGACAGTGGTGAAGTTGTTGTCAGGACAGGAAGTCGGTGGGGGGAGCAGACTGAGGGATCGGAGGATGATGAGGTGACAGACCTAAGCTGGGTCCTATAGCAGAACAGGTTGGAAGAGGCAGTGGTGGGGCCAGACGGAGATGCAGGGCCAGAGCTGGTGCATCAGCACCAAATGTTTCCCGTAGTCAAGCTCCCGTGGCGAGGGCTAGATTTTCAGAAGTCTGGAAGTTCTTTAAAGAAACACCGGATGACCGACGGACTGTGGTGTGCAACCTTTGCCAAACCAGGATCAGCAGGGGTTCCACAACTACTAGCTTAACTACCATCAGTATGCGCAGGCATATGAATGCTAAACACCCCACTCAATGGCACCAAGCCCGTTCACCTCCGGCCGGGCACACCACTGCTCCTTTCCCTGTGTCACCTGCTAGTCAGCCCCCTGCCCAGGACCCCGGCCCAAACACCTCCCATGCAAAAACCCTATCTTCGCCTCCACGATCCTCCACAACATCCACCAGCGTTCAGCTCTCCATACCCCACGCTAAGGAAGTATAGCGCAACCCACCCACATGCCCAAGCCCTCAACGTCCACATCTCCAAGTTGCTTAGCCTAGAGATGCTGTGCTATACGCTGGTAGAGACCGAGGCCTTTCGAAACCTCATGGCGGCGGCCGCCCCTCGGTATTCGGTCCCCAGCTGCCACTACTTTTCCCGATGTGCCGTCCCAGCCCTGCACAAGCACGTGTCAGAGAACATCATCCGTGCCCTGACCAATGCCATTTCTGACAAGGTCCACCTGACCACGGACACATGGACGAGTGCTGCCGGGCAGGGCCACTATATATCGCTGACGGCACATTGGGTTAACTTGGTGGAGGCTGGGACCGAGACTGACCCTGGGGCTGGTCATATGCTGCCGACGCCGAGGATTGCGGGGCCTACCTCGGTCCAGGTCTCAAAGGCCTACTATGCCTCCTCCTCCTCCCACCCCTCCTCCACCTCCTCCAGACAGGGGCTTGGATTGGCGAAAGCTCGCCTGGCAGCGGAGCGCCAGCTCCATGCCAAGATCCAACTAACATAGTTTTAACTGCAGCACCTTTAATCTACTACTAGTTCACTGCCTCCATACATGGTCCCCTTATCAAACGAGCTGTGTCAGGCAGAATTTTGGGTTGTTTTCATGGCTTCCATGTTAACTTTGTCGCCACCCTGCTGTGTAATCCACAAAATATACTGGCAAACTTTTATCATGTACCGATATTATTTGAGCGCTTCTTGCTCACCTCCTTTGGTTCCTCTCTGCCACCCATTGGTTTGAAGCCTGAGTCCATTTAGGGTATGTCGCCATGACACTCTCTAGCCTGCTGCCGCTGCCTCTGCATGCCGTCCCCTATAGTGTCAGGGTCAATTATTGCATGTTTTAGATGCTATCTAGCTTCATTCTGTCACTCTGTCATGGCCATGCTGTTGCCCATAGTTTTGGCATAATGGTGCGATTAAGCAGCCTCAGAGGCATCCATGCATGCTGCCCCTGCTGTTTCCTGTCCATTTCCGTGGTGTTTCCATCCTTTTCTGAGGTTCCCAGGTGTTTGGCCAAGCTTCCCTGTGCAGAGCCTTGGTCCCCTTGAAAAATGCTCGAGTCTCCCATTGACTTCAATGGGGTTCGTTATTCGAGACGAGCACTCGAGCATCGGGAAAAGTTCGTCTCGAATAACGAGTACCCGAGCATTTTAGTGTTCGCTCATCTCTAATTGCACCCCATTAGTAGACACTTCTTTGTGGAGTCCCCGTAGTCTCAGTTACTATAGTCTCGGTTTTCTATGCCTGGTATTAGCAGACAATATACATTTGTTACTTGTTATAAAACAAGTGCAGAAGAGACATCAATTATTCTGCATAGAAAACCCTTCAGTTCTTGTGTAATTTCATGTGAATGCAGCAGAATACAATGAATGAACAGGAGATGTGAATATGTGTCAAGGACTTCCTCTGCTGTGAGTGCAGAGAGCTCATAGGGGGGATGCAGGATACAGCATTGTGTACAGGAGCGGGGTTACCTGGAGTAATGGGGGGCACTATTGTGTTATACAGAGGCGGGCAGCCCGGGTCACGTCTATAGCGAAGACTGAAATACAATGTGAACAATGTACAATGATACAATCTAGGAATAAACATTCTTCTTTGTTATATGTTATCTTAAAGAGGTGATTTAATTCTCAAATTACACAGTGGGGCGTAGCTCTAGGGGGCATAGTACTGTAAGTAACTGACTAATACACCAGTATTAGATGTAACACATGGAGAGGATGGTGGGGGTCTTTAAATAACCCCACCCATGAGCTTTATTGTCTTTAAATAACCCAAAATCATTCAATTTTTAGGACTCAGACACTGTCGACACAGGTTTTCGAACAAAAATAAAAGGGGAATTATCTTCAGGAGCCCGAAATCCCACAACAATAAAATGTAATTCATAGCACTGGGCAACACAGTATGAAAACGTACAACTACAGGTGTAGCCCCGCGCATGGAGGCTGGAGACTAATTGGCTGCAATGAATTTCTTACAGTTCTATAATAATGTTTATTGAAAAGATAATAGGAAGACTGTAAATATCTGAGTAGTTATTCAGAACATAAAGTGATTGTCAGGACTCACTTATTTGTCCTACAGTGGCAGGCATGGAATAAGATTTCAGGCTTCTGGGCTTGTAGCGACACCCAGGGCTGTTTTGTTGGCAGTGTTGATTGACAGCTGCATTTTCGTCAGTTCCCTTGGCTGAGCTGGGTGTGTGCTTTTCTGGAAAGCTGGCTGGTGACATCAGATCCTGTGTGCTAGTATCAGCTGTGACCTGATTAATGTATGGCTGAACCAGTAGCTGCTGGGGGTGGCGTCCAGGTACTCTTTATATTTCTGCCCTGTTGTGGTTATTGCAGTCCTTTCATATTGCCTATTGCGATTGCTTGGCTATACCAACCTCTGCTACATTTATTTGACCATTCTCTTGTTATATGATGCTGTGCCTCATCGCTATCTTGGATTTGACCCAGTTCGGTCTGACTTTGCTTTTCTGCCTATTATTTGTTGATTGTCCCCCATTGTTTTGTCTAACATGGTGGTGACATTAATCTGTCTCTGACTTTGGTTACCCTTCTGCTCCACCATCCAGCGACTGTTGGACTAATACTACATTCACACTATGTATGCCCGCCGTACCGTAGTACAATGGGCATACATCTGCGCCAGGGAGAGGAAGAGAGTGCCGCTAAACCTCGCCCCTCTCCATAGAGTAACATAGGGTCTGGCGCCGTATTCCATCAAAAGATAGGACATGTCCTATCTTTCTACGGGCTACGGAACGTTACTCGCTCCCGTATGGTGCCGTGAGGCCATGTGTATGGGGGACGTATATACACTGTATATACATAGGCCGTATATATACGTCCCCCATACATTTGTGTGAATGTAGCCTAATTAAGTTTTACCTTTCAACTACCATGGCCTCTCGGTGTCTGTTAGTAGGTCCCACGGCAGTTTATCTTCTATAGGTAGGGCTCTAGTCTGCAGGTAGATCACAGGGTCATTTCGTCACCACTTACCCTGTCTGACAGCTGGACAGGTTCTTGATAGTGATAGTATAGATCACAACAGAAAGATAGTATATGGAGATGGTGAAGACAGGGCTAAGCTGGTAGGGAAGTTTATGTTTATCAGACTGTTTGAGGGATTGGCCTTAGATAAGGGTAAACTGTTTTACAACTAATTCAGGTCACAAATCATATTTAGATTATAGTGAATCTGAATGTGTTCCACACAAATTGATATCTGCTAGAAAATTATCTCTGGTTGGAAAAGTTTAGGACCTTGGATGTTCGAACATGAAACTAGGTTCTGTTGGTAGGAAGCAGATGGCGTTTTCAGAATCTTCCTAATTGGACCTTCATTTTGGGTCTATCAGAGGGAACACTCTAGGAAACAAGCACCCAGCACTCGGTTAAGTAAAACCATCTTATATGACTTGCTTCAAGACAAGTAAAGGGCACTCATTAGTGTGTGACCTCCTCACGCCAGTATGACCACCCTACATTGCCCTGCTCCCTTTGAGGCAGCATATCTTGTCCTTAGTGATCTCCTCCCAATTATGGAATAAAGCATCAGTCATGTCCTGGACAGTCTGGGGTGCAACGTGGCATTGGTGGATGGAATGAGACATCGGGGCACATTTACTTACCCGGTCCAGTCGCGATCCAGCGGCGCGTTCTCTGCTCTGGATTCGGGTCCGGCCGGGATTTATGAATGTAGTTCTTCCGCCGTCCACCAGGTGGCGCTGCTGCGCTGAAAGTCATCTCATCGCGCCGGAATGCACCACCTCGGACCAGGTGAAGGTAAGCGCTCCCCAAGCGACACTTTTTCGGTTTTTAAATGCGGCGGTTTTTCCGAATACGTCGGGTTTTCGTTCAGACACGCCCCCCGATTTCCGTTGCGCGCATGCCGGCGCCGATGCGCCACAATTCGATCGCGTGCGCCACAATCCCGGGGCAATTCAGGTACAATCGGCGCAAATCGGAAATATTCGGGTAACACGTCGGGAAAACGCGAATCGGGCCCTTAGTAAATGACCCCCATCATGTCCAAGATGTGCTCAATTGGATTCAGGTCCATGGGATGGGCAGGTCAGACCATAACTTCAATACCTTCATCAAGCAGAAACTGCTGACACACTACAGACACAATGGGGCACATTTACTTACCCAGTCCATTCGCGTTCCAGCGGCGGCTTCTTGGACGAGCATTCTGGTCTTCCGGCGATTCATGAAGATCCTGCGCCCGATGTCCACCAGGTGTCGCTGCTGCGCCGAGGTCCGCCGAGTTGCGTTGTAGTTCACTGATCTCTTCCTGGTGCATGTAAGTATGGCGCGTGCGACCAATTTTTTTTTAATGCAGGTTTTCGTTCGAGCACGCCCCCCGATTTCTGTCGCGTGCATGCCAGCACTGATGCGCCACAATCCAATCCCGTGCGCCAAAATCCCGGGGCAATTCAGGGAAAATCGGAGCAAATCAGAAATATTGGGTAACACGTCGGGAAAACGCAAATCGGCCCTTAGTAAATGACCCCCATTGTCCTGCATCAAAAGGAACCCATGGCCCACTTCACCTGCATATGGTCTCACAATGGTTGTGGGGATCTCAACCTGGTACCTAATGGCAGGCAGGGTTAGCCCACACATAGTATAATGTGAGCGCACATATAGTACAGTGCTAGCCCACACATAGTACAGTACTAGCCCACACATACTATAGTGCTAGCCCACACATAGTACAGTGCTAGCCCACACATAGTACAATGCTTGCCCACACATAGTACAGTGCTAGCCCAGAAGTGTCTACTCCGCTATTGTGTGGCACGTGACCTTTTTGTATCGCATGGAAGCCATTTGCATAGACAATAGGACTGTTCTCTCCGTCTTGACCTCACGCTATGCATAGAGTGACCTCTCTCTTATGTCTCCAGGAAGCAGTATGGCTGTTCACTGTAAAGCCCAATTTTTTCTGACCTCATCACCCTGCAGTTTCTAAAGTCTCGAGCCATAACCTTATCAGATCTTTAGTGTCCACTGGTCCCCTGGTGCGTAAT